>JARQOC010000001.1:229168565-229526793 GCA_033576535.1 Allobates femoralis | reverse complement strand
GATATCACATTGAGGGCACTGTGTACCCACTTGGGGGCCCCCTGTAACCCTATTTGGGGGGCCCTTTACCCACTGGGGGGGCCCTGTATCCCACTGGGGCCCTGTATCCCCACTGGGGGCCCTGTATACCACTGCTGGAGGGCCTGTATACCCACGGGGGGCTGTATACCCAAACTATGGGGGCCCTGTATACCCACTGGGGGCCCTGTATACCCTAATTTCAGGGGCATGTAAAACACACTGGGGTGGCCTGTATACTCTGCAGGTGGAGCTGTATACTCTGTTTGGGGGTGTCAAACCAGTGATAGCCGCTGTTTTACCAGGATGGCGGTCAATATATTTTCCCAGCTTTTGGGGCAAAAGTAGAGGGGTCGGCATATACACGGGTTCGGTTTATACACCACTATATACGGTAAATGCAATAAAACTTTGTGAACACATTTAACTCACCCATATTGCTTGTGCATCCTGGCCACGGGCGATGGAATGCAGGGAACACGACTTGAGCGACCTCCCTCCAGGCTGTAGTCCGCTGGACGTTATCCCCATTAGGCAGGGTCAGTGGGCAGCCAAAGCAGGGGCCGAGCCCCCAAACAGGTCAATCAACTGCAGGTTTTGACAGGGGCCATGTTTGCTGTGTGTGTGTGCGCGTCTGGCTAGCTCGAGTCGGCTTATTCCCTGTTTGCTAAAAGCATGGGGTTTGCTGGAGAAAATCGCTTGCCTCGCCTCATCGGCGCCAAATAAGACAAACACATGCGAGTTTGGCCTCGGAGACAGCAACAAAATACAGTTGCGAGGTGGGGTTTCCAACACTGCAATGCGAGCGTTTTCCCGAGAACACAATCTGCGATTTTTATGTTCAAATATTTTTATTGGTTTGCAAATAAAAATAACGATGCAACATCAGTATGATTAGCAAAAAATAAAAATCAGATGTAAGAGGTAAGCAGAGATTTTAACTGTGCTGTGACAGCGGGAGCCTATTAAACATGATTTAGCTATTGTAGCAGATAGAGCCTGAAGCTTCCGAGACCCCATCTGCGATTTTTAAATCGCACATTACTCGCTATTACTCGCTTCCCCATTATTTAACTTTGGGACTCGTTTAAAACTCGCAACGAGTAGCGAGTCCCGGGCTCGGACTTGCTAGAGTCAAGCGGATTCCGAGTAATTTAGGACTCGCCCATCACTAGTCAACGCCGAAAAAAACATCGTCCTCCACGCATTACTGTGGCACCCCCCATTGGGTTAATATGCCACAATAACACCACATAGGTTCTCTCCCCACTACACACTGACAAACACTAGCACCTCTGGGCCAGGAGGGGGAGCACCACCTTCTCCCTTAAATACTCCTGCTCATGAGGGAGAGCTCAGTTCAGCTCGGAGCAGGGCTGTGAAGAGCACACTTAGAGCAGAGTTAGCTCAGTGCAGACCTAGCAAGGGTCTGAGGAACAGGAGAACTACAGACAGAGGAGCACGTCTGGGAGCTGGAGTGACACTTTCACTTGCCCCAGAAGAGCGCACGGAACGGACACCGGATCCAGTACTATGTCTGGCACCCACAGCACAGTGAATCCAGGAACAGTGGGATCTCTAGATGTCCCTAGTACCAGTGCAAAGCAACACGGAGGGGTCAGCACAGCACAGAGGACTCAAGTTGCCTAGCCAAGTGGTACCAGCAGAACACGGAGAAAGAGTGAGAAGTCCCAGCAGCTCAGCTAGAAGCAGCAGCTCAGGACACACACACAGCGTAACACGAGAAAGCTAATGACCCGGACAGGGTGGGGAGAGAGCTTAGCCCCGTTACAGACTCCGTGACTATAACCTGCAACAATATCTGCAGTAAAGCTTTGGAAAACAGCAAAACTGTGAGTCTGTGTATTGATTGCAACCTTTGCCCTACATTCAGTAACAGAGGCTCCCACCTATAGAGCTACCAGCCTGTCAGCTCTGCACACGGATTAGAAGAAGCTGCAGCATCAAGAGAAGAGAAGAATTGCACTTTTGACTACCAAACGTGAGTGTGTGTCCTTTAACCCCGTCTTCACCATTCATATCCATTATAGACTATACCATCACTGCCCTGGGGAATACAGTTCTACCCACTGGAACTATTACACCTAAGCTGCCATTCCATTATCCCCGGAGGTTCTGCAGCAGCGGCGGCCCCATCACTGGCCGCATATGGTGGGTGGCGTCACGACTGACAATCCCCTGTAAATACACCCCTTTTATTTGCCAGGGCCCGGGAAACGGACCAGACCAGGACCACCCGTGACTTCCCCCGCAGCAGACACGGTCCGGTACCGAGTACCCTTGTCCCAGTGGGTTCGACACTACTTCTGCACCTGGAAAACCTACTTCAAGTGGTGCGAAGACCGCAACCATAACCCACTCCTCTTCTCCATCCCCTCGATTCTAGAGTTTCTCCAGAATGGCCTCGACGCGGGCCTAGCACCAAACTCCATCAAAGGCCAAATTTCGGTCTTAAGTTTTCTTCTCCAACGCAGGATTGCATCAAAATCACAGGTCAAAACATTCATCCAAGGAGTCCTCCCACACATGACTCCCCCTACAGGATGCCCATGGCTGTCTGGGACCTAAACCTAGTTCTTGATGTCCTCCAAGACACGCCGTTCGAACCCCTGAAAGAGGTCCGTCTAGCCCATCTCTTGTACAAGGTCGCCTTCCTCGTCTCTATCACATCAATTAGGCGCGTGTCCGAGCTGGCTGCCCTATTCTGTGTGCCCCCTTACCTATCCTTCCATAAGGATAAAGTAGTCCTCCGTCCTTCTCCATCTTTCTTACCCAAGGTGGTATCCCAATTCCACCTTAACGAAGACATCGTCCTCCCATCCTTCTGCCCAACTCCAATACACCAGATCGAAAAGCAGCTCTATACCCTGGACCTGGTAAGGGCCCTCACACACTACATCTCCTGAACAGCCCCATTCCGCAAAACAGAAACACTGTTCGTCATATCCAAGGGTCCTAGAAAGGGCATGGCTGCCTCCAAATCCACATTGGCACGATGGATCTGTTCCACGATCCAGGAAGCCTACTGCATCAAGGGAATGCCAATCCCAGAAGTAATCAAGGCACACTCGACTCGGTCAGTAGGCGCCTCATGGGCCATTCGCCACCAAGCCTTGGCGACTCAGGTCTGCAAAGCCGCAACCTGGTCCAGCCTACATACCTTCACCAAACACTACAACATCCACACCCAGGCCTCTGCAGATGCAAGCCTTGGTAGAAAGATCTTACAGGCAGCGGTTGCGCATCTGTAAGCAGCTAGCGCATGATGCTCGACCATCATTGTTCAATTCCCTCCCAGGGACTGCTTTAGGACGTCCCATGGTCCTGTGTTCCCCAATGATGAGAAGGAGAAACAGGGATTTTTGTGTACTCACCGTAAAATCCTTTTCTCCTAGCTCATCATTGGGGGACACAGCACCCACCCTTTAACGCATCCATATTCACAGCACACCGCCATATGCAAAGTGTACCTAACGGGTACAGTATTGTACCTTATACCATTTGTACCTTATTACCAGCTCTCCTACTGCTTTAGTACTAAACTGAATATCTACACCCACGTACGGGTGTATACTGCAAGAAGGAGGGCTCAATTTTAATCTCTAATTAGTGTCGCCTCCTAGTGGCAGAAAAGCATACACCCATGGTCCTGTGTCCCCCAATTAATAGCTAGGAGAAAAGGATTTTACGGTGAGTACATAAAAATCCCTGTTTTCTGGAACAATTTCAAGGATGCCAACACTGAATTCTAGAAATGAGAGACAAAAGAGTGTATAGGGTCTTATCTCGTGGTAGAGAGGGGCGATTGCCCATTGAAATTTGCTCACCTGATCAGGTTGTGTGAACCCACAACCAGTATTTGCGCCCATACAGCTGCCGATGGATCCACCACTCCCACGTGCAACGTGGCATACAACTGGAAAAAACAGGATGAAGTGCTGGTGATCCGCACTGCTGAAAGAAAGAACCAGTACCCAAGAAGTCTGGTGCAATGGTGTTTCTTTATCTGACATGTTTTGGAGCAACCTCTGCTTCTCCTCCCTGAGGAAGGAGCAGAGGTTGCTCCGAAATGCGTCGAAATAAAGACAGGGTGCACCAGACAGGGTGTGCGGTTGTGCGAGTGTGCAGCGGTGGCCCCCTCAGTTCTCACCCGCTCCAGGCTTCTGTAGACCCGCCTCTCACCCTAGCATGTCTTCTTCTTCTTCCTCCAGCATAGACGTCAACAATTCCAAGGCCTCAGGAGGCAGAGTTAACAGGGGGCATCATAGTAGGCGTGTCCAAGTACATAGCCCTGATGTGGTGGGCGTGCCCTTGTTCACGGCCATTACGACGCTCCCTTTGGTAGCTCCACCACTACCCCCTGCTGGTTTTGAATTTCTGGAGTCTATGCCACGAAAAGAAGAAGAATGGCGGGGTGAGTGTCGGGCAGATGGAGCATTGAGTGGCGGCCGGGAGGGAGTGTGGAGCGGGTGAGCAGCGGGCAGGAGACCGAGCGGAGGGGGGCCGGGGACCAGGCGGGCTGTGCCTGTTTCGCTGTAACGGAAATCCCGCGTCGCTGATTGATCGCGCCCAGCCAGCCGCGACCAATCAGCGACACGGGTTTTGCGTTCAAGACAGTGTGACATGAGTGCAAGGGGAGTGTAGGGCTAAGTGTGAGGTCAGTGCAAGGTGAGTGTAGGGCTAAGTGTGAGGTGAGTGCAAGGTAAGTGTGAGTGGTGGGTGAGTGTGAGTGTAGGGTGTGTGGGTGTAAGTGGTCTGCAGTACCTGGCTCCTGGTGCTGTGTGCGTTTAGCTTAAGGACCTCTGGTGATGTCACAGCCATGTGATCTATCTCTGGCCATGATTGTGACATTATCAGAGGTCCTGTAAGTATAGAGCCCCCGTCACACATAACGACGCACCAGCGATACCAATAATGTTACGACCTGGCGGGATCGCTCGTGCGTCGTTTTCACATCGCTGTCCATTTCAAATAGCGGGACGGGAAAGCCAACAGTGAAGTTGGCTTTCCCACCCACTATGTGAGTGTAGCGCTGTTGTCTCTGTCACGGCAATCCTGCGTCGCTGATGCGTCGCCAGTGCTTTTTTTGTAAAAAAAACATATTTGCCAGTATGCATTTCAGATTAATTTCCCCTATGCACAGGGGTGCAGAAAGGCTCTCTGCTGCCTGAGCCTAGGTGAGGACCAGGGGGGTGGGGTTGCTGTCGGCGGCCGCAAGTGAGGAGTGGGGGGGATTGCTGTCATTGGCCGCGGGTGTGTGGGGTGGGGTTGCAGTCAGTGGCCGCAGGTGAGGAGCGGGAAGGGTGGTGCTGTCGGTAGCTGCCGCTGGTGATTTTACCTTATGCAGACGGCAGATGTCACACAGGGAGCTGGCTGCATGGTGCAGGCGCCGCCCCCTTATGCTCTGCGGCTCCCCATGCCTTCTTGCTGCCTGAGTCTAAAGGCTCATATTGACCATTGGACAGTGTGGCCCTGCCTATGCATGGCACACACCCCTATGCATGGCACACGTCCCCTATGCATGGCACACGTCCCCTATGCATGGCACACGTCCCCTATGCGTGGCACACGTCCCCTATGCGTGGCACATGTCCCCTATGTGTGGCACATGCCCCCTGTGTTAGATATTGCCCCCATGCTGCTCTATTCTTCCCTCCTCCAGCGCTGATCTCCCGGTCTCTCTCGTGCTGCTGTGATCGGGCACAGATGATGCTGCAGAGCTCCTCCACTTCCTGGTTCTGTGCGGTCATGTGATCGGCACAGCAGAGAGTGACATCATCTCTGCGTGCGATCACAGCAGCAGCAGGGAGACCGGAAAGACACCGGGAGATCAGCGCTGAAGGAGGAGCCAGGAGGTAAGTATAGAGTTTATTATTTTACTATGGCAGCAGCATGGGGGCCATATCTAACATAGGGGGGACATGTGCCATCACAGGGGGGCGCAGGACCATATAATATGCGCCGCTCCACCAGCCCATCACCATGGTGCGGTTTCAGCACCATGGTGATGGAGAGTGGCTATGCATATTATATGAGCGGGAGCAGGAGATCTCCCGCTCCCTCCTGCAGCCTCCCCCAGCTCACATTTTCCAGTAGCAAAAAAAGCACTGTCTGTTGCTGTCGCCAGGTTTTGAATTCGCGCGCCTATTTGCATAGTCTGCGCTCATTGGTGGGCGCCTCCGGCGGCCACCAATGAGCGGCCTCTGTCTGGCACGCGATTACGATAAAACTAGGTAGCAAAGGTATGAGGCATGGGTAATGGGTAGTGGCAGCAAAAAAAGTGTTTACACTTGTGTGGCAAAAAAATAAACTTTACATGTGAAATCTGCATAATTATTTCACTTCTTAAATGTGCACATAATAGGGGAGATGATCAAAAAGTGTCTAATAGCAAAACTGGCTTACTCGCCCATAGCAACCAATCAAAGATCAACTTTCACTTCTCACACTGTTGTGGTAAAATGAAAGCTGCACTCTGGTTGCTGTGGGAAACTAAGTCCGTTTTGCTATTAGACATTTTTGATTATCTCCCCTAATGTGTCAGAATAATCTTAAAATGGAACAGAAATCTCATGCCTTAACATTTATAGAGACGGGTGACTCGGAGATTGCTGTAGCTAGAAATCTGGGCTTGTCAAGAGAGGCAATTTATCAACTGAAGTGATTGGTGGTGGCATTGCCTCCTGGAGTGGAATTGCAGAGAAAGTTAAGCTCTGGCACACCTAATAAAAAAAAAAAAAAACTTCACCAAGGACTGAAAAACTTTTGAGTGGAGTAATGTCAAATCCTTTAATAACCATCATTAAAGAGGACAGGTCACCCCCCCTGGTGCATGGCAAACTGAATGCAGTTCAGGGAAGGGGTCCCCCATGTCTCTAGTCCCCCCTGTAAGCTTTAAAAAAGACTTTAGAAACCTTACAGTTAAGATGTCGCATAGGTGCGATCTTATTAAGAGGTCCTGGCTGCTGGCACAGCCCTCCCTGCCTTCCCCTTGTGTACTCCACCCCCTCTATCTGTGTGCCACTGCCTCCTCTTCTGCTGAGTCTGCCCTCCTCTTCTCCTGATGTGACACAGAACATGAGAAAAGGAGGGCAGACCCAGCAGAAGAGGAGGCGGCAGCGGTAGACACATAGAAGGGGTAGAATACACAAGGAGGAGGCTGGAGGACTGCGCTAGTGGCGAGTCCCTCTTAAGAGGTCACCTGGGTGGGATCTTTTAACTGTAAGGTTTCTAAAGTCTTTTTAAGGCTTACAGGGGGGCAAGAGACATGGGGGACCCCTTCTCTGAATGCAGCAGACATGCATTCAATTTGCCATGCACCAGGGATGGTGACAGGTCCTCTTTAAACTTAAAAACAAGAACCCTTCACTCTTTCAGAATGTCGCAACTAGGAAAATTCATTACTGCCTGAAAAAGGTCCTGTGCATACTAAATCACCATGTTACAAAGAAACCCCTGCCAGCAGCAGCAATAGAGAAGAAATTGATTGCCTTTTGTAAGAAATATCAAGATTGAACATCTCAAAAGTGGAAGAAAGTGATGAGAGCACTTTCAGGCTGGTCATCCTAGGCTCAACGATTGTTCATCATCCAAGTGCCCTGAAATATACTGTTAAGACTTTTAAACCCCCCGACAGTGTGATGTGTGGAGGGCATTCAGTGTAGCAATGGGCAGAGCATATTTGTACCTGCTTTCCAAGAATGCAAGAATGAAAGTAAGTGGTTATATTAATGTTTTGGAAGAACATTTGCTTAATTTTTGGGTCATTCATCAGTGGGATTACTTTACGCATCGTGGAGACCTTGCTGATAAGGTCAAGGCCATGACAACGTTTCTCAATGACAATAACATTTACATTTTAGAGTGACCAAGTAATTCAACAGACCTTAACCCTATAAAAAAATGCTTGGAGATGAAAGAAAAACAAGTTTCAAGAGAGATGACCAGGCAACATTAAGGATTGAAGGAGGTGCTGATGACACTGGGTAATCATGGACTCCATGTGCTTCACTAGCTCTGCTGAATCCATGTCTAAACGATTGTAGAGGGTGATAATATGTAAGGTTGACCTGACAAAATACTAATTCTAAAGAAATATCCACAATACAACACTTAAATGTTAACATTTTGTTGAACTTGTAGAATAACCCCCCAGTGGTTATATTATTGTAATAAGACAGAGATTAAAGCACCTGGCCATACTAGGAGAGAAAAAAAGGAAAAAACTATATATTAAGGCACCTGTGATAGATTTATTATGGGTCAAAGACTGGATATTAAGTGAACATAGCATATGTAGCATACGTCTACTTGGATGTAGTCTACCAGTGCCCCAATGCACATTTCATCCCGATTCCTCAGGGTGCACAACGGTTTTGCAATTTTTCTATCCTTAGCATACCAATTTATGCTGAAGATTTTCAGTTTTTGATATACGTTGGTCAGTTCTGCAGCAGAATTGACCAAATAATGAGCTTGTAACAAGAGGATATTTCCTTGAATTTGCAGGAAAATCCTCAACAGATTTTCTTCAGTCATCCACCATGACGGCACCCCAGGAGGTTAACTTTCCACCCAAATAGATACAGGAAACACAAATAGGTTAAAAAAGTCCCTCCCCGCCTCCCATCTCCAGTGTTTTTTGCTGTCCCTATGGGGCATGAAGAGGTTGCACTGTGGTGCTACGTGACTAGTGATCAGGGCACTAATAACATACTTTAGTCGGGCAAGTGAGGTCATTTGCAGGGCTCTCCTCCGTAGCTACTCCCTGGATTTAGGACTTTCCATTTGCCCTGTCCCTTCTGAAAAGGTAAAGCAGAATGGTGATCCATGCCGGGAGTCTCCCTGAGCTCCATGGCATCTCCTCCCTCTGCATGATGGCACATTTTTGTAAGTGTGCACACCGGAAATGACATCAGTAGCATGCCTTCTTCAAGTGTCACTTCCGGTCTATGTTCCGCCATGGAATGCACGCCACTTGGAGCCTGCAGTGGTGATCATTTCGTACACTTTGGTGTCCAGGCCTACCCTTTCTGACCTGTGAAGAGTAGTCTACATCTGAGGATGTCGCTCTGAGGGCCCGATACTAGTATATAAGTGCCTGGCCAGAAGACACCTCCAGGTTGGGGCAGACTGTCTCTGTATGTAATGGAGGATGATCTGTCTTCCCGCTCTGCTTCTGTGGAGCCCAGCGCCGCCCTTGTAAATGTGCTGTATATTTTAAAAATATAAGTAGAAGTTATGCTAGGCTTGTACTGATAATATCATTAGAGATGAACAACTATTCCTAATCCCCGGCCCTACTGTACCCGTACGATTGTTTTGTCGATTTGTCGTCGTTTTTCGACCACTTGTCTTTGTTTACCCTCTAACTTGTACAGCGCCATGTATCCTAATAGCGCTATATAAATACCTAATAATAATAATAATAATAATTGAAGAGATTAAAGGATTAGCGCGACAAGAGGTTCAGTCTTCCCTAGCGTCCTTCTACAAGTCACTGCCCCTAGCAAACTCAACAGCTAAAAATAGTAAAATTAGCCTGATAGAAGAGTCGGATTCAGGCTCAATTGAAGGTCTAACTTTGGTCTTTGACAGGTCAGTAGAAGAGAAGGACTTAATTTTGATTCCAGATAGGAGTTTAGACAGCAAAAAATATTTCTCATTTGAGGATATGGAGGAGCTATTGGGCGCTATAAGAAGTACTATGGAAGTTGAGGAGAAAACAAACAATCAGTACAGAATGACATTTTTGGTGGGCTAAGAGCCAAAAAGGAAATGAGTTTCCTTTCCACAAAAACACCCAGAACCTGGTCCTCCAGAAATCGGAAAATGAGGAAAAACCTCTGGGTATCCCAGCGAAATTAAAAAACAGATACCCATTGGATGAGGGATCCTCTAAATCAAACTCCAGTCTTTGAAGGCCACCAACAGTGCAGGTTTTCAGGATTTCTTTAGCATTGCAAAGGGTTGGAATCATCACCAGTGCGGTGATTAAATTATAACCTGTGCAATACCAAGAAAATCCCAAAACCTGCAATGGTGGCCCTCGAGGCCTGGAGTGTGAGATCCCTCAGGTCACCAGAGTAGCAAAAAGAATGACTTTGTCCTTTGAAGACTCTTAACAACTCCAATGGCCAACAAGATGTAGAGTCTTCTGAAAAAATCCTCGAAAACATTAGCAATCTTACCTAAAACAAATTTGGCTTCTACATGTCTAACCAGATCCTTATTTTGATGGTTGGGTCAGCTTGAAGAACATCTAACCAAACAGACAACCTGAGAAGATCTGCAGAAGGCTACGAGCTTCCTGGCAGATTCTTCTGCCAAACGAGTTTGAGTAGCAGCAAAATCTGCAGTATTAATCAAATACCATAAGAAGGGCTCCCTGGTTGAAAATGTGGAGAGGAGATGTAACATCCAAAATTAAACTCTGTTCCATTCCCTTTCAGAGAGAGTATGTTTTTGAGCCAGCTTGGGATGAATTACTAGAGAAGGCAAATGACAAGAAAAAGTCTCTGCTGGAGGAGAAAAACCCTAAGAAGAGTTTTTTCCTCCCCCTTAGAACCAACCCCCTCAATACAGAGGTAAAGGAAAGATTGATCACTGGAACTATCCCAAAGGCGGGAAAGGCAAAAATATCTTTGTCTCCCAAAACCACCATCAAGACAAACAATGACGCCAATATTGTAGGAGCCTGGATCTCGACTTTCCTTTCCATAGCCAGTGGGTCTTGAATAGCATTAGAGAATGTCTGAAGATTGAGTTTGCCTCCTTTCTTCCATAGCATCTAAAGGCCCTGTTAGATGGCACGACGTTGGAACAATGTCGGCAACAATCTCGTGGGCGCGCGATCATTTCAGACATCGTTTTGACATCGTTGGTGAGATGTCACAAGTCTAGATATCATGGACGACTCACCAACGATGTTGTGAGCAGGTATCGTTCGCACAACCCAGAGAACGTGACCTGCTCATTGCTGTGAATGGGCGAAGTCGTAAACGAGATCGTTATCACGGTGTCAAACACAACGATATACCAGTTTGGCTGTTGGTTGTGATCTGAGAACATGTTTTCAAACTTGCGATCAGTGATCCAACGATTTATCGTTACAACTTTGCAGAGTCACACACAACGAGGCCGTGACAATGTCGCTGGAACGACTCCAAATCTGTGATGTCTAAGTGATATTGTTAACGATGTCGTGCCGTGTAACAGGGCCTTAACAGTCACCTCTCTTCCAAACCAGAAGTCACAAGATCTACTCACATAAGGTCTTCAGAAATTTCAAATCTCAGGAGTTATATCTCCAGTCCCAGAAGCGGAGATCGGCACAGGTCATTACTCATATCTCTTCCTGGTAAACAAATACAATGCCTCTCACCAGATCATAATAAATCTAAAACCGCTGAACCAACACATAGTTTACAGACAGTTCAAAATGGAGTCCTTCAAGTCCACAATTCCATTGATAGGGCAAAATTTAATGATGGCAACAATCGATCTACGAGATGCCTATTACCCCATACCTATCCATCAGTCTCACAGGAAGTTCTTGACATTTGCAGTGTCCCAGAACCATTAGATTATGTACTTTCAATGCAATGTGCTTCCATTTGGAATCTCTTGAGCTCCTTGTGTGTTCATCAAAGTCATGGCAAAAGCAGTGGCATTAATCCGAAAACAAAACATCTGTATATACCCTTACTTCAATGATTTCCTGATTATTGCTCCCTTGGTACTGTTACTCAAGAAATATACGCAAAGAGTCCTCGAGGTTCGGAAGTCTCTGGGATAGATGCTAAATCCTCAAAAATCAGATTTAGAGCCCTCCACAAGGAAAAAAAAAATTTTGCGTCCTGCTAGATTCCTACAAACATCCTTCATGCAGAAAGACAGACAACTCGTGGTAAAATCCAGAATCTCTATTCTGCAAGACCAGAGATCAATCACCTTGAAATCATCAATGTCGGTATTGAGGTCCATGACAGCATGCATCCAAGCAAGGCCTGTGACTAGTGATGAGTGAGCACAAAAATGCTCGGGTGCTCGATGCTTCGGTCGAGCATCTTGAGATGCTCAGGTGCTCATGCCCAATGTAAGTCAATTAGTGACAGGCTCCGCCCACAGACTTCCGGTTATAAAACGAGTGTTTCTGAGAAAGGGCGGGAGGGGGGCTTTTTCAAATTGTCACAGCATACAACACCTTGCTGTGCCCCCCAGAGGGAACCTAACAATCAATCTGCTCTCTGTGAGGTGCCAGCTCACTGTGTGCACTGAAGGGAGCTGTGTATTTGTGTCAGATTGATTAGTGAAGAGTCTGAGCATCTTGGCGGTACGCGGTGCTCGCCAAGCATCCCGAGTACCGGGATACTCGTGTGAGTAACGAGTAGCGCCGAGCATGCTCGCTCATCACTGCCTGGGACCAATCCCATACAAACACATTTTATCCTTTTGGGACAAATCCCCAGGTCACTTAACAGGTGTGAGGCAGTGACAGGTGTGATATATGAAGGTCACTATGTGTCCCCTCGAATGCTTGGAAAGCCCCTAAGATCCGCTGGAGTGTGTTGTATTCACAGTTATTGCTGTGAGTACAACACAGGGGTTAAAGAGTGTGAACTAGGTCAAGCTATGTGACTTAAGGTACCGTTACACGGTACAACTTATCAGCGATGTTGTATGCGATCTAGTGAGCGCGCTCATTTTGTGGACACCTGTGCAACATTGCTGGTGAGCTCTCACACGTCCAGATATCGTGGACAACTCACCAACGATGTTGTGAGCAGGGATTGTTCGCAAACACCGTGATTGATCCCTGCTCACTGCTGTGAATGGGCGAAGTCGGAAGTGACATCGCTATTGCGGTATCATACCTGTGAGGCACAGCTGGCATGATCCTATGGCCTGGGTGCATCACATGGGTTACCAGCTTAGGAACCTGTGCACATGAGCCAGTTTTACTGTGAGCTAACAGCTGAGAGTGAGGGCTGTTATCCTGTCCGGTACACAGTGTGTTAATTGCTAAAGTAATCATGAGTCTAATGAGTGGCTGAAAGAGCAAGGTGTGCTAAAGGCTAATGGCCACTTTACACACACCAACTTATCTGTCCAACTTCTGAACAGATCTCTGGTTGCAGTGAAATCATGGACACATTGCTCTATTGTACACAGTCACAAAATGTAACAATGTGTCCATGATTTCACTGCAACCAGTAGGTTGGTCAGAAGTTGGACACATAAGTTGGTGTGTGTAAAGTGGCCCTAGGGCGGCCATCACACGGTTCAATATCGCTAGCGATATTGTTAGCAATCACGTGCGCGCGCGATCGCTAACAATATCGTTCAACATCGTTGGTGAGCTGTCAGACAGGCAGACTCACCAGCGATGTGGACCAGCGAGATCGCTGGTAACTATGGTACACATCGGGTTACTAGGCGCCGCGCTGCGCTTAGTAACCCGACGTTTACCATAGATACCATCTCCCAGCATAGGCTCTGCCGCTGGGAGATGGATCATCGTGGTGTCACATACCACGATGAGGCAGATTGCTCAAGCGTTTATCGCTTGATATGAGCTCCGGCTCACCAATCTGCGATCTAACGATCAAGCGATTTTACATTGTAAAATCGCTTGATTGCACGCAGCGATGCACAAACGATATCGCTTAAGCGATATCGTGCATTAAAATGAAGAGTGTGACGGCCGCCTAACAGCCAGTGTGGACGTGTTAGGTGGGTGTGTCAGTGTGGGTGTGGCAGCTATGATAAGAGCCAGCCAGGTGCTGTGTGAATCAGAACAAGACAGAGACAACAGAGAGAGGATGCAGGAGATGACTGGAGCTCAGTACAGACTAGATGACTGAGATGGAAGGGTGCCTATCCAGGCGTGGGGCGAGGAGCGAAACACGTCCTGGGGGAGACCGTCTCTTCTCCATACGGGAGGCTCCTGACCCTCTGATGCCTGGGTGCAAACCGGTAGCCAGAAATGGGACGTTATGGCTCCTGGAGTGGGGATCCCGAGGCTAACCATGTGGACACTGGTCCGGACGTGGGGTGAAACACGTCCGGTAAGGAGCCCTTGGGGATGCAGGGGGCACCCGTGACTCAGGTTGCTAGACCCGGATCCGTGCCCAGTAAGACAGCAGTTCTTGTATGCTAAGTGTGAACTGTGTACCATACCAGGTGGTGTGAGACTGCGTACGGCTTGAGAGCCAGACGATCGTAGCCGCCAGTGGGACCGACCATGGGTCATGCTATGGTCGAGTTGATCTTGATGAATGTGTGTAAAGGCTATCCACAGTGTAGCAGCCTGTATGATACCTGTGGGAACAGGGCTGTTGATGGCTTATGTGGAAGTCCCATGGAAGTGTATGATGGCCTATGTAAAAGGGCCAGGTATGCTGTCTGTGGGAGAGACCCAGCTAGTATGGATGGTATTGGAGGCGATCCGTCCCGGTGGGATGAGAGGGAGGCTTAGCCTGCTGCATGCGGCGGGTACCTGTCCTTCTAACACGACTCTAGTGGTGTGTGTGAGCCTGTGGCCAGACGCAGGGGTTAATGGTGGTTCCTAGAGTGGGGAACCAAGGCTGATCCTGAAGGGCGCTCGGCTCCGGACGTGGGGCGAAACCCGTCCGGTAAGGGGCCCTTGGTGACACATGGTTTACCAAGTTACTCAGGTTGCTCAATCCCTATTATGGACCCAGGGGAGCCACAGTCCATGAATATAGTATAATGGGCTGTGAGCATGTATGTGATCCATGGATGTGTATGATGGATCACATGCAGGGTGTAAGACTCCGGTCAGGCTGATGCCTGCACTATGGGGTAGTATTAAAGTGTTGAGCTGGGTAATTAAAGCCAAGCGGCTGGTACCGCCATTGGGACCCACAGGGCCCATGGATAAGTGTGAATAACTATTATGTAAATGTGATGCATATCATCAGGGCTTATGTAAAATTACCCTGGGTGATCAAAGGAAAGGTGGTGTATCGTGGATGACTCATGATGGCTGATGATGAAAGGGCCATGCATGATGTATCCATGAGTTATCCACCATTGGGACTGACTATTAGGTCACAAAGGTCCCGGTGATAGTTAGGGTGAATGTAGGTGTTCTATGTTATATGAAATGTAATGTATTATGTGATGTGCTATTCTAGTATAATGTAATGTATTATGTGATGTGCTTGTGTTCAATGTTTGATATACTACCCGGTTTATGAGATGTGTAGGTGAGAAATAAACTGGTAGTCATTGAAAAATTCTAAGCACGTGTTCGTGTCATCATGCAGCAAGCGGGTTCCCCGGGTCGCTACCTCACACACCGAACGATGCCGCAGGTTGCTTAAGTTGAAGTTGACAGGTTTTCTTGCATGCAAGAAAACCTGTCATCAACTCTGACTTGAACAACTATCGCTGTTGAATTGTGCGTTTACGTGCAACGACGCAACAATGATATCGTTTCAACATTGTTCATGACATCACTTTTGAACGATGTCGGGAACGATGTTGAAACATGTAACTGGGCCTTTAGGCTCTTAGGAAAACCAGCTCAGGGCCTTTATTTTAAAGAATCTGTAGGATGGAAGTGGGATAGATTCTCCCTCCGCTCCAGGTCTTGTAACAGACTCATGTCCAGGGAAGTTGCATTTAATCCTGAAGAGCAGAGCAGGGTGTGTCTCCTTTGGAGCCAAGTTGCTGAAGCAGCATGTGATAGGAGAGCTGGCTGTGTGGTGAACAACACAGCCCAGCATGGTGAACTTGGTCCTGACAAGTGGACCCAGCCTTGAAGGGAACCCAGAGCAGTACAATGATTTGTGCATAGACTGCATGTTATTGTCACTGGACTGTACTGGCTGTGTTCCAGATCTAAAAGGTCTGTAAATAGTGTGGACTTGTAAATAAATACTGCTTGATGTGAAAAAGAGCCTGGGGTCACTGCCTCACGTCTTGGCTACTCAAAGTCGCCGCCTCACACAGGCCATATAAAAGACAGTCTTGGTGGTTGATTACAAAAAAATTTACAGAGAGGAGTTTGCCAGAATCAAGATCCCGTGGTAACGGTCACAACAGATACCAGCTGAAGAGGTTGGGGAGACATCAGGGGCGGACTTACCATGGTGCAGCTGGTTCAGCTGCACCAGGGCCCCGACCGGGTAGGAGGCCCCTCAAGCACCTGTAGGGGGGCGCCCCGTGACCCTATGTCAGAGGAGAGGAGGTTAGTCGAGGGAAGCCTCCTGCTTCCCTTAGCTGTTCCCGCCCCTCCTCTCCTGTCCAGCCCCGGCTCCCAGATCTACAATGCGAGGCTCGTCGCAGGTAAGAGCCGCACACAATTCCACACTGCCAGCCCCCCTCCCCCCCCCCCCCCTTCTTGCTCCTGACGCTGGCAGCACCCAAACCCCCCCCCCGGTCCCCACCGAAAGCTGCACCAGGGCCCGGAAGGCTGAAGGTCCGCCACTGGGAGCCATAGTTGTTAAATCCCACGACTGGGAATAACTTGTTTGTTCTCTGTACTATGCATTACATTTGCTCTTGCTAGGCAGAAGCCCTGTCTTTGGTAGTTTGTCCCTTCCTTCCTCCTGTAGTCTGTGATGTTACCCTTGCTCCTCCCTTCTTCTCCGTTATAATTCTGCTGTAGCCATCTTTGGATCCAAATGATGTGCTGCTCTTACTTGGATCTCTATTTCTACTTGCTACATTGTACTACAATACAAGATTTCAGTGAAATTCTTCTTTATTTCTCCTGGACTCTTAATTCAAGTCAGTATAGTTGATTCTGAACTATCTGAGGACACTTTCATGTGAGTACAACAGTCAATGCAATTATCTAAGGGATTGATAATTAAGGCACTAGATACTTCATTGAAGAGTCAGAATAGTAGAAAGAGTGGCCTGCCACCAAGAACAGTATACAGCTTTTAATCCAGAGAAAATAACATCTTTCCAGTGAATTAAGCCACAGCAGGTTACACAATCTGCAGGCTCTCTGGCCATGCGCTTGCTTATCAACAAGCAATATTGTATGTGAGAACTTGTTTCTGCAGCTAGGAGCAAAACAGTCCCACATTTGCATTCTTGTGTACCATGGCAGAAGCTGGCATGATTTCTCAGTCTTTACCTGATTTAAAACAGTAAGAGAAAGACACAGACCTTCACACAGCCTTTAGTGAGAGATCCAAATGCTTAATTAAACCTACATGGAAGGTCAAAGATAATCTAGGGACTGCTAAATGTGAAATAGTTTCCAATGTATCTCCCCTATGGCAAAGGGTGCTGAATCATGTGACTATCTTATCTTTGTCTGGCGCTCATAAGTTACCACTAGAGGGAGCCCTGGAACAATTGTGCTCAGCATGCCAGTCTTTAAGGACACTGTGACAAACATACCTCTGTCCTGGTGAGACTGAACACACCAGAGTCTCTAAACGAACTGCAGAGCTTCTAGCAACTTAATTCTGAACGAGACTGCACTGTACATGACATCATGAGCAAAACAGAAATAAAAATCGCACAGATATTGGAAGTGTCATCTCACAAATCTATAAGTAGAGAGAGACACAGAGAGGTGCAAATGTGTCTTATAGTTTAAATAAGATTATTTATTTGTGAGTGTATGTGCTCACCTGGCTCGGTTGTGTTAACACACAACCAATATGCTCACCTGGACAGCTGCTGCTGGATCTGCACTTCCACGTGCACCATGGTGGTATATTCAAAATCCAAAGGAGTAGTGCTTAGATCATCCGCGCTGCTGTCGGGATGAATGACCAGGAAGACAAGCTTCTTAGAATGCTGCTGCTTTATTCCCTACACGTTTCTGTACCGTCCCAGCACCTTCCTCAAGGATACAACTCAGATCAAACAGGGTGTCAGCCTTATATACAGTTGAGGGGATGCAAACCGCTAAAAAACAATTATCTACGTCATTATGATGTCAGATGGGTGGATCCACATGACGTACCATGTAAACAGAACAATTCCTTCATCAAATATTATACATTAGACCTGATCTCTAATAAGGACCTAGCCTTTGGTAGGAAGGTTCTTCAGGCTGTTGTCCCCCTCTAAATTTTCATTGGTACTCCTCTTGTGGTGCTGTCGTGGAGGATAACTGGTGATAATAGAATTAGACTTACCGGTAATTTTGTTGCTAGGAACTCTACACGACAGGGAGTGAAAATTTGTGCTATCTTATGTTTATTACGCATTCTTGATGGCTTATTTCCTTAAATAAAATATTTAACCATTCATGCCGATGTGATCCTTTTAAAAACACTGAAGATGGGAGGCGGGGATGGGCTATTTAAAATCTTTGTGTTTCCTGTCCCTATTAGGGCTGGGAGTTAACCTCTTGTGGTGCTGTTGTGGATGGTTCCTAGAAACCAAATTACCAGTAAGTCTAAGGGTACCTTTACACGCAGCTACTGGAGGATGGATACAACCAGCTACTTCACGTGCACGAGCACGCCCAAACGGTTACAAACGGTCAACGCACCATCTTTACACGCCGCCACAAGCTACGCTACGCTACGTTACATCTATCTCTGGATACACCGCCGGGTGCCATAAGTCACCTTCTGTAGCTCACCGTACCTCATTTACACACCGCTACAACAAGCTAATATGGGCAGACCTGCTGCAGCAGGAACAGCACATAGGCGTGCCACAATTGTGGATTACGAGACGTCCGTACGCTGATAGGACAAAGCAAGAAACCCATGATTGGCCAGGCATCGCAGGAGGCTGTTTAATACATGACGCTCGAGCAATTGTGTAGTGTGACTGGTCAGCTCCTTAAATATGCCGCCCTATGCAGCGACTACCAATCGTAACGCAGGAGCTTCCACCAATGATCGCTGAAGGGGGGCGGTATCCCGGAGCCTGTGTCACGCCCCAGCTACATACCAGGTACATTGCCTGGTGTCGACACATCCCTTCTGTTGCTTCTTTACACGCCGATACAGCTCGCTACAATCGCCTGTGTAGCCACCTGTTTCCGGGCAGTGCTCGGAAACAGATGTATCTGATGCCGGGTGTCTCCTACCGTCTTTACACGCCGCTACTACGGGGTATTTTGCCGCTACAAGCTACATTTGTAGCGTGTAGCTGGTTGTATCCATCCTCCAGTAGCGGCGTGTAAAGGTACCCTAAGGGTGCATCCTCACGTTCAGGATAAGCAGCGTTTTGGACGCAGCATCTTTGCACTGCGTCCAAAACGCTGTGTCGTACAGTATCAGCATAGTGGATGGGATTTCAAGAAATCCCATCCTCACTATGTGTAACCTGCCCGCAGCATCTTTGGAGCTGTGGTGCAGGTTGCTGGGAGTCTGTTCCGCCGCAGCATGTTCATTTCATGCTGCTGAGTCGGAAGCGGCTCCCATCGGATGACTGGAGGGAGAAGCCGCCCTGCACCAGCCGCACACGGTGAGTACAGGGTGGCTGAGGTCTCCCTGCGGCCACCCGAGGACGCAGCTCCTCCGGACCGTGTGCACGCACCCTAATACTATTTTTTTTGTCTTTAATTCACCTCCCATCTGGACCTACCCAAAGCAACAAAATGTATGATTATTACCTGAGGAAAGGGGGTATTACTTTGATGTAATTTTTTAAGCATAACATACTTTCTTGAGAATGCTAAGACAATGCTCTAGTCTGCTTGTGGATTAGTCTTAGGCGGCCGTCACACTCATCAATATCGTGAGCGATATTGTTAGCGATCACGTGCACGCGCGATCGCTAACAATATCGCTCACATCGCTGGTGAGATGTCACACAGACAGACTCACCAGCGATGTGGAGCAGCGAGATCGCTGGTAACTATGGTACACATCGGGTTACTAGGCGGCGCTTAGTAACCCGACGTTTACCATAGATACCATCTCCCAGCATAGGCTCTGCCGCTGGGAGATCGTTCATCGTGGTGTCACACACCACGATGAAGCAGATTGATCAAGCGTTTATCGCTTGATATGAGCTCCGGCTCTCATATCTGCGATCTAGCGATCAAGCGATTTTACATTGTAAAATCACTTGATTGCACGCAGCGATGAACAAACGATATCGCTTAAGCGATCAAAAAGCAGATCGCTTAAACGATATCGTGCATTAAATTGAACCGTGTGACGGCCACCTAAGGTATATTGGTTTGACTTAGGTTCATTGCATTACCAATCTGAACCAGTAGAGGGCAGTAAAGTTTAGTGAAGAGCATCACAAGAAGAAAGACAGTACAGAGCTCCAAAGTAATGAATTCTTCCTGTCAAGATTTTTTTTTTTCTATTAATTAATTTCACCTTTTTGTTAAATACAACAGGCAGATGGTAAACATGTTATGCATGTATATTTTGCATGATTTTTGTCATAGTAAAAATTGTTTTGCTTATAAGTAGAAAGATAAATGCATGCAATTTAATCAAATGCTTTAATTGTGAATTGGTGCGGAATATGTTGGCGCTATATATATAAAGATTATTTAATAGTTAGTTTAATACATTTAAAAAATGTTCATCCATTGCACTTAAATAGCAGATTGGTTGCTGCAATGATTAGGCGAGGTTTACGCCCCATGATATCAGCCGCTAAACACCTGCCAATAGGCCCTTAGTCTCTAAACTTTGTATAGATTCAGCGCTGACTGCCAGCTGGCTTAGTATATCATCAGGGCAGACCTGGCTGTCAGTCAGTACTGGAGGCATAGTTGCCACTCACTACGCACTTACTGGTGACTAAAAATGTTCCAGCCATGCCCTTATGACTGAAAACACAAGGCTGCGGTGAAGATTAAAGGGAACCTGTCACCAGGTTTTTGCCATCCCATCTGAGAGCCGCATAATGTAGAAATAGAGACCCTGATTCTAGCGATGTGTCATTTACTGAGCTGCAAGAGGACTGCTAATGATAATCTCCAGCTAATTAAACAGTGATTTTATCAAAACTACACTGAGCAGCCCTGTAAGTGACACATCGCTGGAATCAGGATCTTTGGTCCTATATTATGCTATTCTCAGATTAGGTTGCAAAAACCTGGTGACAGGTTCCCTGTAAAGATAATTTTCTTCCAGTAGCAGGGCTTTCAGTGCAGCTGTCGCACTGTATATGAACACTATTAACCTACAGATTAGCCCCATATCTCTAAGGTAATAGTGTTTTTTTCACATGATAGGTTCCTTTTAACCCAATCAGTAAATCTAAAAAAAGAGAATAGAGGTGCCTGAGGTGCAGATTTTTGTTTGCTGCAACAACACAAAAAATGCAATACAAAGTGACCAAAACATCATATATTCTGAAAGATCATCAACAAAATTATCAACAAAAATGTTAGCTCACCACACACAAAAAAACCAAACCCTCACACAACTACATCAATGCAAAACTGAAAATGTTACTAGTCTCACAAAATGGCTAAATGAGTAAGATAGTATGGTATAGGCTCAGCGCTAACTGGGACCCCCAACCTATGGCTTGAAGTGAGCAGAAATACAGTCCTGTATAGTTAACCCCTTTTTCAGGATATCTACTTATATAATCGGGAGTTTGGAATTCGAGCACTGTAGCCGAATCCCAGACTCTTCTGCGGCACTGCGAGTGATGACGCGTAGCGTCATCGCGAGCCGCAGCCGCACTGCACCTCCGGGACAACAAACCCCACACACAGACACAGGAGACCCGGCCAGAGAGAGAGGGACAGGAGTTCCGGCCCCGCACACTCCATTCCCCGGGACAGCAACCCCCACACACAGCAGCTGACAGCAGCTCTGCACCTCCGGGACAACAAACCCCACACACAGACACAGGAGACCCGGCCAGAGAGAGAGGGAGAGGAGCTCCGGCCCCACACACTCATCCCCTGGGACAGCAACCCCCACACACAGCAGCTGACAGCCGCACTGCACCTCCCGGAGAACAAACCCCACACACAGACACAGGAGACCCGGCCAGAGAGAGAGGAACAGGAGCCCCGACCCCGCACACTCCATTCCCCGGGACAGCAACCCCCACACACAGCAGCTGACAGCCGCACTGCACCTCCCTGAGAACTCCCCCCACACACAGACACAGGAGACCCGGCCAGAGAGAAAGGAACAGGAGCCCCGGCCCCCACACCCTACACCTCCGCCACAGCAACCCTCACAGACACCAGCTGAGAGACAGAGAGGAGATCCGGGGAGAGACACACCACAGGGGACAAAAATCCCCGCACACACAGGAGGACTAACCAGCAGCACAATATACACATATACATACATACACTCTAAATACATATACATATACACTATTTCAACACACACATATAGATATAGAGTATATACACATATACATACATGTACATATACAATATATACACATACCTTATATTCACATATATATAGATATACAGTATATACACAGATACATATACACTATATACACATATATATAGATCTACAGTATATACACATATATTGATACATATACATTATATACACATATATCCATACATACACACTATATACACATCTCTATATATATTTAGTATATACACATATAGACATACAGTATATACACATATATTGATACATATACACTATATACACATATATCAATAGATATACTGTATATACACATATATTGATAGATATTGATATACAGTATATTCACACATACAGATATACATATGGCGTATATACACATATATACATACATGTACATCTACAGTCAGGGGCGGACCCAGACTGTAGTGGGCCCCGGTGCAAGAAATTTTTCGGGGCCCCCCCCCGCCCCTAATAGTGGCAACAAAGTAATGTAAACATACAGCCCAGCACAGCCACCAGGCAATATATACAGTCAGTGCTTTTTTTGTAAAAAAATATATTTTGCATTCCCCGAGGCGAGAGCGGGGGGGGGGGGGGGAGAGGGGGTGATGTTGGGGTGCTGTCAGGCGCCGGCCGAGTTTGGGGAGTGGGGGAGGGGTGCAGCCCTACGTCTAGTCATTCACCTCTGATCACTCCATCCATCCCCATGTTCCTTCCATCCTCCTGCATCCTCCATCCCCCTGGTCTCTCCATCCTCCATCCCCCTGCTCCTTTCATCCTCCAACCCACTGCTTCTTCTATCCTCCATTCCCCTGCTCCATTTATCCTTTATCCGCCTGTTCCTTCCATCCTCCATCCCCCTGCTCCTTCCATCCTCCATTCCCCTGCTCCTTCCATTGATGTACTATTGATTAATGTTTTTGTAGATGGTGGTTCTGATACATTTCTGGAATTTCTGTACTGATGAGGGTTGTGATGCTGTGTTTCTGTACTGATGTGGGTTCTAGTTATGTATTTCTGTACCTCTTGTGGGTCTAGTGATGTATTCTGAATACATCACCAGACCTACAAGAGGTACAGAAATACATAACTAGAACCCACATCAGTACAGAAACACAGCATCACAACCCTCATCAGTGCAGAAATTCCAGAAATGTATCAGAACCACCATCTCTACAAAAACATTCATCACTAGTACATCAATTGTAATGTCAGGGCAAACCCATATACATATTTGTATCTCATGAAACTACAACTTCCAGTATGTCCTTACTAATGGTAAGAACTACTGGGAGTAGTTGTTACCAGTCCTCATCAGACCAAACATGAACCTCAGTACTGATAAGAATGTTATTATCACAAATAATCATTTCAACCCAGGTACCTTATAGATGACCTTGTCTCTGATCGGGGTCGTCTTTTTCTTTTCTTTATCTTGTCCTGACGCCATGATGACTTTTCACGTCTTTGCAGACTTCCATCTTCTCCACTTTTCTGCAGCACATCCTGACACGGTGCCCTTAAAAATAAGAGTGTCATTATAATTCTGTCTAAATAAAAATATCTGCCCTACACTGCACTCCTGAACAAATAATCCCACTGTCCTTTCACACTGTGTCCTCTATATTGTACCTTCTCATCACACTCTCCCTAGTGGAGATGATGGTGGAGGCTGCCGCATGGAGGCAGAGACAACTGGTACAGCTGCCATTATCACCACACACAGCCCCACTCCTCCTGCACACCCGTCCTCCTCTCCTCTGTCCTCCTGCACCCCCGTCCTCCTCTCCTCTGTCCTCCTGCACCCCCGTCTCCTCTCCTCTGTCCTCCTGCACCCCCGTTCTCCTCTCCTCTGTCCTCCTGCACCCCTGTCCTCCTCTCCTCTGTCCCTCCTGCTGCTCCTCTGTCCTCCTGCACCACCGTCCTCCTCTCCTCTATCCTGCTGCACACCCGTCCTCCTCTCCTCTATCCCTCCAGCTGCTCGTCTTCTCCTCTGTCCCCCTGTTCCTGTCCTTCTGCCCCCCTGTCCTCTTCTCCTCTGTCCCCCTGTTCCTGTCCTTCTGCCCCCCTGTCCTCTTCTCTGTCCCCCTGTTCCTGTCCTTCAGCCCCCTGTTCTCTTCTCCTCTGCCCCCCTGTCCTCTTCTCCTTTGCCCCCCTGTCCCCTGCACAGTTTCCCTCACCTCTCCGGGTCCATGGGGGGAGGAGCCGCCAGCACCGCAGCCGTCTCCACCGCACCAGCACTTGGAGCCATCACGGGACAGGAAGCAGCAGAGCTCCCAGCGGCTTCCTGTCAGCGTGATCGCTCTCAGCGCTGGGGGTCGGGAGCGGGGCACAGTACATGCGGGTGTCGTGGCCGGGCGGCAATGCACTGCCAGCGGCGACACCCTCCCCCACAAAGACTCCAGTTTTCATATGGAGTCTGGGGGAGGGAGGTAAAGAAAAAAAACAAAAAAAACACTCGCGCTCACCTGCCGTGTAAATACAGCCCTGCTGCCGCCTCCACATGCGTGCCGCCTGGGGCGAAGCGCCCCCCCCCCCCCACACGCTACGCCACTGCTGCAGCCGCCGGGAAGACACCGCACACTGCCGACGGCCCTGGTGGCAGCAGCAGAGATAGCGGCGGTGCATTTTCCGGTACGCCATACCGGTATGTACCGCCTGTCTTCAGATTTTCCAGTACGGCGTACCGGTATGTACCGCCACAAAAAAAGCACTGTATACAGTCCAGCACAGCCTCGAGGTAATATATACAGCCCAAAAACAGCCTCCAGTTAATATATACAGCCCAGCATAGCCTGGTATACATATATAGCCCAAGACAGCCTCAAGGAGGATATATATATATATATATATATATATATACTAGATGCGTGCCTGATGCTATCGCATTGGAGGGCGAGGATCGGTGCGGCGGTGGGATGCAGGGGGCGGCTAAGAGGACACACACACACCTACACACACAGACACACCTACACACCCCCTTCCGGTCTCACCCGGTCTCACCCATCGTTGATGGAAGCTTGAACCGGGAATGAGGTGGTCAGCGCAGGATGGAGGCTCGTTGGTCAGCGCAGGATGGAGGGGGTTAATGGTGGAGGAGCATAGGGTCAGAGGGGGGCTCCATGGTGGGTGTTGGAGCTCACCCTGTGCCTGGCTGGGCTTCGGGGAGCGGTCCGGTGGCGATGGCTGGTACTGGGCATGGCGGCTGTTGGCGGCGTGATGTGCAGCTGGGAGCGGCAAGGTGGCTGGTGCTGGCCATGGCGGCTGCTGGCAGCGGGATGTGCAGCTGGGAGCGGTCCGGTGGCGGTGGCTGGTACTGGGTATGGCGGCTAATGGCGGTGGGATGTGCAGCTGGGAGCGGCCCGGTGGTGGTGGCGGGCATGGCAGCTACTGGCGGTGGGATGTGCGGCGGTGCCCATATCCAATATGGCAGCATGCGCACTTCCGTCCCCGCGGTGCATTCGGGGATACGGGTATGGAAGTGCGGACAACATGCCTGGGGGAGAAGCTCGGCTACATCACGGAAGGGACCCCCCCCTTCCATGATGCAGCCGAGCTTCTCCCCCAGGACCCACCTTCCGAAGGGGGAAGTCCTGAGGGCCCAGGACCAGGACCCCCCTTCCTTGATGCATCCAAGCTTATCCCCCTAGCTGGGGGAGAAGCTCGGCTGCATCAAGGAAGGGGGGCCCTAGGGGGGGTTCTGGGGGAGAAGCTCGGCTGCATTAAGGAAGGAGGGGACCCCTACGAGTCCTAGGGGCCCCCCCCTTCCTTGATGCAGCCGAGCTTCTCCCCCAGGACCCCCTTCTGAAGGGGGGGCCTGGGGCCTCAGGACACCCCCTTCCTTGATGCATCCAAGCTTATCCCCAAGCTTGGGGAGATCGGCTGCATCAAGGAAAGGGGGTCCTGGGGCCCCCAGAACCCCCCCCTTTGGAAGGGGGGTCCAGAGGGAGAAGCTTGGCTGCATCAAGGGGGTCCTGCACCTAGGGGATCCTGGGGGAGAAGCTCGGCTGCATTAAGGAAGAGGAGGGGGCCTCTAGGAGTCCTAGGGGCCCCCCTTCCTTGATGCAGCTGAGTTTCCCTCCCAGTGCCTCCCTAGGGGGTCCTTGGGGCTCTGACTGTCACTGAGTTTCCCCCTTCCCCCATCAAAGCCCTGCCCTGGGGCTCTTACCTGGCCGGAGCCCTCAGTCACCTCCACTGTCTCACTGTATTCTGGAGAGGGTGTGCTTCTCCTGCCTCCAAGGAAGAGGCAGGAAGTGAAGCAGCTCTGACTCCCCCCAGCCCTCTCCGCCTCACTGAATGCAGCGCTGTAATCCCGGTGGGCGGCGGTGCAAACCCACTACCCCCCCACCCCCCGGAACTGAGTGCCAGTAGAAAGCCGCGGCGGCGGCGTGATGAACAGCACAAAACCCCTTTCCTCCCGGGACTTGAGTGCCGGAAGAAAGCCGCGGCGGCGGCGTGATTAAAAGCACAAATCCTACCTCCAACCCCCTCCCCGGACCTAAGTGCCAGAAGAAAGTTCAAAGCCGCGGCAGCGGCGTAGTTAGCAGCAATCCAGTCCCCCCCGGGACTGAGTGCCAATCTAACAGCGACCCCCCCCCCCCCCGGGGACTGAGGACTGACTGCAAGAATAAGGGGAGCCTTCAGGGGCCCCCTAGGTGGCCGGGGCCCTGGTGCACCAGCTGCACCACGGTAGTTCCGCCCCTGTCTACAGTAGATACACACATATACAGTATATACACACATATATAGATATATAGTATATACACATAGATAGATATACACTATATACACTTATATATACATATACAGTATATACACACATATAGATATATATATACACTATATACACAGATACACTGTTTATATATATATATATATATATATATATATATATATATATATATATAGATACACTACATATACATATACAGTATTTACACACATATATATACTCTATCTACACATATATCTATACACATATATACATACATATACCGTTTCTACACGCACATATATGTATATATATAATACATATAGATATACCGTTTATACACACAGATACATATACACTA
Organism: Allobates femoralis; assembly: GCA_033576535.1. Taxonomy (NCBI): domain Eukaryota; kingdom Metazoa; phylum Chordata; class Amphibia; order Anura; family Aromobatidae; genus Allobates; species Allobates femoralis. Next base: position 229,499,390 of record JARQOC010000001.1, on the reverse strand, counting down.
TATACACATATACATATAAACTATATACACATATATCCATACATATAGCTATACAGTATATACCCTCTGATACATATACACTATATACACACAGATATATATATAATATATACACATATACACTATATACACACAGATATACACTATATACACACAATTAAATATAGATATACACTATATACACACAGCTAGATATATATTGATGCACACTATATACACACAGATAAATATATATATATACACTATACACACATCTATACATATAGATATACAGAATCTACACATACACTTAGATATACAGTATATACACACAGATATACATACACAGTATATACACACAGATACATATACAGTATTTACACATATATAGATGTAGATATACAGTTTATGTACACATATATAGATATATATAGTATGTACACATATATAGATATGCTGTATATACACATATAGCTATACAGTATATACACATATATACATACATATACAGTATATACACACACATACATATACAGTATATACACATATATACATGTAGATATACAGTATATACACATATTGATACACAGTATATACACATGCATAGATATACAGTATATACACATACATACATATACAGTATATACTCACATATAGATATACAGTATATACACATAGACATACACTATATACCCACATATACATATACACTATACACAACACACATATAGATATAATGTATATACACATATATAGATATACAGTATATACACATATATACATATACACTATATACACATATATACATATACAGTATATACACATATATAGATGTACATATACTGTATATACACAGATATAGATCGATGTACATATACAGTTTATACACATATCTACTTATATAATCGCCAGTTTGGGATTCGCCCGTTGTAGCCGAATCCCAAAATCCTTTGTGGCACTGCGAGCGATGACGGTTGCGTCATTGCGACCCGCAGCCGCACTACCTCACACCCCCGCCATCCTGCCAACTGTTGGCCCCGCCGCGAGGTCGACGCTGCCCGGATGCCGGCGGTGCCTTCCGCCCCTCGCTCACCGCTGGGGCCTCGCTGCTGTTGGACTTGCGGTGTAGGGGCTGTGGGCGCCTGCCAGGACCCACTGACGTCGTCCTGTGCCCGCCGCCAGCCAATGGGAGTGAGCGGGGCATCTCAGGCTGCAAAGCCTCATACGCCCCGCTCACTCCCATTGCCCGCCGCTGCCCCTGCAAGCGGATTGGGCGCTGTGTTGTAAACACAGCACGCCCATCCCATTGCCCAGGACTCGGCGTCCTGGACCAATCAGATGCCCCTCCAGCCCAGAGCCGCTTCTCTCCTCACGCCTCCAGCCCAGAGCCGCTTCTCTCCTCGCCCCTCCGGCCCAGAGCCGCTTCTCTCCTCGCCCCTCCAGCCCAGAGCCGCTTCTCTCCTCGCCCCTCCAGTCCAGAGCCGCTTCTCTCCTTGCCCCTCCAGCCCAGAGCCGCTTCTCTCCTCGCCCCTCCAGCCCAGAGCCGCCTCTATACTCTGCCACCCACTGAGCCGCCTGCATACACACAATTCATTTCACCCCGCTCCCGATGCAATTGCATTGGGCCTTTTTACTAGTTTATTTATAAAAGTACAATTAAAATAGTGCAATAAAAGGATTGCAATAGTGTAGTGCTTGCTCGACACTTATTCACTAAAAACAAACCAGAGTTAAAAACAGATTGTTAAAATACATTTAGGATACTTGCAATACAGTTTATTCATAGTATTTTGTGTTCCGTTTTGTATTTTTCATCCCCTCATTCTGGTGTTAATCATGTGAAGGTGGTAACTCTTCGGGTATTGGAGGGGCCTTGTGTGTCTCATGTTGCCTATGTTGCTGATCTTGTTTTGGGCATTCAAGATGTTGTTAGAGGTGATCGTTGATATGATTTTGCTTGAAGGTGGTTGGATTGCGTATTACACCTTCTCCTTTGGGCGGTTGCTAGGGGGTTCGTGAGTGGTTCCTCACAATATTGCCAATGATTGTCTTTTGTTGGCTTCTGTATATGAGAGGGTTGCTGGTTTTCCAGGATTTACCTGGGTGGTGCCTGTTTACATATTTATCATAGGACATAAAGAATAGAGATTTGTTCTCCTTGGGAGTTCTTCACTATACCATACTGCTTGTGGTGCCTCTTTTTCTCAGGATTGAGTATTCATTCCAGGGGTAGGTTGATGAGATTAGGTATTGTTGTACTGTGTGTGCATACCTCTTTCCCTAGACACAGGGGATGCCTCTGCCTCCAGGGTATACACACAGCTTGTATTGTCTGTCTGTAGACCCTGTATACACTCCTGTGGGGCCATGTGTCCTGTAACCCCCAGTGCAGACTCTGTGCTTGGGATCGTCTACACTCCACTTGTTTACTAGGCAGGGTCGGCTCCCCTGCCTCTCCTCCGGCTGGAGTCCTCACACAGCTGTCATGTGTGGAGCCAGATAAGGAGCTTGCACTGATCCTGACCTTCCGACACTGCTTAGCAACTGTGCTGTGGGCTGTGGTAATCTAATACATTGTCACTTCGTCAGCTGCAGTCAGAAGTGTGGGCCTTAAGGCCCTGTCACACATAACGAGATCACTAATGATATCGCTGTTGCGTCACAGATTTTGTGACTCAACAGCGATCTCGTTATGTGTGACACGCACCAACAATCTGCTATGAGATCGTTGATCGTTACACACTGCTCTGGATCATTTCTACGTCATTGCGCTCCCGCTGGGAACACAACATCATTGTGTTTGACAGGGACAATGACCAACGATCTCAATGCTATGCTATGGAGTGACAATTCCCAACGACCTCGGTATAATTCTGGATCGCTAGTGCGTCGTTTTTCACATCGCCGGTGAGATACCTGTTTGACATGTTACCAGCGATGTGAAAAACGACGCACCAGTGATCTCTGCACATCGTTATCGTTATCAGGATCACTAGTGCATAGTTATGTGTGACTGGGCCTTTACCCCCTTTCCATTATCTGGTAACATGCCCCATATTCAGTGTGAAAATGGATCTGAGTGATAATGAAAATATGTCTGCTTCACACACAGTGCAGTAGGGACATCTTGTGGAAGGTTCATGAATGGTTTTCAACCAGAATTTTTTAATGAAGTATATTTCAAGTTTATTAAAACCACTTTAAAACCACATTGATATTAAATAAAAACTTAAATGGTGGTTACGCTTTAATTATTAAAGGCGGAAGTTGAAATCCTGTTCTGGTGAAAGAATAGCTTTCGAAAATAGGCTTTCGGAAAGTTTTCTTTGATCTTACTGATTCATATCCAACCTAGGATAAAAACAAGTAATAAATACCTTGCAGGAAGTAAGATGCACAGTCCAAAAAGGTAGGCCATACCCCTGATGTACAGAGTACATGAAACTAAAGAAAATATGGAGTTATGGGCCAGCACATCTGTTGGTATAAGTGTTAGGTGTGGTACCAATTCACACTGGGGCCATAAACAGATAAAACCTAGAGTAAAAATAATGAGCAAACACCCTGCAGTAAGTAACTAAATAGTAATTGTATGTATAAATATATTATAACATAGGGTACTTAGTCCTACCTCAGGTATTTCACCCGAGTCATGCTCTGCCCCATTTATTGGTGTTCTACTTGCTCTTAGAGAGGTAAAATACTAGACATAGGACCATCCTTGTAATGGACCTTGTAGTGATGGAATTGTTTTTATGTTTTTTTGTTCAAAATAGTGTCAACTAAGTAACCTATGTTCTTTACATGTAGTACTATTTATTTAGTTACTGTAGGGTGTTTGCTCAATGTTTCTTTCTTACATTTTGTCTGTTAATGGCCATAGTATGAATATGCACCTACACGTTGCACTTATACCAACATGTGTGCTGTGACTGTTCCATTAATTCGGTTTTGTTTCAGTGTCTTGTTCTCTATACATACAGTATAATGGTATGGCTCCCCTTTTATTGGCTGTACATCTTGTCTATGTAGCTTTCAACAAGCAGGTGCAAAACAGTCAGACCCGGATCCTGCTCTGCCTCTGTCTATTGAAACCTACTGGTACTTAGGTGAAATACTAGAAATATTACCATCCTGATTAGTTACACCATGTTGCCGAGGAATGGCTTGTACCATCATTAGATAAAAATAGTGTCCAATAAGTACCCCATGTTATTTAAATCTACTAATACTATTTAATTCCTGCAAGGTATTTGCACATTATTTTCATTCTAGGTTTTATCTATTAATGGCCATAGTGTGAATGTGCACCTGTATGTTGCATTTGTACCAACAGGTGTGCCGGATAGTTTCTTTGTTATTTGCTATTGCTTTAGTTTCTTGTACCCCCCATCACACACACTTTATTTTGATGTGGATCTTGTTTATATAGCTTTCCATGGGCAGGTGCAGAATAGTCAGGCCTGGGTCCTGCTTTTCCCCATCTATTGAGGCCTACTGCTGGTGATAGAGAGGTGAAATAAAAGAGAAGGCCATCTTTGTTGCAGTGGGATAACATTTACACTTTTTTTTTTTTTAAGTAAAATGGTGTCAATTAATACCTTCATGACCCAGCCTATTTTGACCCTAAAGACATTGCCATTTTTTGCAATTCTGATCAGTGTCCCTTTATGAGGTAATAACTCTAGAACGTTAGGATCCGTTGAAGTCGCTTTGAAGGGCCGATGTGACAGAAATCACCCAAAAGTGACACTATTCCAAAAACTGCACCCCTCAAGCTACTCAAAACTACATTCAAGAAGACTATTAACCCTTCAGGTGCTTCACAGGAACTAAAGCAACGTGGAAGGAAAAAATAGACATTTTAATTTTTCCAACAAAAATGTTCTTTTAGCCTCAATTTTTTCATTTTCACATGGGCAACAGGATAAAATGGATCCTAAAATTTGTTGGGCAATTTCTCCTGAGTACACAGATACCTCATATGTGGTAATAAACCACTGTTTGGGCGCACGGCAGGGCTCAGAAGGGAAGGAGCGCCATTTGACTTTTGGAGCTAGTTTTTTATTCAAAAAATCAAATGGCGCTCCTTCATTTCTGACCTCTGCCGTGCGCTCAAACAGTGGTTCATGACCACATATGAGGTGTCAGTGTACTCAGGAGAGATGTGAAAATGAAAAAAAATGAGGCTAAAAGAGCACTTTTGAGAAAAAAAATGACTTTTTTAATTTTACGCATCAATTTTTGAAGCACCTGGGGGTTCAAAGTGCTCATTATGCATTTAGATAAGTTCCTTGGGGGGTCTAGTTTCCAAAATGTGGTCACGTGTGGGGGAGTTCCAATGTTTAGGCACACAGGGGCTCTCCATACACGACATGGTGTCCCTGTATGCCTAAACATTGGAGCTCCCAAACAAGTGTTCCCATTTTGGAAACTAGACCCCCCCAAGGAACTTATCTAGATGCATAGTGAGCACTTTGAACCCCAGGTGCTTCAAAAATTGATCTATAAAAATGAAAAAGTAAACGTTTTGTGAAAAAAAAAAAAAGTACTTTAATTTTTACGGATTGCTACTCTGCAGCCTGATCCCCCTGCAGGAGCAAATCAGAGGCAATCATGAAGGCGACATTGCCGGCTTTTGGCGTGTAAACGGGCGATAGTGATGGAATCTGCGTCACCTATGGATTTCCCGTAGGCGTGCCACAACGTGATGGAGTCCGTGCCCTGTCTGCGATTATTGGTGGTGGCTACTGTGTTCCCATTGGCTGTCACTTCACAGGGTGCCATATTTGAAGAGCTGTCACTTCAGCACCACACACATCTTCACTTACACAACCAACCACTAAATCAGTACAATTACGCACGCATGCAATAGAGTATTGGAAGTTGCAGTGTGGCCACTATACTGGCACACATGACAGCGCAGATGTTGGCCTACACATCGCACATGGGTGACATGGGCAACGCACTGCAATCAGCTGTGAATTTGGTGACGCTGATGGTTACATGACACTACTCCCACTCCGCGGACGGCTACCTTGTTAGCGTTCTCAACTTCGTGTGGTGACGTCATCAAGTTTATTTTCGTTACTCCATGCCTGCCAGGTGCCTGCCCCTCCCCTGCACATAGGAGAACAGTCATGGCCACCGCACAGCGCACTGACACATGGGGTCTGGCAGAGCTAATGGTGCTGATAAACCTGTGTGACCGTCATGACTATTGGTGTCACCAGCGTCACCGGCACCCACGGCTGCGCAAGCATAGCATACTGAGGCAGATCCAACGGGCCATGCTCCAGAAACTGGGGGTGGAGAGGACCCGCAAGCAGATCATGAAAAAAATTGCCGACCTGAAGCACAAGTCCCCAGGGCGCATTGTGGATATTCGTGCCCGGATTGCCAGGCTGCGTGGCGAGTATGTGGCAATGCCAAACACACACATGGCAAGCTTCATACTACAAACACTACACAAACATCATGTGTTATTGGGCCATGGCACATAGTGTGACATTTAGCAGCAGGTGGACCTGTCACCAATGTTCATATGCATGGTGTTCACACTGCTACATTAAGGTGCTTAATAGAAACATATCTGTTAGGACTGGCCAAGCCTAGAGTGTGTATTGACATGTGTGTTGCCCAACATAGCTGTGTAATGGCACCAAAGTAGTGCTCAACATATTCAGGCACTTTACAAGGCCCACATCACACCGGCTGCACACATGTGCACAGTCTGACACCTAGTATTGCACAACACATTCATCACAATTGGACAAAGGGACTGCAAGGTGACTGCTATGTTTCTGACCCCATGGTGGCACCACCAGATACTTACTGTCTGCTGTTGTGTTTGGAGGCATAATCCATCCTCTGTTAAGGCAAGGGTGTGTCTCCAAAAAATATGTGGTTACTGGTGTTTTTGTTCTCACAAACAGATTGGCCCCTAACCATAGTGTCGGTGTAGACACAATATTTTCCGCCTATCCGTGATGCTGTCATTACATTCATACACAAACAGTACGTGTTTGCTGTATGTTGTGTAGTTCTAATCCATGTCTTGGCAATATTTCAATTACAGATTCTGAGGATTCCCCTGCAGAGGAGGCGCAACGGACCCCAACTCCACCTGGGACCCCACCATCCCCAGCAATTGCAGAGCCAGGAAGCCCGGCTTCCCCTGCCAGCCCACCATCACCGGCCAGCGCCGACACATCAAGTCCCGCACCCCCTGGGACACCACCATCCCCAGAGCTTGTGGGCCCATCATCGCCCGCACCCCCGGGGACACCACCATCCCCATTCCATGAGGGACCTGGGACTCCACATTCCCCTGGGACCATAACATCACCCTCCTGGGAGGCCTCACAAACATCATGGCCTTGGGGCAGCAACCCAACCCCCAGCAACACCCCCACCCACTGCATCTCCACCTCCGGTGGGCCACAACATTGGCTGCAGACTGAAGTGGGTGTTATTGGTGGTAAGTGTTGTCAATGGCCTATAAATGTTCACATAAACATATTTGCTTTTGGCCCTCAAATCACTATGTCACTCATGTTTTGTTTTCTCACTTCATACAGAAGGTGCAAGACCTGGTGGTGGTGGCGATGTGAGGCCATCCACAGCTCCACTACATGGAACCATGGCTGGGTCTCTGCCACGTAAGGGAACAACACATCAATTACGTCAAACACCCACCCACCCCTACACATGTCCCTAAGTATTGTTGTTTTTTTCCTATACAGGGCTTCCAACCGTTGCTGATATGCTGCAGGCCCACAATGAAGCCCAGCAGCACCTGGCCCGCTTGCGGGAAATGATTATGGCCATCCAGGCAGCCCAGCCCACCATTGGCCCTAGTCCCCAATTACCACCCCAATAATGTTGCCATTTGCCCTATTTTTGTTTGATGTCCATGTTGGACACCTTGTTTTACACTTTTGCCATGTTGGCACCCTTATTTGTTAGGCCACGTTGTCCTCTTTTCTTATAGTGTCTCACATTGGGCAAGTGGGTAGTGTGTATTAGCTACTCCTAAGCTGACAAAGTCTCCTTGGTGGTTTAGCAAATGCTTACAAATAAGTAAAACCTTTAATAAAGATGTGTGAAGCTAAATCCTGTGTCATCCCTTGTTGCAACACACACGGGGTAACGTTTGGGAGGTTACATTTTACCAACAGCACGGGCTACGGAGTTCCAAGAGGTATACGGTGTGACATGCCAAACGTGACCATACTGTACCATTTCAACCGCCATGCATCCCTATATGACATCAATGTCTACTATCTGACACCCACAGTACCAAACACACACACACAAACATACTGGTGAACGTAACACAGATGTGGACGTTGGTCATGAAAATCATAATTTGGTTTATTTTTTAAAACATAAAAATATTTTGTTAAATAAATTTAGGCCCTAGCCAGCCTTCTACAAAGTCCTTGAGCCTATATTGTGCATTGGCTAGTAGCGTTCATCTTCTTCCTCCTCCTTTGCTGGCTCAGACAATGGCTCCTCCCCCTCATCATCGTAACCCCACTGACTGGTGTAGGGGACAGGTCGGCGTGGCTGTCTTCATGGGGGAGGAGAAGTATCATGATTTTGCCGACTCCTCACCATGCGTCTTGGGGGCGCAGTGGGCCCGGAGGTGGTCTTCCGTGGGAAGGTCCAAGATGCCCCCCCATCTTAGGGACCCATCTATTCCCACCTCCAGGACACGAAAGATGGCCCTCTCGGCGATGTCCCGTTGCTCTGGCTCCATGCGGCCCAATATCTCGCTGGCGACGTGCCCGATTCCAGAGCCAGGGGTTCTCTCCCAGTCTAAGAGGACCCTTTTTGCCCAGGTACCCAGCTCCGTGTTTGGTGGGGCAGGTGGTCGTCTTCGTCATATGGCAGAGCTGGGCCCTGGGGCCGGCCCCCCACCACTGGTCTCAGGCACTGGCTTTCCCGCAGATGTTGATAGGAGAGCCTCGCCAGCGGGTGGGTCCTCATCACTGGCTCCCGAGGGGCCTGAAAATGAAACAGAAGAAAAATATACATCAGCCATAGGTTGCTATGTCATTAAAGCTAGGACCACAACCAATCACCCACCACAACATAGAGCCCATCTGACCATGGCTAACACCAAAAGGCACAGTAGCGGGGTTTGTAAAACACATGGACAAAGAAGTAGACCAGTGCAGTATACTCACCCGACGCTCCACATTCATATGGCAAGTGACCACACATAACACACCACAATCTGTGACAACAGCCACGAGCAAACACATAGAAAAGCAGACTAAAGAAGATTTGTGCAAGACAACCCCAATGGTGCCTTCTACATGTGCTGAAAACCTCACATCAGTGGTACCAACAAGCTGTGTACATAGATCACACAAATACAATTACGCACCTCTTGTGATGGGGCAGGGTCTTGGGCTGCGCCCACAGCTGGTTGCGGCCGGCGCCTGCTGCACCATGTTCCCTGAGGCACTACTTGGCCCAGGGTGAAGGTGAGGAGGTCATAGTACCACAGACGTGGCTTACGGACCTCCTCAGCTCCAGCCCCGGATCGGGCCTCCGTCTACTTATTGTGGGTCTTGGTGACTGTGCGCAGGCGCTTGATTTTCTCCGCAACCAGGGCCGCTGTCCAGATGGTAGTGGGTTGGAGGCGGTTGGCCAGCTCCACCAGCAGCCTGTAGGCCACAGCCCTCGCTGCCTTGTCCTGATATTCCGGTAGGGACACCCGCCACAGGCATTCGTGTTCCTGGTACATGGTGAGGAGCTGCTGTACAAAATCATGATACCCAGCCATCTGCAAATCAAACAGATAATTGTGTCATGCAAACACATACATGCCCATCTCATGTGACACCCTACTCTGTGTGGGCAACTCTGGTCCAGCACTACTCGCTACATGTGTTCTCCTAGTCTGCTTGGGTAAGCCAAAACAGTAGTGGCCTTTACATATGGACATACATGGGGCATGCAGGACATGACAGGGACTATATGTATTTTGGCCCACTGCAGGGAAATATGGCAAGGTCTGTATTTGACAAATGGCACACATGAGCTTACTACCTAAAATAACACAGTCATGAGATGACCACATATTTAGGTCTAACCATAGTGCTGTAGTACACATAGTTCTGGCAATGATCTCCAGGAACATTATGCGTGCTACAGGACACAGAGGGTATTTACGATGCGTAGCCGTCGCTAAATACACTTCTGCAGGACGCTACATGAAGCTGTACATAAGGCGCACAAAGTTCTGCCAACATATGGATCTGCTGCACATGGAAACTAACGTACAGGAGTGCACAATAACATGTCCCCCCACTTACCGTCTGTCCAACTGAGTTCTTGTGATGACACGCTACTAGCACAATGCACATTAAAGTAGGAGCAAGGGTGGCGTCCCAGCACATCCATATTTAAACACATCATGACCAATCAAAAAGCACACTGGCGCATAATCATTGGCCGCACCTGCATACGACCAGGCGGCTGCGTCGATTACAAGACGTCGCTGCTGTCTAGTTGGTTACCATATAAAAAGCGCTCACGACCGAGGTAGGACACGCTTGCTGCCCAGAGCCATTAAGTACGTACTGATGTGCAAAAGAACTGTGATATGACTGTGTTGCATTTAAAGCAGCTTAGCATTACGGATCGTTATTGTGTAGTGTAGGTGACGCCCAAGTGGTGGGGTATGTAGTTAGTCCATAATGGTGTGTTGGTTAGCTCAATTGTGTAGTGGCAAATGGATGCATGAGTGTTTTGTCACCCTAAACACACTCCTCATTGACCAGCTATTTTGCCTTTGCCATACAGGATCATGTTTGAAGGATACATGTGTCTTTAGTTGCGTTGATCATCGGAATTGTGGCCACATAGAACTGTCGTTTACCACACACAATGGGCCTATTCTGGCCATACTGAGATGTGGAGTGGGCCATGTGGCTTCTGCAAATGTCTGCCTCTGAAGATCTGGCATTCTCAACACCTCAGGCATGTGTCTTGGACATGATGAGTATTCAATAGTCTGCTGCGTAGCGTGATATTTTGTGAATAACACACAAATGCAGGGGTACGTGTATAATGTAATTGTATAGAGTTGTTAACAACCAAGAATTCCTAAATGTCACCTATCTCTTTTGCCACGCCTTGTGGTCATACGTGAACATTATGGGCAGGTATATGGGGGTATGCTGATGATGTGCAGAATTTGACGATGGAGATGTATTTGTAGAGGAGGGCCAGGGGTGTAGAGTGACCAGGTTTGGTTTTCAGGCAGTGCAATGTTGTGTTTGGCCCTTGAATGGTGCTATATATGTATGTGGGTGGGCATATGAGCAAACTATGGTAGGATGTATTAAAGTGCCTAGGAGATGTATTGGGAAGGAGGTGGTGGGTGTTGTGGATGTGTGATGAAGCGTTCTTGTAGTGATGTTTTTTTTCCTCACATTTGCAGGGGTTGGTACGTGAGATCATCATGGACCCTCATGGAGATGCTATCGTGGCTCATGCCTTGGTGGAAGAGGAAGTGTGGCTGGAGGATAGATATGAGAGGTTGCGGGCTCGCAGACCACGGCGTGTGTGGGCTCAGGATTGGCTTCTGCACTAGGAGACCCAAAGCCACATGCAGCTGGTGCGTGAGCTGGAGGATCAGAGTCCGCAGGATTTCAGGAACTATCTCATTATGTCCAAGGACTCTTTCACATTCCTGTTGGAATACATAAGGCCATTGATAGCCCGACAGGACACTTTGATGCGTTGAGCAGTGCCACCTGAGGAGCATTTGGCTGTCACTTTGCAGTTCCTGGCAACAGGTCGTTCAAGGACCGACCTGCAATACACTTCACGTGTGTCACTGTCCCTGCTGAGCCGCCTGATCAGTGAGACATGTGAGACCATCTGGAGTAGTCTGCTGCCATCCTATATGCAGTTCCCAACAACCCCCGCTGAATGGATGGATGTTGCCAGAGGGTTTGAGGACCGCTGGCAAGTTCCAAACTGTGGCAGTGCATTGGATGGTAAGCATGTGAGGATCACCAAACCCCAAACTCGGGGTCCTTGTATTATAATTACAAAGGATATTTTAGTGTGGTCCTCATGGCCCTGGTGGACGCTAACTATGACTTCCTCTACATGGACGTTGGAATGAACGGGTGTATCTCAAATGGGGGTGTGTTTGCACACTGCTCCATGGCCCAAGACCTAAGGATAGGTGCGCTGAACTTGCCCTCCAATGATGAGACAAGCCATCATCTCAACTTTGTGTTTGTGGGGGATGAAGCCTTCCCACTTCAGGCTCACCTACTACGGGCATATCTCCAGAGGACGCTTACTTTTGAGCAGCGCATTTTCAATTACCGGCTATCCCGGGCCCGCCGTGTGGTTGAAAATGCGTTCGGGATCATGGTCAATACATTCCGGGTTTTTCATTCACGTATGCATATGAAAGTGGAATCTATTGATGTGGTAGTGCTGGCCTGCTGTGTGCTGCATCACTTCCTGCGTCGTAGGGATCGGTCATCATACACGCCGGCAAGTTATGTGGATTGTGTGGACCCCACAACAGGGGAGGTCCGTCCCGGGGATGCTACCAACCATGGTGTGGCACCACTTCAGCCGCTGAGCCACGGTCTGAGTCAGCAGGATGCCAGTAGCAGCAGAGACTCATACTGCTCCCACTTTAATGGCCCTGGGGCAGTGGCCTGGCAGCACCAGCAGGTGTAGGGTGGCTGGTGTTGTCAGGCAGCAACATGAGGAGGAGGGTGGAGTCACCAGGGTGGCTGCACCATGAGTATTCTTCTTGTGTTTGGGTGTATAAAAATTAGTTCGTTTTTTTGGGTTGGGTACTGTGAAATGTTTTTTTTTTGGCCATTATTTTGCATAATCTTGAATTTATTTGTGTGATGTTAACACTTTAATTTTGTGTTTGTTGTTCTACATTATTTTTGTGTGCACAAAAAGACAAACTAAAACAAACTTAAAAAAACTAAGTACCTGTGTCTGTCGTTACTTTTAAATCCCGGCCAGTTGCACTTAGCTTTATGCTGTGCACGGAGGTATGTGATCCGTAAAATGGTAGTGATAGGTCCGTGCAGCATTGTTTGCTAATGTACAGTACACAGGTCCAGCCCTTTGGGCCACACTGTATGCCGTGACTGTGTGCACAGATCCATTATGATGTGTTTGAGGCACATGGGAACGTGTCCATACACATGGAGCAAGCAATGGTGTTTGCAGGGGATGTAGGTACAGTCCAGTACACACTCACAAACATGTGTACACACACATAGTTCAGTTCAGCCATGGCAGCTGTGCCATGTCATGGACCAATGTAGACACATATGGGCATAGTGTGGTTTGTATGTTCCCGCCATCAGCTACAGCTGCACACATTGCCATTGTGTAGTGTAAGCCACTGTACTGCACAAAAGCTCTCCTGTGTGACACTTGAGCGGCTCGAAAATGTGTCGCAGCAGCCATTTTCGACGACACGAGCGTGTATTCATCACAAACTCCGAGACAATAGCGTCAGGTATCAGCCAGCCTTCCAGCGCAGGCTGGTCAATCATAACGCTATTGCGTTGTCCAATGAGCGTGTTTGGGGCGCGGTGTAGACCAGTCTGGCACGCCTATGTTCTCTCCGCGCTGAACATGTATGCCCACATTCATTTTGGGGATTGCGGTGTGTGAAGCGGCCTGGGAAGTGTACCGGTTTGGTTCCGCTGTTGGTGAGGCGATTTACGGGGCAACACATCGCCTTAGGTTGAGGGTGAAATTGCTGCGTGTAAAAGTGCCATCGGCGATATGAGGCGACCATGAAAAACGTGTTAGCGCATGTTAGATCGCCTCATATTGCCACGAAAAATTGCGGCGTTTAAAGGTATCCTTTAAGTTACTGTAATAAATTTCCTCCCAAAATAGCTTATCCTATAGACTGCCATGAGTCATAGAGTTTACACATGACCAGTGAAAAACTCACTATATGCAGGCAAAAACAAATCCAACACAGCACTTAGGAAGCGTTCAGAACCAAATAAAAAGAGCCATTTGTATCAATGTGAATAGCGTCCCATGTTGTATACCAGGCAAACCCAAAGCACACAACACCTTTCTGCCTCCAGGCCTGAAGGGGGAGCTCAAAGCCTGGGTTCAGGGTAGCTCCCCTATAAATTCTGGTCTGGGGTGGAGTTACATCACAAAGCACCCACTGACCTTGTGGAGACCAGTGGAGGATAACACTGCGGGCACCAGTTAAAGCACTCAAACACAGTGAAACCCAAGGTGCATTGCTCCCTAGAATTTGAATATGCAGATGAAGTCCATGGAGCCTCGGTTAAGAGTCTACAACATGGACACCAGCCAGTTATCCCACCAGGGAAGGACCTAGCCCAGGGCATTAGTAGCCCTTAAGTCACTATCCAGCCCTTGCGAGCTTGAAGATATGGCCAGGGGTTTACCATGGACTAGGTATCCAACCACAGACAGCTGTTTCGGGGTGGTTGCCCCTCATCAGTGTGGCCCCTGGTGGGATAACTGGCTGGTGTCCATGTTGTAGACTCTTAACCGAGGCTCCATGGACTTCATCTGCATATTCAAATTCTAGGGAGCAATGCACCTTGGGTTTCACTGTGTTTGAGTGCTTTAACTGGTGCCCGCAGTGTTATCCTCCACTGGTTTCCACAAGGTCAGTGGGTGCTTTGTGATGTCAGTCTATCAAGCATTGCTCCCACCCAGCCAGAATCCTGCGCCACACTGATGAGGGGCAATCACCCCGAAACAGCTGTCTGTGGTTGGATACCTAGTCCATGGTAAACCCCTGGCCATAACTTCAAGCTCGCAAGGGCTGGATAGTGACTTAAGGGCTACTAATGCCCTGGGCTAGGTCCTTCCCTGGTGGGATAACTGGCTGGTGTCCATGTTGTAGACTCTTAACCGAGGCTCCATGGACTTCATCTGGGGTGGAGTTAGTCAGTTCAGTTCCTAGGAGAACTGAGGAAGACATCCTGTGGACTGGAGCAGTGCTAAGCTCATCCCAGGAGAGCTAGTCCTAGCTTGAGTGACCTGTAGGCAAGGGTCTGATGAAGTAGAGGAGAGCCTGGGGAGCAGAGCAATGTCGAGCTCACCCAGAGGAGTAAGCGCCAAGAAACAGACACCAGAGTCCGAGGCTGTGCAGGGTCTTACGTCCCAGCAACCAATACCAGGGGGTGGGGGATTCCAAGTCGCCCATCCACACCAAAGTGCCCAGAGGCAGGGCAGTGTGAAGTGCCCAGGAGCAGCCACCAGAGAAGTGGGGCTGGAGAAGGACTTGAGCTGCCTGTCATATGGCACTCAGCAAGAGAGAGGGCCGCAGCTTACCTTAAGCAGCCGCAGGGACCCGCTAGGAGAATGTACACCAGGGAGGCCTCAGAACTTGCCGGGTGAGGGGTGAGGAAGACCCCGAGTTGCTCCCAGGTTGCCGGATTCCAGCGATATCATCTGTCCTTGTGACAGTATTACCAATATATACCCCTGCAGAACACATAAGGCTTAGAAACAAAAATCTGCAGGAAATAGTGGCCCCTAGCAAGGTGGGATGTAAACCAAAAAATAAGCAAGGGGGGGGAGAAGATAACACAAATGTGGGATGTTATGCATGCGAGACCCCTAAGTGTCTTTGCTGTAGAGTCATCAGTGATGAAGAGAAAACTTTCACATCCTCAACCACTAAACAAAGTTTTCCCATAAAACACAGGGTCTCATGCCAATATTTATATATCATCTATTTAATCGAGTGTCCGTGTGGGACCCAATATACTGGGAGAACAATTCAAACCATGCATGCAAGGCTCAATAAGCACCGGTCCAACATCAAAAACGGGTATCAGCTACATAGTCTATCAAAACATTACACAATCTACCATCAAAAAGATGCTATGAAAATGAAACTTACAGTGATATGACTCACCGTGGCCGGGACTCCGGTTTAGACAGGCGATGCTTCCTTCCTCCTTGTCACGGGTGGACCGCGCCTGCCGGTAGTGGGGCCCGGTGTAGTGCAGATCAAAAGTGAAGACGTCTTGGTGGAACAGATTAAAGGGGTTTTAATTTATTCGTGACGCCACCTATGAGTAGATTCGGTAAGGGCTACCGACGCTGCGGAACCTCCGGGGGATGGACAGCAGCAAGATGTTACGCTCCCCACAGGCTGAGCGGTGATCCCCGGAGGCTGGAGCTGCTCAAGATGTTGTGCGGCAGCTGCGGTTACCTGTTAGTGCGGACGGACAGTTCATAAGGAAGTACGGACACAGAAAGTCTCTATAACGGGTCTTTACTGTAACCAGCAGGCAGTACATGGTATACAGTGGTTGAGTAGAAGACCGGGTGGACTCAGCAGTGATGGTGTTCCTTAGAGATCCGCAAGTGTTCCTCCATTCTACCTAACTTGTTTGCCAGTGTCGCCCAGGAATACCAGGTCGGGTACGGGGAGGCTGCTTCAATGCCCTATCCATGATGTACGTTCTGGATGTTTTGGGAGCTTTGGATCCCTCGGTGGGTACACCGCTGGTTAGACGACTGGAAACTGGCTGGTGGTGGGGTGCTCCTTTGAAGCTGCTCCTCCACTCTTCTGGTTCGCGTGGCAGAGGTGAACTGCTGCCAGCTTTGGTACCAGTGAACCGGCTGTAAGTTGTGGGCACGGGAGTCTTTTGGGAACCCGTGTAGATAATGCCCAATCCCGGTGGTTAAGGCCTCAGGTGCTGAACCACGACCGGTGACGGCCCAGGGGCCCGCACGGGGTGCGGAGCCCCCGCTCCTCTCCAAGTTCTAGATCGCTCTCCTTCTCGACTCTCTTTAGATTATTGTCTGTGTTCTACTACTCTACCCTAACACTCCACCCCCAGGACCTATGATTGGTCCCTGTTCTAGGTGTTGCATGTTGGGTTGGATCTCTATGTTAACCGGATCATTGCTGAGTCAGAGGATATTGCGGCTGCATTTGTGGCTGCAATACCCTCTTGTGACGCACTCGTTGCGGGGCGCCACACTCCCCCTTGGTTGAATACGCTTGTCCCCAAGCGTCACACTACTCACATTACAGAGGTTTTTATATTTTATAACAGGTAATACACTTTTATTAATGACAAGTAATTGTATGCATAAAAGTGAGGTAAATAAACAGGTTAACACATTGCGCGGACCCGGCGGGCGGTCGGCTGTCCTTAGAATAAAAGTTCAGGCTGTAGTCGCCAAGTCGCGGTGTTACTTCGCAAACAGGAAGAAGTCTCTTTAGTTGAAAAGTTCAAACAACAACAGTCACTGATGGAGGGCAGTGTTCCGGACTCGTATAGCGAACCACCCGTCACAGCATACATGTCGCTCATAGGTTACTATGTCCCCTCTATACAAGTCTCGGTTTGGATGACCTCGCGGTAAGTGCGATTCCACATCACGACGCCCCACAAACACTTCAGTACTCACACCCTCCTCCCTTACGAATCCCCACCCAGTGGACAAGTTAAAGGTGCTTACCCGCCCGGTTTTACGGAATTGTTCAGGCAATGGAGTTTGGCGGCGGGCCTCGGCGCGAGCCTGCATGTTGACTTGCAGTCGAGTGTGCCACTCGTCTCTCCGGATACGACGTACCTCTTCGTCGGAGTGATGCGGCGTGTGGATAAAGTCACTACGGCGTGCTGGTTGTTGAACCGCTCGAGCTTGGTGGGCAGTCTGGAGTGGAGCCCGGTTCAACGGAACCGGAGAAGATGCTGTTGCGGCGGCACCCGACCAGTGCACCCGAGCTGATCGCCCGGCAGAAGGGTTCCGTGTGTCTCCCCAGGCGAACCCAGTGTAGAGATCCTCAGGTGAACTGTAGGTCTCCTCGTCATCCTCCTCAACCTCTCCTTCGATGACTACGTCGGGCTGCTTGGCTGACGAAGACGATGGAATGGAATCCTCTGGATCAATGGGTGGCTGTGCTGCAAAGTTCTCCTCGGGGTCGCTGTGCAGGACTTCCAGGCTGCCTGCCTCTTCTTCTGTAGCAGCGGGAAGTGGTGTTTCAATCCCGGTCACCAGGTAGGCCTCTGTATTTGCAGAGGAGGCCTCCGGTTCAGGGGAGAAACAGGCGACAGTCTCGGTAGTTTGGAAACTAGTCGCGGGTTCCGCAGGTGGAACCAGGTAGGTGTCAGTTTCTTCGTGGGAGCATATTGGAAGCTCTGGCTCTGGAACGGGGTCGGCTGCGGTTTCGTCCGCGGGAACGGGTCGAGCCGTGGTCCTCACGGGAATGATACAGTCTATTGGCTCCGGTGACGAAGCAGGACAGGTGGTGGGCGACGGTGAGGCTGTTGAAAAGCTGGCGATGTCGTCTGGGCTTGGAGAAGCTGTACCCGGTCGGCTCTGCTGCATCGCATGATGGAGTCTTCTGCCTAGGGTTGCGCTCCAGCTGCGAATCGTCCATTCCACAGTCTCAAGTAGTCGCACCCGGAGGTCTTGTAGAGCCTCTAGCCAGAAGTCGGGGCTGCCGTCTACAGTAAGGGCAGGACCCGGACCCGGTTGGCCTATGGCTGCTCTGGCCTCCGCCTCGACCTCCCGCATTAGGTCTTGGAGTCTCATGCTGGCCATTCTCTTCATGGAGGGAAACCACACCCGTTCAACCGGTAAGCGTTCTGGTAGAGCTGGTGAAGAAGTCTGTCTGACACTCCCATTTCCTGTGGGCTTTTTGTAGTCCAATGGTGGGAAAAGTCTTTGGGGTCCGCCCCCCTGGTTGATTCGAGCAATCAGGGCGGACAGAGAGTTTGGCGCCTTTTGGTCTTTAGCCCTCCCACGATGAGGGGGGGGTTGACTCACTCCTGGGCTTGCACGTGGCGGCTTCTTGTGGCGGGAACGCCATCTTGGGCGCCATCTTGACCCAATGGTGAAAAGGCGGGAAAGTTTTTTTAAGGACGAACAAAGTCCAAATTGTAGACAATAAAGTCCAGTTTAAGCACATTATACCCGTTGGGTAACGGGCCTGCTCGTATCCTGTTCGTGACGCCATTTTCTGACTCACCGTGGCCGGGACTCCGGTTTAGACAGGCGCGGTCCTCCTTGTCACGGGTGGACCGCGCCTGCCGGTAGTGGGGCCCGGTGTAGTGCAGATCAAAAGTGAAGACGTCTTGGTGGAACAGATTAAAGGGGTTTTAATTTATTCGTGACGCCACCTATGAGTAGATTCGGTAAGGGCTACCGACGCTGCGGAACCTCCGGGGGATGGACAGCAGCAAGATGTTACGCTCCCCACAGGCTGAGCGGTGATCCCCGGAGGCTGGAGCTGCTCAAGATGTTGTGCGGCAGCTGCGTTTACCTGTTAGTGCGGACGGACAGTTCATAAGGAAGCACGGACACAGAAAGTCTCTATAACGGGTCTTTACTGTAACCAGCAGGCAGTACATGGTATACAGTGGTTGAGTAGAAGAC
Organism: Allobates femoralis; assembly: GCA_033576535.1. NCBI lineage: Eukaryota > Metazoa > Chordata > Amphibia > Anura > Aromobatidae > Allobates > Allobates femoralis. The sequence goes on along the minus strand of JARQOC010000001.1, from coordinate 229,479,980 downwards.
TGAGTGGACTCAGCAGTGATGGTGTTCCTTAGAGATCCGCAAGTGTTCCTCCATTCTACCTAACTTGTTTGCCAGTGTCGCCCAGGAATACCAGGTCGGGTACGGGGAGGCTGCTTCAATGCCCTATCCATGATGTACGTTCCGGATGCTTTGGGGAGCCTTGGATCCCTCAGTGGGTACACCGCTGGTTAGACGACTGGAAACTGGCTGGTGGTGGGGTGCTCCTTTGAAGCTGCTCCTCCACTCTTCTGGTTCGCGTGGCAGAGGTGAACTGCTGCCAGCTTCGGTACCAGTGAACCGGCTGTAAGTTGTGGGCACGGGAGTCTTTTGGGAACCCGTGTAGATAATGCCCAATCCCGGTGGTTAAGGCTTCAGGTGCTGACACCCGACCGGTGACGGCCCAGGGGCCCGCACGGGGTGCGGAGCCCCCGCTCCTCTCCAAGTTCTAGATCGTTCTCCTTCTCGACTCTCTTTAGATTATTGTCTGTGTTCTACTACTCTACCCTAACACTCCACCCCCCAGGACCTATGATTGGTCCCCTGTTCTAGGTGTTGCATGTTGGGTTGGATCTCTATGTTAACCGGATCATTGCTGAGTCAGAGGATATTGCGGCTGCATTTGTGGCTGCAATACCCTCTTGTGACGCACTCGTTGCGGGGCGCCACAGATAGATCATGTGAAAGATAATGTGAATGATCGTCTGGGTACTCTCATTAAGATGGAGAGTTTCTGGATTTTTAAAATGGGAACGCTGAGCCCGGAAGGCCATAACCTGACCCTTGAGAATGTAGCAAAACATTAAGAATAATATGAGAAATAAATATCATACAGCTATATTATAGGTAATTTTATGCATGAATTGTAAAAATTCTTTTTAATGTTAATTTTATTATTTTTGTGAAATATGAACAAACATATTGTACAGCCGTATACTTGCACACATTTTTTTACTGTTATCTTTATATTTTTTTTATATATGGTATTTTTATCCTATCTGTCTGTTGAAAAATTAGTGCAACATAGAAACTAACTATATTTGTTATATATATAATTTGGAGAAACCTTTGTGGGGATAGATCAATGGGAAGTATGCCCCCTATAGGTGAACAGGAGATTTTTTAATTAAAACAAAGGCTGTAAACACAGAGCAGCCTTATATCTGGTGTGCGGCTCTGCAGGTGGAGGTGAACAGGAGATTGTTCTTTGTTGGGTAAAGGAAGGGTTAATTGAATAATTGTGAACCAGCCAGTTGGAAGCAAAGCATTGTTTAACAAAAGACCAATCATGAGTAACTGCTATCTATATGATGACAATGTCCAGTGTACCCCCTTACACCACCTGATGAAGACTGTTCTATACATTTGAAACGCGCAGTGGAGCTGTGAGGGGAGCTAAGAAATTAATAAAAGGTTTGCCATTTATGAAAACATCTTACATGTCCGCTTGATCCTTAGAGCGCTCCTAATTAGACCGCCATTACTATTTTTTGCATGAAATGATTCTAATGGGGATTAGATCTTGTAAAAATAAAATAAATCCTACTCACCTGCTGTCACCATCCTGATCTGCGGTTTCCAGCAGCATCAATGATCCCACCATTCTACCAGACACGAGACCATTGCATCTTGTGATAAGCAACAGCAGCCAGGTTACTGGTAGCAGTCACAAGCTGCAGCAGTCATGTGTCTGGTAGAACAGTGAGATCATTGATGCTGGTGCAGACTACTGGGCGGCCTGCATTGGGTCTGGGAGGGTGACAGGTGAGTACGAGTTATTTTGGAGAATCTGGCTTCCACTTAATGAGTACTTTTTTTTGGACAAGCTCCCTAATATCTTTTAGGGGGTTTAAGGCGGCATAGTTTAATGATTGGGCAGAGATGTCATGAAGCATTCTGCCTGATCAGAGCACTTCCCAGATGTTCATATGTGCCAAATTCTGTTCTGCCTGACCAATATAGGAGAGCAACAGAACCTGAACACCATATGGACAACCTACCTAGCTTTCTATCATGGAGGGGGCTCATAGTCACAAATGTCTCTTCTATTACCTGCAACGTAACGATCTGTATGATCAGAAGTGGAAGCTTACAGCAAAGTTTACTAAAATAAATGTCACTGGTAGTTCTTGTGTGCCCCAGTCCAACAATAAATACAATGGTGGAATAGGAAGCTGTAAATATATAGAAAGAAAATGCTCAGAAGACGAGATATGACATGTGCAATCATTTGTACACTCAGAATGGTACCTCTTGAATGAAATCCAGGGCAGTTTGGGGAAATATTTAGGCCACCGAGGGGCATTAGATTAGGTCAAAAGGGGGATAGCTACCCGGAAAAGATTTAGAGGGATCATAGGTTTGATGGAATAAAGGGAGTAGTCAATTTTTCTGCATTAAAAGCTGCGGCACATTGGTCATGTTAGCTTATAGGGTAAGGTGCTATATTGTATACCCTGTTTATATGTTCCTTGTACTGTCTGAACATGTAATTGAATTGTAACGAGTTTGAAAATCTTGATATAAAAAGGGTTGTTTAAAAAAGAATTAGATGTAACCATTTGGTGAAAAAATAGTTAAGCGAAAGAAATATATAAATGATATAAGAAAGAACAGAGACTTAACCAAGCTGACTTTTGCCCAAGATGTCCAACACTTCATCGGAGTGACCTTGGTGATCACAGGTTATGATAGTATCTCTCTCTCTGGATCATAAAATAGCACTATTCATTTGTTTATGTGAACAAATGATACTAAAATCTGCAGTTTTGCAGGTGACGAAAAGTCTTACAGACCAATGTGCTATGTCCTTTGTTCCTAGGGCAATGAAATGAAATATAGCTTCTTACTCCGGGATTATATTTTTGTTGAGTCAACATTTCAAAAAGTGCAGTTCTAATGGTAAAAATGAAAAATGACTGCACAATTGAGTGTTCAGCAGAGCAGGGAGTAGCTTGGTCTTCTGAGCAAAATCTTAATAAAAGCCTACTTATCAAAGTAATGAACATATGGGTTAAGTAACAACTATCTGAAAATAAATAAAAGAAAATAGCAATACGTCATATGGTTTTATCTTTATTAGTTTAAATCCTAGTTTAAGTCTAGCTAGGACAATTACAGTATAAATTAAACTACTTGTTCAAGCTGAAGCTAAAGGTCTTACCCAGGACTAAGGGTCCCGTCACACAGATGCACCAGCAATCCTAACAATGATACGACTTAGTAGGGATTGCTGGTACGTCACTTTGGGGTCACTGGTGAGATGTCAAACAGTCAGATCTCACCAGCGACTTCAGCAATGATCTGGAATGATATGGAGGTCGTTGGGAATTGTCACTCTCGGGCGTAGTATTGAGTTGGTCTTTCCTTTCAAACACAGCGATGCAGCGTTCTCAGCGGGAGCGCAACGACCAAAAAATGACCCAGAGCACTTTGTAATGATCAGCGATCTCACAGCAGGGGCCTGATCGCTGCTAAATGTCACATGTAGCGAGATCGTTAGCGAGATCGCAGTTACGTCACAAAACCTGTGATGTTACAACGATCTCACTAACGATCTCATTACGTGTGACAGGGACTTTACATGTTACTGATGTCTCCATAGGATAGATTATTGGCCAGGGTCTGACGCCTGGTAGTATCACTGATCAGTTGTTCTTCTCGGGCAGCTGGATGTAAAAATGTTGCCAGACAGAATTGTTTTGCACGATAAATTATTTAGTGACCACTACAAGGTACTTCACCTCATCTTTTACTCAATTAATTAGGAGATTTGTTGACAGTCTGGGGTACTGCAACTTAACAATGTGAGTAGCATCGCTGTTTCAGCTCGCTAAAGTTTTATATCCATCCTATGCTAAAGCTTATTATAGTTGATGAGTAGAGAAGCTGGGTGTCAGATCCACACTGTTATGTCATCAATATATTTACCCACACTACCCCTTTAAATGTTATAATGCCACCTGGAAGCTTCTTGTTAAATTTATTATTTATTTATATAGCGCTATTGGTTCCATGGCGCTTTACATGTGTAACACGACTTCCTACATATACCTTCTAAGGATATCAAGACTCGTGACTGGGAGAAGGAGAAAAAACGACTTGTCTCATATGAATTACACTGCGCCACCCTCGGAGAATACCAACGTCAGGGTAAAATTCCCAGGGGCCTCCGAAGTAACCTACGACCCACCATCTTTTCTGATGATGAAAAATACTGCCAGACCTTCCAGAAAATACTGAACAAGTGCTCTTTTGATCTGATTCTTCTCACAATAGAATTCTTACAAGTAGCGATCACAGAAACAAAGAAAAAAATCAGCACAATCGAGAGCCAACTAATGGCCACTCTTAACCCTACAGAATTGAAAGAACTTGGTACAAAGGTCGCTGATATCTTGGAGACACACACCAGGACTTTACAAGAGAGGAAGCGCCAAAAGTTTCAAAGAGATACTGAGGACTATTTAACGAATAGAGTTTACAGGTGGGAAGACCAACGCCCAAGGCAACCCAGGAACCCTAATAAACCTAAAAATTCGAGGAGACCGAATAAACCATGGCCGAAAGGTGGAAGACCGCGAGAAAACCCTTCACCCGGTACATACAGCGATACTGGAAGCTCGGGAGGATCAATACCGTCTACCCCACCAAACCAGCTGGTTTTTTAGGACTACAACTTCAAATCCCATCAGGAGGTCGAGACGGAGGCGCCCCAGGCGGGGAGGAGGTTCGAGCAGCATGACCCTACGGTCACAGGTAGGGGTCCGAACCTTGTCATAAATGTATCTGACTATTCTTTATCCCCCATTGAACATGCTGTATTAAACAAGGGTCTGTCTTTTTGCCCAACCCCACGCTGGGATTCCTTTATATTGAAAAAGGAATTACAGCGATTCTACCGATCCATTAGATTAAAAACACATTTTAACCTCATGGATAACCCCACCAGAAGTAATACACAGGATACAATACCCACTTCACGATTATCCTTGAAACACCTAGGCTTACACAATCCGAGCAATTTCAACCCCCCACACACCTATCATGCTAGTGAGGCCTTTATCGACATCCTGGATAGAGACATTGATAAACTCATAAAAGACAAACAATTGGGTTTTCTTCCAGTCCATAATAATTATACGGCGGAGGAAAAACGGGCAGTTGAAAGCCTTAAAACAAATCGACACATTATCATTAAGCCTGCGGACAAAGGGGGTGCCATAGTGGTATTAAACAGACATCAATACACAGGGGAGATACAGAGACAACTAAGTGACAACAAAACCTATGAAAAAATCCAAAGTGACCCTACGTACAGAATCAGAAGACTGATAACGGATACATTACAGACATATGTTGATAACAAGACCATTGATCTCCAAACAAAGACATTTCTAGTCAACCAATACCCGATTACACCGGTATTTTACATCTTACTAAAGATACACAAAAGCCTGACCAATCCACCGGGTAGACCAATAGTAGCTTCAACAGACTCCATACTCAACCCATTGTCCATATATCTAGAGAAAATATTAACCACGTTTGCGAAGAAGACTAAGTCATTCATCCTAGATACAGGGGATTTCCTAAATAAGATCAGATCCATGGGCCCTATACCTCCCAGAAGTATACTAGCCACATTGGACGTCAATAGTCTATACACCTCCATAGAACACACCAAAGGAATAAACGCTGTCAGACTAACATTAAATAATTCCGATTATACAGTAGAACAGCAGAATTTATGCATAGACCTCTTGAGCATCGTCCTTAGGGAAAACTTTTTCCTATATGGAGACGATTTCTATATACAAAAGTGTGGGACCGCAATGGGCGCGAATATAGCACCGGCTTATGCTAATATATACATGGATCACTTTGAGAACACAACCATCTACCCTGATACACTGTACCAACAACATGCCACCTGCTGGGTAAGATACATAGATGACATCTTCTGCTTATGGGATGGCCCTATGGATAGCCTATTAACATTTTACAACAGAATAAACACCACCCGGGAGGAATTAAAATTCACCATAACAATGAGCATGACTGACATCACTTTTCTCGACACCAAAATAATCAGAGATACTGAGGGACACCTCCATACTGACCTTTTTACAAAACCTACCGACTGTAACAGACTCCTACTCTACAATAGTTGTCATCCCAAATCCATGAGAGCCAGTCTCCCCAGATCACAGTTTAAAAGGGTATCACGAATAGTATCCAATCCAAACACCAGAGAAAGAAGACTGACAGAGATGTCCCAAAAATTTAGGGACAGGCTATATCCAGAACAACTCCTACAGGATGAGTTAACGGCAGCAAAAGAAACACCATTAGAACCTCTACCCAGACATAAGATAGAAAGGATTCCGTTTGTACACCACTATCACCCCACAATGAATAAAGTACACAAATTAATTAGAAAACACTGGCCATTACTGAATAAAGGCTACCCACAAGTTGAGGCCTTTAAAACACCACCTTTAATGTGCACAAAAAGACCACAGAACATCAGGGATAGAATAGTGCGGGCTGATATAGGGAGCTTGGGTACACATGAGTTTCAGACACACCTACACCCAAAAAAGACGGGAACCTTCCCCTGCCTTAACTGTACCTGTTGTTCGAATGTAATAAAAGGAGATATGGTTACCCACCCCAGAACGGGGAAATCATATAGGATTCAGGACTACTACACATGCGACACAAACTTCGTAGTATACCTGATTAAGTGTCCCATTGGCCTACTCTATGTAGGAGAAACCATACAACCTATCAAAGATAGAATATCCAGCCACAAGTCCACAATTCGTTGTGGGAAGATATGGCTTCCACTCCCCTACCACTTTAAGGAAGCTAGACACTCAGTATCGCAACTAAGGTTCCAAATTATCGAGAAAGTACATAGACCCAGACGAGGGGGTAACCATATAAAACTCCTAAAAGAAAGAGAGACCTTCTGGATCTATACACTTGATACCCTTACCCCTAAAGGCCTCAACAGAGAAATTGATTGGTAACACTTGTATATGCTTTCCTTCTTTACAGACGCACTGAGAATATAGTCGAAATCACTCTCTTTAGTCTGACACCTTGGTTGGTAAGCATGAATAGGGCCTATAGATAATTGGAAATGCATTAATACTATTATAGTTGCTCCTTCTATCTTCTCCTCTGACTGTCTTAATTATTTTTAGATCATGTGATTTGAGAAACTATTATCTATTATCATTTATTATGTGTTTTTGACAAGGATTTGGACCTCTACTACCTGTGTATATTAAACGTGTATATCTGTATAAGAACATGTAAAGAAACATATATGAGTGATGAATATTACCATAAACACCTGTACAATGCTTAACTATAATCAACTTTGCCTGTATACACAACAATTCTCCTATACAGTAACAGCCCATACAATATAGGGCCACAGTACATGCATTCAGTCTACTCCTAATAGGGGAAGCTACTAGAAAACAACATCTAATAACCCCCTAGTACACCACTAGATAAGGAGACACAATCTGCATGTAAACGCTAGACGAGCCGCGCACGCGCAGTGCGACCGCTCAGTAGCGCCGGGAACATAGTTACCATCTCTAAGGAAGCGGCGCACACTGCGCACGCGCGGATCACCGCGTCACTTCCGGTCAGCTGACCGAGGAGGGCGGATAAAGAGCCACGTCTCCCGGTACACTGCCATTCCCAGCCAAGGCGCAGGAAGCGCTGGCAGAGCCCGGAGCGGGAGGCAAGCCCACTGAACCACCAATGCGACCCACAATAAGCTAAGTATAGTACAGACTGCTTTTTAACACCCTGCATGTTCTCCCACCACTAGGGACATAACCCACCCACAGGGCTATCCCTGAAAAGGTGCAACTTCTGGAGGCACAGACCAGAATAAGACCTCCTCATTGAGGCATACATAGTATATGCATCATTAAGGTAACTACCTTATTATTTGAAACCACATGATAACATATTCCCTGCATTTACTATAAGTGATTTATTAACAGAAACCACTACCAGAGAATAACAAAATCCCTGACTAGACAGCACAGGACCTGTGGTTCCCCTAGGTGCAGACTCTCTATATAAAAAGGACAGGTAACAGTAATGTCTCTCTATCACTACACGGAGCATACACTATTAATAAATGAGATTTCCATTTTCCAATCACATATAGTTTCTCACAAGCCTCTTAGAACCCTACCTTCCATTCTTTTGGATTATACATGGAAAAACCTCTGTATCATACACCTCATACTACATGACAGATCTATGTAATTCATTAAGTGTTGACTTTACACAACACTGAAACTGTATGTATATTTTGTAAATATTGTATATTCACTACACTGTTTTTGTATTTCACAGCGATACTTTGATAAAGATCACGGGATGTGGTCGAAACGTCAGCCTTATCGCAAAACTGTCTTTATGCACTAAAAATAAACACAAATCTTCACCTTGAAAAGACTTTGGAGTGTGCAGTGTTCTTTAAGCTTTATTTACATGTGTAAGGGCAGAACAAGGACGAGTACATAAATAATGACGAATAAATCATACAGGTACATTAGAGCAGAGATCCTGTCCATGAGGGCTCACAGTCTATAGGGGATGGGTGGGAGACAGTAGGAGGGATTGCACCAATAACTCGTTAACCATGTAATAAATAATTGAGCCCGTCTAAAGTGAGAGCTATTGTTTGTGGCAAATCACTGCTCTGTTTATTAGTGGTCTAGAAATAAATAACTTTATGATAACTAAAGGGGAAAACTAACAAGAGAAATCTAGTAACTGGAGATAGGCAAACAGGTTTGACGGGGGTTCAGATAAGCATCAAATTTTATAAAATTCAAATTTTATCAAATTTGCAAGTACCAGTGATTTTAAAAAAATGTAAGATTCGATTTTCACAAATTGGCAAAGTCACCATTTCACACATTGTAGAAGTTTCAATCAGTCATAAAAGGCTGACATTTCCGCATACTGCCTTGCAGATATCACATTGCATGGTTTAGCACAGATATTTAGAAGGAACTACCATAGCCTATGTAGTTCCCTAAGCAGCAGCCATTTTAGGGTGATTTTAGATGGCAAGAGGAAGGTAGAGATAACAGCTCCTCAATAGAGATATGAAGATAAATATCATGCTCTGACTACCTGTGTTCCTCCAGCTACCAGGGAAATCCCAGACGTGTGTTGTCTCAAACAAGAGAACCCCAGGAATACAATAACATTGGTGGGCCCTGACGGGAGGGATGGGACACCTCCTGCACTCACCTGAGGCTGTGCCCTGGTCTCTCTATCGTCCCTTTATGGGTTCTTTCACCCAGTCGGTGAGCAAGATACCTAGTCCCTTGCTATCCCTGACTTCACCCTCATTACTAAGATTGCAAGCGAGAGCAATAGTGTGGCGCCCCACTATGTAGGTGCCACAAAAAGGAGTACTACACCCATAAAAGCGGTGTAGTCACCCCACTGCAAGGGGAATTTTGGACGGTGGGTGGAACCCTAGAACCCACACCCCACACTAGTCACACGGTGGGAGCGACCCCAGGAGGGTATATAGTAGCCCCCAGGGGGAGTAAGGAGGTCTTTGGCCTGCCTGTCGTTGACCGTCGGTCTCGGCCACCAAGGGTTGGAGCGTTAGAGAAGTTCAGGATGAGAACCTGAGGCACGAAGAAAAACAGAAATGAAAGAATAGATCCCAGATAGAAGAAGGAGTGGGGAGGAAAGTAACCGTAGAGTTTGCCCCAGGAGGGAAACCGGGTACCGGAGCCCGCACCTGTGATAACCTTCAAGGCTCACAGAAAATCTGTTGAATGGGGGTATCTTCAGATACGGCCCTGACACCCAAAGCACCCAGTAGAGGGGAATCAGGAACTGCAGACCAGCCTGTAGTGCCCCAACAGAAGGTTCACCCGACGAGAGCAAGGGAAATAAAGAGGAACAGCAGGAGGTCAGATTGAATCTTCATGAGGTCAGACTTCACCGCCACTGGGAGGCAAGGGAAAAGAAAGAATAAGAAAGGCACACAGGAGGGATCCATCTACCAACCATAAAATCCACTTGCAGCACCCGTAGCCATTTGTCGCTATAACATCTTACTGCACTGAAGGACTGTAATAATTACAAGAGGTTTTTCAGTAAAGTACCCAGTGAAGTGACTTCTCGACTCTGCTGCATTTTTTCCTAGTATAGACTGATTACTTCCACAGAAACACTGCCCAGGCGGTCCAGTCCTGCCTGCGGAGGACTACACTATCATTGCCGCAATACCATCGACCACCGGAGGACTGTAACGGCGCTGGTGAGCATCACCAGGTACTGCAGGTGGCGTCATGAACTATACTTTATTTTCTTTATTTAACCATTGACCACCAGGGCCACAGTCTCAGGCAGCCACCCGCGACCTCCCAGATTGAGCCTGAGATCTGAGTACCTGGCCCTCGGTGCGTCGATAGTCCCACCACTGTACGAATAAACACTTAGGGAAGGAAAACACCAAAGAACATAACACCAACTTCTCCCAGAAATGGTATTACCTACAACAAGGGTTAAGCAGCAGCAGCAAGACTCCAGAGCAACCTTCCTCCTCTGTGGCTAGTAAGGGGATGTGGATTCTGCATAACCGGCGCCTTCTCCTAATACAAGGGAATATTTAAAAGTGATGGGTGTGGACACCAACCGGAAGCACATGAGGAGAGCTAATCAATAGTAATAATCTTTATTTATCTAATGCAAGTATGTTCCACAGCGCTTTACAAATCAGTGGGGACGTGTACAAACAGCCATAAGTAGCAAATATAAAAAATAAAATATTACAATAATTAAAGCAAAAGAGAAAAAAACCTTCCCATAAGAGCTTACATTCTACAATGAGGTGAGAGTGACCCAAAGTACAGGTGTTTATTTACAATGATAGTCCAGCCATATTGAAAAAATGGGGGCTTGGAAAAGGCGGCATGAGTCACCACCAGCCCATCTGTGTAGAACTTTTAGGTTTCATGGCGTTTGACCAGAACGTATGTTCAGAGAAATAGTGAATGTGCTATATATACAGTGCCTACAAGTAGTATTCAACTCCCTGCAGATTTAGGTGGTTTGATAAGATGCAAATAAGTTAGAGCCTTCAAACTGCAAACGAGAGTAGGATTTATTAACAGAAGCATAAATCTTACAAACCAAAAAGTTATGTTGCTCAGTTGAATTTTAATAAATTTTAAACATAAAAGTGTGAGTCAATTATTATTCAACCCCTCAAACCACCAGCATTCTGTTTGGTCCCCCTAAAGTATTAAGAAGTAGTTCAGGCACAAAGAACAATGAGCTTCACATGTGTGGATTAATTATCTCTTTTGCCAGCCTTTTCTGACTATTTAAGACCCTCCCCAAACTTGTGAACAGCACTCATACATGGTCAACATGGGAAAGATAAAGGAGCATTCCAAGGCCATCAGAGACAAGATCGTGGAGGGTCACAAGGCTGGCAAGGGGTACAAAATCCTTTCCAAGCAGTTGGGCCTACCTGTCTCCACTGTTGGGAGCATCATCCGGAAGTGGAAGCCTTATGGAACTACTGTTAGCCTTCCACGGCCTGAACAGCCTTTGAAAGTTTCCTCCCGTGCCGAGGCCAGGCTTGTCCAAAGAGTCAAGGCTAACCCAAGGACAACAAGGAAGGAGCTCCGGGAAGATCTCATGGCAGTGGGGACATTGGTTTCAGTCAATACCATAAGTAACGTACTCCACCACAATGGTCTCCGTTCCAGACGAGCCCGTAAGGTACCTTTACTTTCAAAGCGTCATGTCAAGGCTTGTCTAAAGTTTGCTCATGATCACTTGGAGGACTCTGAGACAGACTGGTTCAAGGTTCTATGGTCTGATGAGACCAAGATCGAGATCTTTGGTGCCAACCACACACGTGACGTTTGGAGACTGGATGGCACTGCATACGACCCCAAGAATACCATCCCTACAGTCAAGCATGGTGGTGGCAGCATCATGCTGTTTGGCTGTTTCTCAGCCAAGGGGCCTGGCCATCTGGTCCGCATCCATGGGAAGATGGATAGCATGGCCTACCTGGAGATTTTGGCCAAGAACCTCCACTCCTCCATCAAGGATCTTAAGATGGGTCGTAATTTCATCTTCCAACAAGACAACGACCCAAAGCACACAGCCAAGAAAACCAAGACCTGGTTCAAGAGGGAAAAAATCAAGGTGATGGAGTGGCCTAGTCAGTCTCCTGACCTTAACCCAATTGAAAACTTGTGGAAGGAGCTCAAGATTAAAGTCCACATGAGACACCCAAAGAACCTAGATAACTTGGAGAAGATCTGCATGGAGGAGTGTGCCAAGATAACTCCAGAGACCTGTGCCGGCCTGATCAGGTCTTATAAAAGACGATTATTAGCTGTAATTGCAAACAAGGGTTATTCCACAAAATATTAAACCTAGGGGTTGAATAATAATTGACCCACACTTTTATGTTTAAAATTTATTAAAATTCAACTGAGCAACATAACTTTTTGGTTTGTAAGATTTATGCTTCTGTTAATAAATCCTACTCTTGTTTGCAGTTTGAAGGCTCTAACTTATTTGCATCTTATCAAACCACCTAAATCTGCAGGGGGTTGAATACTACTTGTAGGCACTGTATAAAGAACTTCGATTAGGGGGCATAGTAGGCCACCTTAAAAAGATGTGTTGTTAGGGAGCGCCTAAAACTGTGTAAGTTGTGAATGGTACTAATTTCTTGGGGTAGAACGTTCCAGAAAATTGGTGCAGCTCGGGAGAAGTCTTGGAGCCGGGAGTGGTAGGTTTGGATTAGTATAATTGTTAGTTGAAGGTCGCTTGTGGAACGTAGAGAACAGGTAATATGTATTATATAATTGTCTAAGGCGTCTGTTGGTCACAGAAATCGCATGCCAGACAGGCCGCTCATTGGTGGCCGCCGTAGGCGGGCACCAATGAGCGCAGATTATGCAAATAGGCGCACGATTACAAAGTTGGAATTTTGTGTCAATTTGCAGCCCGGCGAAAGCCTGGATACACGGGTCCCGCGCTCCATACTCCGCTCCTTTGCCCTGCCCACGCTTTTCCCCCCCGCTCCTCCTGTCCTGCCCGTGCTCCACACCCCGCTCCTCTGCTCTGCCCGCGCTTCCCCCCGCTCCTCCTGTCCTGCCCGCGCTCCATACCCCCGCTTTTCTGCCCTGTCTGCGCTCCCGCTCCCCGCATCCCCCTTCTCCTTAGGGCTACTTCTTTAGTGATTTGATTTCGCAGTGCATTATACACTGCGAAATCAAATGTAAAATAAAGACAAATGTATTAAAAATAATAAAGATTGTTATACTTACCTCTCCGCCATGTGTTCAGCAACCGGGAGCAGTAGCAGGCAGTGTTCTGCTAGGACCTTGCATGATGTCAGAATAACATCGGCGTTTGGCACTGTGATTGGCCTGCTCGCGGTCATGTGATATGCGCATCACATATCACATGACCACGAGCGGGCCAATCACAGCGCCGAACACCGATGTCATTCTGATCCTGGTTGCCGAGCACTCCATCCTGCCCCCCTGCCACCATCCTGCCCCGCTTGCTCCATTCTGCCCCCCGCTGGCTCCATCCTGACCCCCCCATTGGCTCCATCCTGCCCTAATCGCTCCATCCTGCCCCCCCCCCCCCCCGCCGGCTCCATCCTGCCCCCCGCCGGCTCCATCCTGCCCCCCCAGCTCCATCCTGCCCCATCCCCCGGCTCCATCCTGCCCCCCGCCACCATCCTGCCCCCCGTCACCATTCTGCCCCACCCACATCCTGCCCCCCATCACCATCCTGCCCCCCTGTCATCATCCTGCCCCCCCGTCACCATCCTCTTCCCCTGCTCAGCCTCCCATCACCATCCTGCCCCCCTGTCACCATCCTTCCCACCCCACGTCACCATCCTCTTCCCCTGCTCAATCCAGCCCCCCTGCTCCATTCTGCTGTCTGCAGTTAGCGGTCATGTGACCGATCAGCTGATCGGCTTCCCAGGCAACGACAGGTCCTAAAGGCCTGTAGGACCTAGAAGACGGAGGTGGAGCGAGCCGGCGGACAGGTGAGTATCCTCACTGAGGATTTTTTTATTTTTACTTTTACTGTGGAGGAGCCAGGAGGAGCAGGGGGGCTGCGGGGAGCGGAGTATTGCCATATACCATGGAGCTGCTATACATGTACTGTAATGTACCACCATATACCATGGCGCTGCTACATATATATATATATATATATATATATATATATATATATATATATATATATGTATATATATATATATATATATACACATAGTTCACTCACGTTAACTGAACAAGTTCTGTCAGTCACAGTATGTCAACTACATACATATTCTAGAATACCCGATGCGTTACAATTGGGCTACCATCTAGTATTACTGTATTAATATAATAATATCTATTCATTTATATAGCACTATTAATTCCATAGCCCTTTACATTCATAAGTAATACTGTCCCCATTGAGGCTCACAATCTAAATATTCCATCAGTATGACATTGAAATGTGGGAGGAAACTGGAATGCCTGGAGGAAACCTACATAAACACGGGGAGAAGATACAAACTCGGTAGAGGGTAGAGAGGTAGGGAGGTGCTGTGCTGTGAAGAGCTTTGTGGGTGAGAACAAGCAATTTAAATTGAATCTTATAATGTATATGCAGCCAGTGCAATGACTGGAGAGTAATTCAAAGCACTCCCGTTTTCTGATGCATTCAATGTGATTTATTAGTGCAGTGTACTTAAATGTTTCGGTCAATGAGTTGACCTTCGTCAATAACTAAACCCCTGTTCAAAAGAAAAAGGGTGTTACAAACATAATAATTTAAAATAAATTATAAAATGTACAAGTACAAGGTGGGCCATCTATATCAATGGACCTAAATAAAATGGGAGTGGTTGGTGATATCAACTTCCTGTTTGGCACAATTATATTTTTTGTGCCCCATAATATATGCAGAAAATCAGTTATAGGTTTAGGCTGGGTAAGTCAAGGAAAGGGAGGGAGGACTTGGGAGGAGAGGAGAGCACCTTCCCCAGAGGCAGTTTATGAGAAATTCGTAATTGGCCAAAGGAAGAAAAGAGTGACTAAAAACAGCATAAGAGAAAAATTAGTACAATGTCCACTAGGTGGAATGAACAAATTGTTAACAACAATGCTCTTAATCAACCAAGGGGTTATTATTGTGCCAAAGAGATCTGTGTCATCTCTATTTTTGTTTGTTATACTTGTACATATTTTATATAATTTTTTTGATGATTATTTTTGTAACACCCTTTTTCTTTTGAACACTGTTTTAGTTACTGACGAAGGTCAACTCTTTGACCAAAAAGTTTAGGTACACTGAACTAATAACTCACATTGAATGCATCAGAAAACTGGAGTGCCTTGTCTTTTGAATTACTTTACAGTTTCGAATACTTCCTGTGCACCACTAATGGTCCCGTCACACAGCACGACCTGGCCAGCGATGTCGGAAGTGATGCGCGGGTGCCCGCTCGGTTCCGACATCGCTGCCCAGCTGTCACACAGCATCGCTGCGGCCGGCGACACCGCAGCGATGCGGGCGGTGACATCGCTCGCTGGGTATAGGCTGGATCGCCGCCGACATCGCTCTGGCGATGTCACACGGCACGATCCAGCCTTATCGCAGGTCACAGGTTGACAGGTTTACGGTTCTTCCCGTAAACCTGTCAACCTGCGACCGGCGATAAAACGCGGTCGCGGCGCTCATTTACACAGTGCGACGCCGCTAGCGACATTGCTGATACGTCACTTTTTCGGCGATGTCGCTAGCGGCGTCGCCAGGTGTGAAGCCACAGCAAGAAACCCAGTAGTGCCAGGTCTTTTTTTATCAAGGGTGCAATGACTGACACAGAGCGGATGCATCTGAGTAATGATTAGCCAGAAAGGTGACCCTGGCTGCTGCATTAAGGATGGACTTGAGACGGATGAGCCTAGTGAGGGGGAGTCCAATTAATAGAGAATTGCAATAAGCAAGGCGGGAATGGATCAGGACCACAGTTAGCGATTATGTTGTTTTCATGGTAAGAAAGGGCCAGATTGTAGAGATGTATCCAGGGAATTTGAGAATTGAAACAGAGAGGCACTCGCCACATAGTCCAACTTGTTTATAGAGAGATTACACCATAACATTTCAGAGGCAGCAAGTGTCGGCGATGCAGGGGGAAGGGAGAGGTGTAGGAGGCACAGGACAGCAGCGGCGCCTGAGCACACGCAGAGAGAGACTTCTGCAGTGTGGTGCCCAGAACCTTGTTTGTGGATTCTAGAGGTGCAAGTGACAATAGTGGGCAGAGCTTGTATATAGGAGGTGAAGGAGACAAACATTACACCCAGACAGCGAGCCTGCTGCCTATGCATTATCATGGTGCCGCACACTGAGAAGGAGATGTCAGATTTAGGGAGGTGGGTGGAGGGTGGCAGCAGAAGAAGTTCCATTTTGGAAAGGTTGATATTCATATAGAGAATGGACATTATGTTTTAAACCAGGGGTCTCAAACTCAGCTGGGTTGGTGGGCCGCACATAGAAAATCATTTATAGCGGGGGGCCGCATCCCTTGTAGTACTAAGTGATATTTTTAGTAATACCAGAATTTTTTGCTCAATGTAGTAAAGTACAAATCCTGATCCCCTTCTTGTAGTAATGTCCCCATCCTGTAGTAATGTCCTTTTCTACTGATGTCCCCCATCCTGATCCCCTTTTCTAGTAATGTCCCCCATCCTGATCCCCTTTTCTAGTGATGTCCCCATCCTGATCCCCTTTTCTAGTGATGCTCCCCATCCTGATCCCCTTTTCTAGTGATGTTCCCCATCCTGATCCCCCTTAGTAGTGATGTCCCCTATCCCGATCCCCCTTAGTAGTGATGTCCCCCATCCCGATCCCCCTTAGTGGTGATGTCCCCCATCCCGATCCCCCTTAGTAGTGATGTCCCCCATCCCGATCCCCCTTAGTAGTGATGTCCCCCATCCCGATCCCCCTTAGTAGTGATGTCCCCCATCCCGATCCCCCTTAGTAGTGATGTTCCCCATCCTGGACCCCTTTTTTAGTGAGGTCACACATCCTGGTCCCCTTTTGTACTGATGTCCCCCATCCTGATCTATTTTTAGAGTGATGCCCCCATCCTGTTTTACCTTCTTTTTACACACTCTCACACACCCTCACACACACACATACTCTCTCACACACACACACACACACACCCTCATATACACACACACACTCACACATCCTCATACACACTCACACACTCATACATACACAAACTCACACACACCTCACA
Source organism: Allobates femoralis (assembly GCA_033576535.1). Classification (NCBI taxonomy): domain Eukaryota; kingdom Metazoa; phylum Chordata; class Amphibia; order Anura; family Aromobatidae; genus Allobates; species Allobates femoralis. Next base: position 229,462,609 of record JARQOC010000001.1, on the reverse strand, counting down.
CACTTTCTTACACACATATCCTCACTCACATACTCACACTCTCACACACACCCTCTCACACACACTCACTTTTCTCACTTTAATGATGCACCGCTCCAGTGCAGGGGGCCGCTGCGGTCCCCGCTGTGCTGACTTCCGGCCTCCGCTGTGCTATGACTTCCTCCAGCCGCCACTCAGACAAGCTCTGTTGCTCAGCAAGATCAATGCAATCTGCCAGCTAGAGGCCCGCATGTGACGTCATATTCCGCCACCAGCTGCGGACCTCTCATTGGCTGGCAGCTTGCATTGATCTTGCTGAGTGGCAGAGTTTGTTAGTGCCGGGGGCAGAAGTCAAAACACAGCGGGGACAGCAGCGACCCCCTGCACTGGGGTGATGCATCATTAAGTTGTCCAAGGTGCCGCGGGCCGCATAGTGAAGCCCCAGGGGCCGCATGCGGCCCTCGGGCCGCGTGTTTGAGACCCCTGTTTTAAACTGTGTTTAGACGTCATTGGCGTTCTGTAATACAGCATTGGTAAAGTCAGGGGATGAGGTTTATATTTGTGTGTCATCAGCATAACGATGGTACTGGAAGCCAAGTCTGCTGATTATAATAAGCAGAGAGTGGTCATCATTACATTGCTTTCAGAATATCATTCGTCACTTTGATGAGGGCTGTTTCTGGAGATTGTATTGGGCGGAAACCAGACTGTAATGGATCTAGAAGAGAGTTAGTGGAGAGGTAATGGGTGAGGTGGGAGTAGACCAGGTGCTCCAAGGGGTTAGAAATGAAGGGGAGATTGGAGACTGGTCTGTAGTTGCTTGTGATGGGTCAAGACAAGTTTTCTTTAATAAGTTACAATAGAGTGTTTGAAGGAGGAGGGGAAGATACCAGAAGAGAGGGAGAGAATCAATGCTGCTATCAACAAAACTGCCATTACCTCTTGTAGCACCAAAGGAAAGGAAAACATGTTTAATATCCAGAGTCACAGACTCTGAGCCCAAACTTGTAATTAATTTCCAAGGCATGGGAGGCCTGCATGACAGTACCCCCTCTGGGCCTCTGGACTCTAAATACCATATTTGTCCAGATAGCACCTACAGAAGGGATGCTACGAACCATCTGAATTTGCTTCTGTTACCACCTGTCCCTCAAGGTTATAATCTGAGCAGCTTGGTAATGATGGCTTAAACATTGGCTGTTGAGACACAACACATCTCCTGAGCTATGGACCTGTGAAAAACGTCATGGGTATTAGTACCAGGGGTAGCTGTAGCCAAATGGCTGAAGGGTTAACAACAACATCCATTACATGATATGGACCTACAAAAGTAGAGCCCAGAACCCCAGAAGCACACTTCCACTTGATGGCATTAGTGGATGCCCATATGTAATCATTCACACACAGGTCCAGTCCTGAATGTTTATTAACATGTATACATCTTTTTAAAGAGAAAATTCCATTGAAGGACTGACAACTGAGGTATCATCCTGGAACTTGCCACTCTTGCCCTCAGAGATAGGATAATCCCGTAGACAGGGTGAAATTGCACCACTTCTCTCCAGCTGAACCTTGTTCACCTAGGTAAGAAAGGATGGAAGCAAAGAGGAAGCATACACAGCCAGGTCACCTTCCTTAAAATGACCTGCTGGGGAGTGGCGGGGGGCCGTATTTCAGATGATGTATTTAGACTGCATACATGTGATAAAACTGACTTACTAGCCTTACATTTAGGAACCAGGTCTGCAGTATGGGCACTCACCTACCACCACTCCTGAGGAGAGACCGAAGCCTAGCATTAACCTGAAGAGAGGGAATGGTATCTCCTCTTTGTCCCTGAAGTACATCAGGAGGAAAAGAAGGAAAAACAAAGGAAATGTACACACCTTGGTTGCCTCCCTCCACACGACCAGGGGGGACGCAACTTATGAGCTGGTGTAACATGTTTAAGGATAGCTGGACAAACTTTAATACAAATCGAAAAAGGTGTAGAATCCGGTGCCACAAAATTCCTTTTTATTTTCAAAAGTTTTAAAAATCACACATGCTCCAGAGGAGCTCCTGGACGCGTTTCGTGGGTCTAGCCCACTTAATCGTCAGTACAATGGCAATACAGACAAAAAGAATATATACAATTTAAAAGCAAAAAACAGCCCCCTCTCGCATGTGTGACAAATATACATCAATTATTTCTAACCAATCACATACCTGCAGGTTCTAAAAAAGTTAAAGGGAAAAAAAATGTGGGGAAGAAGAGGGGGAGGGGAGGAAAAGAGTAAGAGAGGAAAAGAGCTGATAACAGAAAGTAAAAGAGAAAAAAAGAGAAAAAATAAATAAATAAATAAAATATATAATAGAGAAGGAATGAAGGGGAGGGAAAGAGAGGAAAAGAGCTGATAACAGAAAGTAAAAGAGAAAAAAGAGAAAAAAAATAAAATATATAATAGAGAAGGAATGAAGGGGAGGGAAAGAGAGGAAAAGAGCTGATAACAGAAAGTAAAAAAAAAAAAAAAAAAAAAAAAAAAAAATATAATAGAGAAGGAATGAAAGGGAGAGAAAGAGAGGAAAAGAGCTGATAACAGAAAGTAAAAGAGAGAAAAAATATATATATATATAATAGAGAAGGAATGAAGGGGAGGGAAAGAGAGGAAAAGAGCTGATAACAGAAAGTAAAAGAGAGAAAAATAAATAAATAAATTAAAAAAAAAAAAAAATTATAATAGAGAAGGAATGAAGGGGAGGGAAAGAGAGGAAAAGAGCTGATAACAGAAAGTAAAAGAGAGGAAAAAAAATAAAAAAATAAAAAAAAAATTATAATAGAGAAGGAATGAAGGGGAGGGAAAGAGAGGAAAAAAGCTGATAACAGAAAGTAAAAGAAAAAAAAAAAAAAAAAGGAGAGGGGGGGGGAGAAGAACAGAGCAAAGAACTGATATATTAGTAATGCAATTACATGGTAAACATTACAGGTGTAGAAATCTAAAGATAACCACAACAAAGATCTTTCTTTCTTATTGTAAGTCACCAACTACAAGGCTATTACATTTCAGAAATAGTATATTCCAAGAGAAAGGGTATAATCCTCCAACCACATAACAGTAGGGGGATCCCACTAAGATTTCATTCACAGAATACATAAACATATACCTCCTTTCCCAATGGATTATTCATACATTATGTATAGCCATCGTATTGCAAGTGCACTCAATATGTATTATACAAAGGAGCAAATACCATAAAAGAGACATAGGGTGCAGGATCAATAAAAGTATAACAAATCAGATCTATAGTTCAGACCCTGTGGAATCCGTGCATCAAGCCGCAGGATCCATAATTTTTCCTGGTTATGTAGTGCTTTCTCCCAATTACCCCCCCTATATGGACAGGGTATCCTCTCTATGCCTCTGATCTTTAAAGTTTTAAGGTCCCCTGCATGGAAATCCCTAAAATGGCGCGATAAACCTGACAAGCCCGTTCTATTGGCCTTTGAATTGGGATTTGCCCCTGTAATGTGCTCCGACATCCTTACCTTAAGGGATCTGATAGTGCAACCTATGTAATATTTGTTACAGCTACTACACGTAGCCATGTATACTACGTGGGACGTGTTACAATTGATATAGGTAGATATTCTATATTGCTTCCCAGTTCGATTATTGCAAAAGGTTTCACCCATATCCACGTATTTACACATGGTGCACCTATTTTCACCACATTTAAACATCCCCCTATAGTTCAACCCTTTAAGGATTGCATACGATGGTGTGGAAGGTACCTGGACGACCTGATCTTTATTTGGGGGGTACCGTCCTGGATATCTCCCTCACCATCGCCCGCCCAAATGTTGGAATATTTTCATACAAATGATTTCAATCTACGATTTACAATGGAGGTGCACGGAACTGAAACTCCGTTTCTGGATGTGTATTTAGTGGGTAATGTAAGAACAGGAAAAATTACATCTAGATTGTATCGCAAACCCATTAGTGGGAACTCGGTCCTCAGAGCAGAAAGTAACCACCCTAAGCATGTGATTAAGAATCTGCCGGTAGGGGAATTAATAAGAGCAAGACGCAACTGCACCACACATGTGGATTTCATGAATGAAGCTGATGTTATGACTAAAAGGTTACGATCAAGAGGATACAAAAAATGGATGTTAGATAGAGCAGTGAATATTGCCGAATCAAGGAGTAGGGAATCCCTCCTGGCACAGAAAGAACGAGAAGCCCCTCCAGGACCAATAATACCGACCTTCTCAACACCCTTTAGCAACCAGTACTACGACATCAAACGCATCTTTTTAAAGAATCTCCCCATATTATATCAGGATAGTAAATTATCAGCTATTTTAGATTGAGGATGTAGGGTGGTCCCTAGGAAAGGGAAAGATTTGGGGAATTACTTGTCTCCTAGTATTTATCTGGAAAAAAGAACCCAAAGGAAGACTTGGTTGAACTATAGGGGGATGTTTAAATGTGGTGAAAATAGGTGCACCATGTGTAAATACGTGGATATGGGTGAAACCTTTTGCAATAATCGAACTGGGAAGCAATATAGAATATCTACCTATATCAATTGTAACACGTCCCACGTAGTATATATGGCTACGTGTAGTAGCTGTAACAAATATTACATAGGTTGCACTATCAGATCCCTTAAGGTAAGGATGTCGGAGCACATTACAGGGGCAAATCCCAATTCAAAGGCCAATAGAACGGGCTTGTCAGGTTTATCGCGCCATTTTAGGGATTTTCATGCAGGGGACCTTAAAACTTTGAAGATCAGAGGCATAGAGAGGATACCCCGTCCATATAGGGGGGGTAATTGGGAGAAAGCACTACATAACCAGGAAACATTATGGATCCTGCGGCTTGATGCACGGATTCCACAGGGTCTGAACTATAGATCAGATTTGTTATACTTTTATTGATCCTGCACCCTATGTCTCTTTTATGGTATTTGCTCCTTTGTATAATACATATTGAGTGCACTTGCAATACGATGGCTATACATAATGTATGAATAATCCATTGGGAAAGGAGGTATATGTTTATGTATTCTGTGAATGAAATCTTAGTGGGATCCCCCTACTGTTATGTGGTTGGAGGATTATACCCTTTCTCTTGGAATATACTATTTCTGAAATGTAATAGCCTTGTAGTTGGTGACTTACAATAAGAAAGAAAGATCTTTGTTGTGGTTATCTTTAGATTTCTACACCTGTAATGTTTACCATGTAATTGCATTACTAATATATCAGTTCTTTGCTCTGTTCTTCTCCCCCCCCCCCTCTCTCCTTTTTTTTTTTTTTTTTTTTTTACTTTCTGTTATCAGCTCTTTTCCTCTCTTTCCCTCCCCTTCATTCCTTCTCTATTATATATTTTTTTTTTCTCTCTTTTACTTTTTGTTATCAGCTCTTTTCCTCTCTTTCCCTCCCCTTCATTCCTTCTCTATTATAATTTTTTTTTTATTTTTTTATTTTTTTTTCTCTCTTTTACTTTCTGTTATCAGCTCTTTTCCTCTCTTTCCCTCCCCTTCATTCCTTCTCTATTATATATTTTTTTTTTCTCTCTTTTACTTTCTGTTTTCAGCTCTTTTCCTCTCTTTCCCTCCCTTTCATTCCTTCTCTATTATATATTTTTTTTTTTTCTCTTTTACTTTCTGTTATCAGCTCTTTTCCTCTCTTTCCCTCCTTCATTCCTTCTCTATTATATATTTTATTTTTTTTTATTTTTTTTCTCTTTTTTTCTCTTTTACTTTCTGTTATCAGCTCTTTTCCTCTCTTACTCTTTTCCTCCCCTCCCCCTCTTCTTCCCCACATATTTTTCCCTTTAACTCTTTTAGAACCTGCAGGTATGTGATTGGTTAGAAATAATTGATGTATATTTGTCACACATGCGAGAGGGGGCTGTTTTTTGCTTTTAAATTGTATATATTCTTTTTGTCTGTATTGCCATTGTACTGACGATTAAGTGGGCTAGACCCACGAAACGCGTCCAGGAGCTCCTCTGGAGCATGTGTGATTTTTAAAACTTTTGAAAATAAAAAGGAATTTTGTGGCACCGGATTCTACACCTTTTTCTATTGCTACTGGTGGTTGCCAAGCCACTTTCCGGTTTGCCTGGGAGTCCTGGGAATATTAGGTGGTTGGAGCTAGTCCCTTTTTTTGATTTAATAAAAATCACCCCTAAGACCACAATAGAAACACCCCAGACTGAAGTATGAGGGGAAGCACCCCTAACTGCATGAGTTCATCAACATGCACCTGTGGGACTTCCTTCTATAGGAGAACAATGAGGGCCAGTGTCAGAGTAAATCTTTCTCTGAGGCATCTATCCATCCTCATAGCAAGTGCCATGGAGGCCCCTAGCATATTGGGCCACTGGGCGAGCTGAGACTAGAAAATCCCCAATTTGCTGCAATGAGTGCACTGCCTGTGATCGCAGACCTGAAACCTCATCTGTAAGTGTCTGCAACAGGCTTTTAAAAGCTGCAGCCTGAGCCATAATGAGTCAGAAAATTTTATATGGCCGGTTATAATGTCACGCCACGACTACCTGGGTTCCTAAAGATACCAGGTAACCCCCCAATGTGTGTCGCCATAAACAAGGGAACACCGAGGATACAATAACAACGGTGGGCCCTGATGGTAGGGAGCAGGGAATGGGACACCTTCTGCAATCACCTGAGGCTGTACCTTGATCTCTTTATCATCCCTATAAGAGTTCTTTCACTCTATCGCTGAGCAGGATACCTGGTTGCTCGCTAACCCTGACCTCACTCTCACTAGTGAGATAGCCAGTGAGAGCACTAGTCCCATCGCTGCACTAATAAACACTTGGGGAAGGAAAATACCAAAGGATATAACACCAACTTCTCCCAAAGAGGGTATCAAGAGCAGGGGTTAAGCAGCAGCAGCAAGACAACAGAGCAACCTTCTTCCTCTGTGGTTGGTAAGGGAAGGTGGATTCTCTATAACTGACTCTCTATGCTGGTACAAGGGATTATTTAAAGGTGATACTGAGGCGCCCCCAGGCCGTGGGGTACTCGGGAACCAGATCGCTGTCCCTGGGGAGTCACAGGGGTCGTGACCCGGTCCTCTGGCCTGGGCATCAGTTGAAAAAGGGGATATGTACAGGGGAGGTTGTCGTGACGCCACCCGTGGTATGTGGTCAGTGGGGACCACCACTGCTGCAGAACCTCCGAGTTGGGACGGCTCTCCATGGATAAAGCCAATCCCCGGGGCAGTGAAAATAGTTTATGTGTGAGATGCAGGGCTACGGGCATAAGGTATAGGCAGACTCACTGTTTGTAGTTTTCTCAGCCTTTACTCTGGAGCAGATGGTAGAAGCTGTCCACAGAGTCTTGAGAGCAACTTGGGGTTATTCTCATCCGACCAGATCTTTGGCTCCCTTAGTGCGCTTGCAATTTGGCTCCAGTTGCTGCTTAAGCTTGGCTGCCAATCCTGTCTCATCCTTTGAGGTACTGGTATGACAGGCAACTCGAGTCCTTTACTTACACCCTGTTCCCGAGTGTCAGTGTCTCTGAACTCTCTCTCTGTTGCTGTCACGGTCGCGCTCGCGACCCATGAGGTAAGGGGAAAGTGGACCCACTGGACCACAGGGGGGACCCGGGCCTGCCCAGACTAGGGAAGAACAGCAACCGGGTTCTGTGGCAGCTGAGCATGTGGGCTAGGTGGTAACCTGCAGGACAAGACGACACCGCACACTTCAGGTATAGCAAAAGTAACGTTTACTGAACAAGAACACACATCAAGGACACGGAACATCACGGACACCAGGCGGGAACCTCAGGGTCATCTCGGACACCAGGCGGGAACCTCAGGGTCATCTCGGACACCAGGCGGGAACCTCAGGGTCATCTCGGACACCAGGCGGGAACCTCAGGGTCATCTCGGACACCAGGCGGGAACCTCAGGGTCATCTCGGACACCAGGCGGGAACCTCAGGGTCATCTCGGACACCAGGCGGGAACCTCAGGGTCATCTCGGACACCAGGCGGGAACCTCAGGGTCATCTCGGACACCAGGCGGGAACCTCAGGGTCATCTCGGACACCAGGCGGGAACCTCAGGGTCATCTCGGACACCAGGCGGGAACCTCAGGGTCATCTCGGACACCAGGCGGGAACCTCAGGGTCATCTCGGACACCAGGCGGGAACCTCAGGGTCATCTCGGACACCAGGCGGGAACCTCAGGGTCATCTCGGACACCAGGCGGGAACCTCAGGGTCATCTCGGACACCAGGCGGGAACCTCAGGGTCATCTCGGACACCAGGCGGGAACCTCAGGGTCATCTCGGACACCAGGCGGGAACCTCGGGGTCATCTCGGACACCAGGCGGGAACCTCGGGGTCATCTCGGACACAAGGCAAGACATCGGGGTCATCTCGGACACAAGGCAAGACATCGGGGTCATCTCGGACACAAGGCAAGACATCGGGGTCATCTCGGACACAAGGCAAGACATCGGGGTCATCTCGGACACAAGGCAAGACATCGGGGTCATCTCGGACACAAGGCAAGACATCATCAGGCAGGACCTCAGGACCATCTCGGACACCAGGCGGAACCTCGGGATCATCTCGGACACCAGGCACGGACACCAGGCAGAACCTCAGGTCCATCTTGGACACCGACAGTCAGGACGTCTGGACTCCATGCAACGGACACGGCTCCAGACCGGGAACAGCAAGACACAAGGAGGAACAAGACAAGGACGTTGGCACCAACACAGACAAGACGGGTCCAGGGACACAGACATCAGCTTTCCCCGAACTGGTAGCAGGCAGAACAGGAGCTGTAGACAAGGCAGACCAGGAGCAGCATGTTGGACCAAACACACTGGGCTAGGTTAAGAAACCTAATGCGAGGCTCTGGCGACGCCCAACAGGGAAGAGGAACTTTAAATAGGAGCTGACCCTCAGCTATAGGCTGGGGACAGCAATTCAAGCGCACACCCTCCATCTTACTAAACTGGGGAAGGTGTGGCGGCGCGCACCCTAGGCACAGTCAGAACCCATACAGCATAGCCAGCACAGGAACCGATGCCCAGAGCACCTGGCAGCGGCTGCAAGCCTAGACACACGTGGAAAGTCATGCACCAGCTGCAGAGGACCTCACAACCCGCGGATAGCTTCCACAGCGGGAGCCAGGGTCCACACATGAGAGGTAAACAGCGGAGCACTGACACTACAACACATGTGCAGCTACGCAGCGGAGCTGGGAACTGAGCAGAATCCTATCCAGGTAACATACTACAGTCTCCCAGCTGGACAGGGGGGGAAGGAGCATTGGGTGAAAGCGCAGTAACGCCGAGGGAACCAAGACACCAGACCACCGGCGTTACAGTTGCTTTGTCTGTGGTACAGTGTGGCTGGGAATCTGGAACCCCCAACGTCCAGTATTGATTGCTGGGATGTGTGACCCTACACAGTCTCAGACTCCGGTGTCCGTTCTATGCGCCTTTCCTCTGGGGTGAGCAGGGGTTGCTCAGCCTCCTAGGTGTGTTCCTCATCCTTTCCTCAGACCCTTGCCTTAGGCCTGAAACTCATCAGTGGACCCTGAGATGAGCTTAGCACTGCTCTTTTACACTCAGGTCCTCTTCACAGTCCTCACAGGAACTGAACTAACTTGCTCATCTCCAGACTAGAATATATAGGGGAGCTCACACTAAACCTGGGCTTGGTCTCCCACTTCTGGCCTGGAGGTGTTGGTGTTGTGTGTGTGTTGCCTGATGAGAATACCCTTTGTTACTCTCTTGTGACACCCCCACCCGGGGGCAATGATGACACTGTGGCACTTTGACCCATGGTTGCCGCAATACCAAACGGAACCACATGAGGAGAGCTAATCAATGCTGCTAGTAGAAAAACTGACACTAACCTTTGCAGCGCCAAAGGAAAGGAAAATACGTTTAACATCCAGAGTCTCCTAAGACAAAGAGACTCTTAGCCCAAACAAGTCACTAGTCTCCAAGGCAGAGGACACCTGCATGACAATAAAACCCTAAAACATTGTTTAAATATCCGAGTAATATGTTGTATGATTTCAGTGCTGAAGAAGAGGAGTTTAGTAGCCTTCAAATAATACAGAGATTTAATTGATAGGGGCATAGTGAGAGAGAGATAGTAGCGGAACCAGCCGCAGTGCTAGAATTAGTGTACTTGATCAGTCCTACTTGCAAATGGATGCACCGGTACATCCAAGTAATTATGGAGCTGTGCCCACACAACCAGCAACGGGAATTCGGCTGTAACAACAAGAGCCAGTGCCACTACAGACCCTAACTAACCATCAAAATGCTGCAATCAACAGAAGTTTGTTAGAGGGAGAGGATTGTAGAGAACCAATTGTTGTTACGGCAAACGTAAGTCAACTAATGACCTCCAGGTTTGCCGCATGGAGCGCTAGCTATTTCCCACTATAAGCAGGGTCAGAAATGTGTTCTATCAATATGACACTGACATGTCTATAATGCCTTGAAAAAGTACCCATATAAGTTTTTCACTTTTTTTAACATTCCCCCACAAACCTAAATTAATTTAATTGGGAAATAATATATATGCCAATAGAAAGTATCAAGTATTTGTGATGTGTAAATGAAATGATACATGGTTTTCTAAATATTTAAAAAATATAGTTATGCAAATTGTGATATGTATTTATATTCAGCCTCTTGTAGTCTGATACTCCTAAGGCTGGGGTCACACACACAGATATCTGGGCAGATATTGTTCACAGATCTCTGGTTGCAGTGAAATCATGGACACATGGTTCCATTTTGTGGCTGTGTACAAATGGAGCAATCTGTCCATGATTTCACTGCAACCAGAGATCTGTGAACAATATCTGCCCAGATATCTGTGTGTGTGACCCCAGCCTTTATTAAATCTCGAGTGACCATTTGCCTCCAGAAGTCACATAATTAGTGAATTACAGTGCCTACAAGTAGTCTTCAACCCCCTGCAGATTTAGCTGGTTGGCACATGCGGAATTAACTTGGCATTGTGACATTTGGACTGTAGATCAGCCTGGAAGTGGGAAATGCACTGCAGCCAAAAAGATTTTTAAATTTTTTTTTTTTAAAGCGTTAAAAGTTAATTCAGAGGGTCATTTATTATTCAACCCCTCAAACCACCAGCATACTGTTTGGTCCCCCTAAAGTATTAAGAAGTAGTTCAGGCACAAAGAACAATGAGCTTCACATGTGTGGATTAATTATCCCTTTTGCCAGCCTTTTCTGACTATTTAAGACCCTCCCCAAACTTGTGAACAGCACTCATACATGGTCAACATGGGAAAGACAAAGGAGCATTCCAAGGCCATCAGAGACAAGATCGTGGAGGGTCACAAGGCTGGCAAGGGGTACAAAACCCTTTCCAAGGAGTTGGGCCTACCTGTCTCCACTGTTGGGAGCATCATCCGGAAGTGGAAGGCTTATGGAACTACTGTTAGCCTTCCACGGCCTGGACAGCCTTTGAAAGTTTCCTCCCGTGCCGAGGCCAGGCTTGTCCGAAGAGTCAAGGCTAACCCAAGGACAACAAGGAAGGAGCTCCGGGAAGATCTCATGGCAGTGGGGACATTGGTTTCAGTCAATACCATAAGTAACGTACTCCACCGCAATGGTCTCCGTTCCAGACGAGCCCGTAAGGTACCTTTACTTTCAAAGCGTCATGTCAAGGCTCGTCTACAGTTTGCTCATGATCACTTGGAGGACTCTGAGACAGACTGGTTCAAGGTTCTATGGTCTGATGAGACCAAGATCGAGATCTTTGGTGCCAACCACACACGTGACGTTTGGAGACTGGATGGCACTGCATACGACCCCAAGAATACCATCCCTACAGTCAAGCATGGTGGTGGCAGCATCGTGCTGTGGGGCTGTTTCTCAGCCAAGGGGCCTGGCCATCTGTTCCGCATCCATGGGAAGATGGATAGCATGGCCTACCTGGAGATTTTGGCCAAGAACCTCCGCTCCTCCATCAAGGATCTTAAGATGGGTCGTAATTTCATCTTCCAACAAGACAACGACCCAAAGCACACAGCCAAGAAAACCAAGGCCTGGTTCAAGAGGGAAAAAATCAAGGTGATGGAGTGGCCTAGTCAGTCTCCTGACCTTAACCCAATTGAAAACTTGTGGAAGGAGCTCAAGATTAAAGTCCTCATGAGACACCCAAAGAACCTAGATAACTTGGAGAAGATCTGCATGGAGGAGTGGGCCAAGATAACTCCAGAGACCTGTGCCGGCCTGATCAGGTCTTATAAAAGACGATTATTAGCTGTAATTGCAAACAAGGGTTATTCCACAAAATAATAAACCTAGGGGTTGAATAAAAATTGACCCACACTTTTATGTTTAAAATTTATTAAAATTCAACTGAGCAACATATCTTTTTGGTTTGTAAGATTTATGCTTCTGTTAATAAATCCTACTCTCGTTTGCAGTTTGAAGGCTCTAACTTATTTGCATCTTATCAAACCACCTAAATCTGCAGGGGGTTGAAGACTACCTGTAGGCACTGTAAGTCTATCTACATGTTCTCTATTCTCATTATCACTACAGCTGTATTGTGAAGTCTTGAGAGGTTTGTTTGAGGACATTAAGGCCACTTTACACACACCAACTTATCTGTCCAACTTCTGACCAACTTGCTGGTTGCAGTGAAATCATGGACACATTGTTCCATTGTACACAGTCACAAAATGGAGCAATGTGTGCATGATTTCACTGCAACCAGCAAGTTGCTCAGAAGTTGGACAGATAAGTTGGTGTGTGTAAAGTGGCCTTAAGAGATCAAACAGCATCTTGAAAATAAAGTAACACACCACACAGGTCAGGAATAAAGTTGTGGTAGTAGCACTAAATAGACAGGCAGCCAAGAAGCCCATGTTGTTGCCAACTTGACATTTATTTTCTGAACAGCTTAGCAAAAAATCACGGACAGAAAATATTTTTTACGGACACATTGTAACCACAACAAATCGTTATGATTATAAGGAATATATTTCTACAGCACGTAAATTCTGTTATGAAGACATCAGCTGCATCCACTATAAATAATTTAATCATCATAAATACAGTCAAAATAATCTATATATGTTTATTCAGTTTTAAAAAAATCATAGCTGCTTTCATTGCAAAGAAGCATCCTATTTTTATGGAGTGTCCTGGAATTATTGAACTCTTGGCAACCCCGGGCCTTTGTCACTCTGGAGGAGCTGCAGAGATCCAAAGTTAAGGTTTGAGAATCTGTCCACAGGACAACTATAAGATTCGCTCATGTGGCGCCCCACTGTTTGGTGCGCCACAAAGGGGTACGGCACCCAGACCAGTGTGTGGTATCTCGGTGGTCAGTGGATGAGGTAGGTTCGCATGTGGCTTTCTCCTACGAAGTCACACACTTAGAGTCAGGGGACCAATTGGCTGAACCCATAACCAGGGTAACCGGTCCCGGTGGGAGGTTATATAAGTGGTTAGTGAAGAGCGGGAAAAGGGAGAAGAGAACAGGAGTTTGTGAGGGAGGATGCCTAAAAGAGGTGACCCAGATGAAAAGGGGATCCTTGGGTGTAAACCGACACTCGGCGCCAGACCGTCCCAATAACCGGTCTGAGAGGAGCCCGGTCCATTAACGCAAAACCAGCTCCAAGCGCGGTGCAGGAGAGTTCAGCCCTGTGCCACCAATCCGGAGGGCCGTGGGCAATCAGATAGCAATGACCCGGTCCAGGTAACATCCCCACCAGCGACTCCGTTCAGGGTCGTGAGCCCAGTACAGAAGGATGAACTCTAGGAAAACTGTGGACCTGGTGTAGAACAAGAGGCTCTGTGCAGGGCCACGCTAAGTAAGGAGAAGCGCAGAGAGCATTTTCTTGTGCTCTCCTCAAAAGCGGCCGCCCAGCAGCTCTGTGTGCGGCCGCTGAAATGCTTAGCGTTAACACTATGCGCTTCAGCAGAAAATGTCTAAGTTTTCAGTGCAGGGGGAGATTAACGGTGGTGTGACCCAGTGGCGTAACTTCAGGCCCAGGGGCCCCGATGCGAAAGCTCCAATGGGGCCCCCAATTATTGCAAATCTTTAATAGTATTAGTCTTTTTCTATAGGCCAAAGGGACTTTCGGGGCCCCCCTAGGCTGCAGGGCCCGGGTGCGATTGCAACCCCTGCACCTGTTGTAGTTATGCCCCTGGTGTGACCCTAGCCTTAGTCTGACTGAGCAGTAGTGGGGGGGGGGGAGGGGTGTGACCACTGAAAGTGCCTAGGCAGGAACTCCAAATACAGCCCTGGCAGCAGTCACTACATATTGAACTGCTGTTCAGTGCAGTTCATTTCAATAATTACATCCGCCTACCACCAAAGCCACAAACGAGTGTTGGACCCCACCTATCTGATATTGATGACAAATAATAAGGAAAGTGTATCAATATCATAAGACCTATCAATCCTTTTAAAATCCCATGTTAACTCCTCAGTCTAAAATGGGTCAGCCCAGGATTCACCATGTGTAATTCTGGTGGATCAGGAGCTCCACAAAGGGTAAAAGCCAAATGTCTCTTAACACTAGCATCTGGAGCTGAGCACCAATCACTGTTGAGGGCCATTTACCATTTATATACAATCCCCACCCCACACCATGGCAGTCAGTAGTAATGTGATCATTCTTATAAATAAATGCGCTGAGAAGTAATAAAATGACACCTCAGCCAACAAGGACACATGAAAGAAAAGCTGTGAGATAAGGTATAAAGGAAAACTAACTAGGTCAATGCCTTGGAGTGACTGCACTTACATTTAAGAGGATATGAGGAGGTTAATCATTCCTAGAAAATCATTAGACGCCACAGTTTTGATAAAACAGACTGCTATTTCAGGTCATGGTAATGGCCCCATATAACTGTAGTTCATAGATTAACATGCATTACCAATCCTGTATTGTAAAGCCCATAGCACAGTGCACATACATAAAGCAGCCTGTATCACAAGAATTTAGTGTATGTTAGGAACGTCTTTTTCTGGCTACAACAACCATCCATTTTTCAAGCACAAATCACTTGAGGAAAATCTATTTTTCTGGACTTTTGTAAAGCTGAAGTCACTTTTTAATAAAGATATTGGGGGATTTCCTAAGGCCACGTGCACATGTTCAGTATTTGATGAGTTTTTTACCTCAGGACTTGTAGCCAAAACCAGGAGTGGATGATTAAACACAGAAGTGGTGCAGGTGTTTCTATTAGACTTTTCCTCTGATTGCTCCACTCCTGGTTTTGTCTACAAATCCTGAGGTAAAAAACTCATCAAATACTCAACGTGTGCACGTGGCCTAAGCGGTTTTTTTTTGTACTGTTTTTCTATCAGTGTTTTAATGGGCTTTCCTTTAGGGCATTTTGTGCACATTCTTTCAATTCTGTTGATCAATGCAGAAAATGCTAATGCTTTTTGAAATGGGAACGCTTCCTATGTGACCAAAAAAATCATCCGGTCTTCTACTATAAGTATTTAGGGTCTTACATGTGAAAAACACTAAAAAAGAATGTACAAGTTACCGGTACTTCTTTTAAATGTTTGCTGTCTATCGGGAACCTGTAGAAGCTCAAAAGTCTGAACACACAAGCAGCAAGTCATTTTTAAGCAGAAATAAATACTAAGGCTGGCTTCACACCATGGCAAGATCCAATCCGGGGCTGTCAAGGATGAACCTAACAGCCTTGGACCGGATCAGCACACAGAATCGGAGGGCCAAATATGCCCTCCGGTCCGGTGTGCAGCCGGACGCAGCTGCCACTGCTGATGATTTAGGACCGTGGCTCGCAGGGAGCTAGCCGCGGTCCTGAAATAACAGCGGTGTGCAGCTGCTGGTATCCGGCTCTCGGATCCTCCCAGATCAGGGCAATCCGGCCCCATAGGCTCCCATGTTAGGGAGCGCCGGATTGCACCAGATCCCGGAGATCTTCCGGAGAGATGGAAACCGGATGGCAGAGAGCTGCCATCCGGCTCCATCTGGCCCCATAAGATACTATGGGGCCAAAATCCGGTCCTGGGCTGTCTGGTTTACACCGGACAGCCCCGGATCGGATCTTGCCGTAGTGTGAAGCTAGCCTTACTCTTTGCAGAATTTTGACAGTTCTTTTTGAGGCACTCTCTTTGCAAAAAATAGGGAAAAAAAAAAGAGTCCACTCATACCTGACAATTCAAGAGGGGACTATTGGGTTTGTTCCCCGTTTCATATCCAACGTAATATAGGCAGCGTTCATTGCCTTAAAGTCTTTCAAAATGTGTAACTGCTGCTGCAACCTAAAACAAAAGTCATTTTGAGTACTACAGTGCTGTGCAAATTAATTGGGACAAAGCAAGTTTTTCTTGCATTAATTTTACTATTTCTGATAAGTGTTTTATCAGTTCTTGGTGTCGTTTTCCTTTTTCTTCCACATTTCCCTTTTCGTTTTGGAGAAAATGATCCAGTTTCATTGTGTGTGCGAATTATTCTTGAAACGGTAGATTTTCCAATACCAACGGTGGAAGCAATTTCTCTTAAGGTACTGTCACACGCGGCAATATCGACGGCCATTTCGTTGGCAATTCCATAATTCGGCGATAAGGAAACCACATCGCCTGTGCGTAGTGGAATGAGACAGGGCGATTTAACGGCGACAAATCGACGGTGGAGCGTCGCCTGATCACCCTGCACTGCAGTGAAATCAGGCGATTTCTGCGCATCATGGTGTATGACAGGGCGATAGAGACGTATAAAGTGAGCTCAGAGCATCTGGAAGCAATTCCAGAGGTGTGCCTGAGCGTTCTGTTTGGCGCGCATGTCGAGCCCCAGGCTTTGGGGTACTCGGGTATCAGGCTCCAAGGGGTTAACGCTCCTGTGTCACAGGGAGTGATGGCCGTGCCTGATCCCGTGTCCTGGAGGATTTCTTTGAAAAGGGGTAATATTTTCAGGGAATTATATTTACAAGTTGTCGTCACGCCACCTGTAGTTTCTGGTGAGGAGTCACCAGTGCCGCCACAGTCCGCCGGAGGTAGATGGTATTGCGGCTAGTTTGGCAAAGTCTTCTACAGGTAGGGCTGGACCTCTGGGGCAGCGTAGTGTGAAGGGGCAGCTTGTAATGGAGCTGTAGATGGGATGGGGAGTGTTGGAGCAGTCTATAAGGGGCACCGGGAACGGAGAGGAATGACACACGCACACTGCAGAAGTCTCTTTTACCTTTTTACCGGTGGTACGCAGGCAAAGATGTCCAGGGCACTGACAGGTGACCAGGTGCACAGTGGGTCCCCACAGCAAGTGGGTATAAGGCCTCCTCTGTTCCTCTTTGGTAATTGAAGCCCAGCCTGAATGCAGCCAGACTGGCCTCCTCTCTCTTCCTGTCTTTGCTATCTGCTTTCTCTCCTCCTGTGCGGTCCATGGTTACCCTTTCTGATCACTGCAGTGGTGCACTGCTGTGTCTGGCTCCCTCTCTTTGACCCATAGTGGGACTGGGTGGCTGAAGCCTCCACGGTGTGACGGGGTTCTCTGTGGTCCTGGAGTATTCCACAGGTGCGGTTCCCCGATGTCAGGTACATCTTAGGGCGAACTCCCACTAGTTCCTCACTCCCTTTGAGTTGTCTGCTCCTTGCCTTCTGTCCCCACTCAGGCTTGCGGGACGTCAGAAGGGCCACTCTGGGTCACTGGCTCGGGCCTAACCATGGCCCTGACCACCAGGACGTCTTTGCAGCTCTCCTAGTGTCTGCACACTGTAACTAACTCCTCCCCCAGCAGCAGTATTTATAGGGGATCTTGCCTAAGGTCAGCAAGTGGTGCTCCCCCCACTGTGTCGGGGTGGAAGATGTTGCATGTAGTAGGTACCTGCTATGAAAACCCAGCTGTGCATTAGGGAAGTCTGTGTCTACCTGCGTGAGCAGGGCGCCACACATGCAGCAGTATCAGCAGAAAATGTTGCACAATCTTAGATCGGCTTTTCCACAAACACCAGTGGTACACAGAGTGAATCTCACAGGAGTATCTCCAAGTGAACATCGATGCCATGACTGTGGAACTGGACCCTGGCTCATTTTGGGCTTCCAATCTGGAAAAATGGCCTGAGCTCTCCACTCACGCCTTAGAGATCCTGTTGTGCCCCGCAGCCAGCATTCTCTCTGAACATGTCTTCAGCGCTGCTGGTGGTGTGCTGACAGATAAGCGCACGTGTCTGTCCAGCCAGAATGTGGACAGACTAACATTCATCAAGATGAACAAGTCATGGATCCGCAAGGACTTTTCTACCCCTCTGTCATCCTGGGGAGACTAAAGGCTTGTGGATTTTTGAATGTGCTGCATGACATTCACCAAAAATTTCTGAAGACCCTTCACGTACGTGGGCTGAACCCAATCATGAATAGCCTGAACCTTAACAGGATCCATCTCAACCTGCTGAACTGAGTCACCAGAGGACCGAGGTCTCAGAGCAAAAAACAGTTTACAATTATTTTTGAAACTCAAAAATTTGGACCTATCACCATAAAACAAATCTAGAAAAAAAAAAGAAGTCAGGCAGCACTCAAATTATAATAGAAAAAAGGTTTTAATGAGCCTGTAAAAGTGGCACAACGTTTCGGTGCGGGGAATGCACCTTTCTCAAGTACATTGTATGTGCATACACAGCTGGTATTTAACCCCCAGCAATAATTAACAGTGATCATATTCAATATAACAATAAAAGCCATACAATACATAGTAAACAGTGTCAGTGTACATTATATTATAAAGGGGAGCTTTTCCTAGCTCCAAAGTGCTTCAGTGCAAAAGTGCTCTCTTTAACAATCGTACAGTCATCCATAGAGCGGTTAATAAGTTGTGATTAGTTCATAGACACCTGTGAATACATGTAAGGCTGCTTTCACATAACGATTTTCGGTCATCCGACTGTATCCGTTCCAAAACGGATACAATCGGATCCGAAATCGGACCCCATGTTCCCCTATGGGAATCGGATGGGATCGGATGTGCCACTATTACCATCCGATTTTGGCACCATCCGATCCCATCCAATGTAATCACGGGCACAAAATCGTAGCCTGCTACGATTTTGTGTCCGTGACTCAAATCGGACAGCCTCGGATCACTGCTGATCCTAGTGCCCACAACATGGGAGCCTATGGACATCGGATCCGAGCTCACCTCGGATCCGATGTCCGCTCCGTATCCCTGTCTTTCCCTGCTGCTGCCTCCTCCATCTTCTGCCCTCTCTATTCTATATGCTGTGCCCCCGCTATTCTTTGCTGTGCCCCCGCTATTCTATCCTCCTCTATCCCTATCCTGTCCCCTGTCCTCTCCCTGTGTGTAAAAAAATAAAAAAAACTCCTCCCGGAGGATACATCACCTCTCACCGACTCCAACGCTGCACACGATCAGGACTGAAGAGCCTGTGATGATGTAAGAGACCCGGTCAGCTGACCGGGTCATGTGACTCTGACATCATCACAGGTCCTTTAGCCCTGATCGTGTGCATCGTTGGAGCCGGTGAGAGGTGATGTATCCTCCGGGAGGAGGTTTTTTTATTTTTTTACACACAGGGAGAGGACAGGGGATAGGATAGGGATAGAGGAGGATAGAATAGCGGGGGCACAGCAAAGAATAGCGGGGGCACAGCATATAGAATAGGAGAGGGCAGAAGATGGAGGAGGCAGGAGTAGGGAGAGACAGGGGACCGCAGGATCCACAGGGATCCTGCAGATCGGATGGCTATTTGCCATCCGATTGCAGGGATCCGTATGGATCCGTGCCTGTCAGTGGGATCCCCCTTCAAAGTCGGATCCCACGGACAGGCACAAAAACGTTATGTGAAACCAGCCTAAGAAGAGTAACAAGAGTTAATTACCATCCTCACCTCCTGCAGTGTGCAAACATGCTGTTCTCAGTATGGCTGTGCTTCCAATGCCCATGCCCAGAACACAGCACTATGATTGGACAGACAACCAGGCAAACAGGTCTCCAACAGCGCCATCTTGCTTGTGGGAAAACATTGCCAGTACTCCTCACATATACAGAGCATGGCCATTATATTAATATAAAATTCCCGTTTTTAAAGCGGTAATGATGCAATTAGTTAACAGATCGCTCCAAACACAAATGGAACACTAAAATAAGCAGCAGAAAATATATTGTATAGTGTGGTACGTCCCTTGGTCGGGTTAAGCGGCTGGTATGTATAGAACAAGGTATCTTAAATACCAGCTGTGTATGCACATACAATGTACTTGAGAAAGGTGCATTCCCCGCACCGAAACGTTGTGCCACTTTTACAGGCTCATTAAAGCCTTTTTTTGCATTATAATTTGAGTGCTGCCTGACTTCTTTTTTTTCTGGATTCATCATATAGCTGGACTCTATATGTTTCAGGACTGTTTGCACCAAAACCCGTAAAGTATTATTTGTTCTGTTCCGTTTTTCGTTTTTCATAAAACAAATCTGGTGTACGAATTTTTGGTTCCAAAACTGGAGTCTGAACTATATACTCAGAAATTCCCTGTACCCTTGCAACGAGCTGGTCTAAACAAGAAGCTAGTTCCTGGACACTCATATTTGCCCAAGACTCCACAGTCACCCAAAGAAAAAGAGGGAAGAAAGTAAAAAGAAACCACAGTCTCAACACTTCTTTTCCCTTGTTCTGAGATGCATGTATCTCTATTTTAACTCTTTTGGCCAGTTGTACTGTTATGAACCGATGACTCAGGAGTAACATTCAGATTCCATAAAAGTCGGTAACTGCACTGACCGCAATCCCTGACTACACACCACAACTAGAAGTAGCCGTAGGATGTAACTAACCAGACCTAGACACCTCTGCACAGCCGAAGAACTAACTGCTCCTAAAGTTGGATGTAGGAAAAGCTATCTTGCCTCAGAGCAGAACCCCAAAAGAATAGCAAGCCCCCACAGATATTAACTGGGAAACAAGAGAAAGAAAAACAAACACAGGCAGAGTAAAAGGTTTAGCAAAAGAGGCCAAACTAGCTATATAGGAAAGACAGGATAGAATGCTATTGCGGTCAGTATAAAACACTATAAAAAAAATACCAACATCAGATAGTACAAAAATTACCCTGAGTCACTAAGACTCGGCACCCTCTAGATCTGCAGACTTCTATAAATCAAATTCCAGCAGAACTGGAAATAACAGATAATAGTGAATGGTAAAATTATTAGGAAGAAAACTTCCTAACTGAGAGCAGATGAACAAGTATACAGAGTAAATTGAAAACCCACAACTCAGAATAAGACAAAACATAAGCAGAATCTTAAGCACACAAATGTGTGCCACAAAATATAAAAAAAAACATACATTAGCTTGCAAAGTATTCCACAGAGCAGAAGAAACCAGAGAGATATGAACTCCTCCAGGAACCACAGACAACTGGCAAGGATTGATCCACTTCAAATCATTATATGCTCCAATAACCAGATTGCCAATCATCACCATCACCTGTGAAGCCCACAGAGTCAGCTGCATCACCAGCAACAACCACCGGAGGGAGCTCCAATGAATTCACAACAGCTGGGGCTGAGTCTACCCTGGGAAGGGACACCAGTTCCTGCAAATCTTCCTCCTTGTCTCATGCTCCATCTCTAAGTTGTCATCTCTGAGCACATCATAAATGTTAGTTGCAAGCTAGAAAAGAAAAAAGGGGAGCACACATAGGGTTTTATCCTTAGATTAAATAAATTTGCCCCTACTTGGTGGTACTCACCTTGTGTGAGTCACAACTAACTGAAAAAGCTTTTGATGTAATGGCTGCTGCAGATGCCTCGCTATAAGGGATGCTGAAATGGAGGAAAAAAGGCCAGTCTTCTTGTGTCCACGCAGACCAAAGGAATGTCAGTCCAAAGTCACTCAGAATTACTTTATTTTGCCAACGTGTTCCATAGCAGTACCTGCCACTTCATCAGCGCTATCAAGTATAGAGAAGTCAAGATTAGATTATATACATAAAGTCCATGACGTCACAGTTCAACCCATCATGACGGGAGTTCTGGTGGAAATACCACCTCAAATGATTTTCATGCTCAAATTTATAAAATACACATTTAGGCAAAGATTACAATCATATGTAAAACTCTTATAAATTATATACACCACACTTTTTATTACAATCATATAAAACCAATTAAATTATTCAATCTGACTTACTAGGGAATTGAACCTACCGAGCAAAATGAGATAGAATCTTATGTCATATTCTTATGTCTTATGTTTCAGAGCTACAGGCTCCTCAGATATTTTGTGCTCATTAATTGCCCATTGTTATATTCCTGCTATTTGTTTTACAATTTTGAATAAAAAAAATGAATTTAATCACATCCTTATTATCACCATTCTGAATAAGCAATCGGTTATATATCTCATATGTGCACCCACTTACCCGTTGGAGTGAATGGGTGGAAACAGGATACAGGATAAGAACAGCCTGACGGTGAAATGGAAGCCCGGCATCCGAGGGACAAGAACAGCCCAAGTGTGAGGGGGATGTCAGCATTAAACTCAGTATAATCACCCACACACACAACGCCACAATCACGAAACGCATTGGCAAAATAAAGTAATTCTGAGTGACTTTGGACTGACGTTCCTCTGGTCTGCGGGGACACAATAAGCCTGGCCTTTTTTCCTCCATAGTTGCAAGCTAGAAGCACTTCAGCTCTGCCTCGGTAAAGCGGCAACTGGCTCTGCTGAAACTAATTTGTTTAGGTGACAAACGCCACATTGCCACAGAGTTGTGTAAAGCTATACCAGACCAGCCAGATCTTTTGGGTTGGGGTTCAGGTACAGACAGGACGGCTGATATAGAAGGAACTGGTTTAGGTTCAAGTGCAGACATGACAGGTTTGTGTTCAGGCAGAATAAGTTTAGGTTCGGGTTGGGCAGGTTCAAATTCAGGCAAGTACAAGGTCACAGGGACCTGATAACACAATAATGGGTGCAAGACACACTAGTGATACAAGTTGCTTGTGTACCTTCCTATATGGAAGGGTGTCTTAAATAGCTAGTGCTTCAAATAGGAAGTGACCCAGACACTTTGGGTATGTGTCCCCACAGGACGTTTTTTAGGCAGTCCTGAACGCAGCAAAATCGATTTGCTGCGGTCAGGTCCTGCGTCTTTATTGCGTTTTTCCTGTGTTTTTGCTGCGTTCTTCATGCGTTTTTGCCATTGACTGCAGCAAAAACGCAGAAAAATAGAACATGTCAATTCTCTCCCATCCGCAGCAAAACCGGAGGGATTTGACAGTTCTTGACACTTGCAAAACCAATGTGTGGGCACAGCGTTTCTGTGAAACACATTGGTTTTGCTGGCAATCCCAACCGCAGGAGCAAATTAGCATACATTACCATAAAACCAATAGTAAACTGCATTAAGAAACTGCAGCAAAAACACAGCAAAAACGTCCTGTGGGCACATACCCTTTTGGAGTATGCGCAGACCCTGGGAGCTGCAGCAAGAACAGGAGCAGGAACTGGAGGAATGGCGGTGAGTACGTCTGCGTCTCTGTTACAATATCAGCAGGGTCATCATGCAGCCATCACTCAAATTTTTTAGAAGGTCATCATGTGTCACTCTATCAAAATGTTTACATGGTCAAAATGTTTTCAGGGTTATCAGGTGTAAAGACAAGCAAACTTTCCCCAAACATGTTCGCAAATTACAAATTCGGCACAAACATTGCAGCTTCAATTTGCAACCTGACCAAATTACCCAAAACTTGGCGAATGCATCTTTGTTCAGGAAAAAAGTTTGAAATTTAAAATGGCCCTAAAACTTTCCCTGATTGGGGCCAAAATGCTCACCGGAAGACCCGCTGGCTGGGAAGAACACCTAACCATACGGTTAGGAGTATTCACAGCCATCAGGTCTCCAATTTCCTTTCTACCTGTAGAATTTTTTTTGAGCTTTGAAATTATTTTTTAAGTTTCCTGGAGTTTGCTGATGTTTTGACACCTGCATGGTGTGAATTTTAGAAACAGTGGCAGGTGTGGCAGTGTCGAGCCCAGGCTTTGGGGTACTCAGGTGTCAGGCGGCAGAGGGTTAACTGCTGTGTCACAGGGAATGGCAGCCGCCCCTGACCCCGTGTCCTGGGCCTATCTTTGAAAAGGGGATTTATTTACAGGGGATTATGTACAATGTTAGTAGTTTGTTGTGACGCCACCTGCAGTGTCTGGTGATGTGCACCAGCGCCGCCACAGTCCTCTGGAGGCCGATGGGATTGTGGCCAAGATGTTATAGTCCTCCGCAGGCAGGACTGGAACCTCCGGGGCAGCGATTCCTGTGAAGGAAATGAGTTCATGGAAAGAAGATGCAGCAGAGTCAAAGTAACTTCACCCGGGTACTTTACTGGAACTGTTAGCAGTGTTATTACAGTCCTCAGTGCAGTTAGCTGTTTAATGACAAGTGGCTGCGGGTGGCTGCAAGCGGATCTCTAGTAGCTGGACGGAACCCCAGCGTGTGCCTTTCCTGTTCCAATTCTTCCCTGCTTCCCAGTAGTCGGTGTGAAGTCTGACCCCATAAAGTAGATCTGACCTCCTGCTGTCTCTCACTTTCTCTCTCTCTCTTGCTCCCGTGGGGTAACCTTCTGCTGAACACTGCGGCTTTGCCTGGCTGTGTCTGTTCCCCTCTATTGCTCGCTTGAGAGTCAAGGCCGTATATGGATATACCCCCGTGCATCGGATTTTCTGCGGGCCTTAAAGGTTCCCACAGGTGCGGGCTCCGGTACCCGGTTTCTCTCCTGGGGCAAACTCTCTCAAGTTCCTCTATCCCCTCTCATTCTCTGTATCTGGGATCTGTCCTTGTCGTTCCCGGGTCCCTCGGCCGAGAGACCCTCCTCGCTCCCTCAGGCCATCCGCCTGGACTCTCCATCTCCAACTCCTCCTCTCACTCCCCCCTAGATGTGGTTTTGTACTCCCTCCTGGTTACCTCCCACCGTGTGACCTAGTGTGGGGTGTGGGTTTAGGGTTCCGCCTATCATCCTGAAATCCACTTGTAGCTGGGGTGACTACACCTCTTTTACGGGTGCAGTACCTCTCTGTGGCACCTACATAGTGGGGTGCCACAGCAGCAGCTATGAATTCCAGTCACCTTACAATGTCCTTTAAACATCTATTTAAGAAAGCCTAATATTGTTTTTTTTTTTTCAGTTTTTGGGATTTTTTTTTATTTTTTAGTATTATTATTTATTTTTATCCAATAGCATAGAAAAACTGAGAAGTTAAAACTCAACTTTTACCAGCTCTATATTTAAAAGACATAGTTGTCTAGACCAAACAAAACAAAAAAGTGCGCATACGTGACTGTGCAAGTCAGTGTAGTGCTAAACTGAACCCCTCTTATTACCAGGGTTCACAGATACCAAAGCTAGGTCCCGTCCAAATACCCTAGGGACGCTGGCAGGTGCCTGCTTTTTCGGTTTTGAGTTTCCCCTAGGATGTAGTCATCAGAACAAACAATCCCATTAGGTAAACCCAGCCACATGCATTAGTGAAAAAACAGCTTGTATACTCCTATAGGGAGCAATCTCACCCAGCTGCGTCCACCTGTACGCATGTATACGAATCCATATAGCTCCGGATAACCTTCTGCTAGTGTTTTCCAGGCTGCTCAGGGCTCAGTGAATGTCATATAGCCACCATGTCATCTGATACGTTCCCTCCCTGGGCGCCCTCTGGGTGAAGAGGAGCACATCAGCAAGATCAAGTCCAGTGGGCACTCCAGGGATGAGAGCTCCACGGAGAGCAGTGAGAGGACCAGGATGGCTCCATATCCCACTCAGGCTGGACCTCCACCTCCGGGACCAGTACATGGGGTTTGCTGCATTCCTGGGTGAGTTCGGGCTCGGCCTATTTTTGTGATGTCCTCCTTGTCTGTGTCCCTCTCCTAGGTTAAGAAGGTTAAGAAGGTGAAACACCAGCAATGTGCTCTGTGTCTCCAATTTCTCCCTGATACTTATACGAAATGCCTGTGCCAATCTTGTATTGCCACGACCGTGCGGGAGGAGTCCTCGGTGACAGATATCCGGGCCATGATTCGGGAGGAATTGCAGTCTTTCTCGCAGCAGAGTCATTCTAAGAGACATAAGAAGAAGTCTCAACCAGATTTGTCCCTTGTTGTGTCTGAGGCTGAGAGCAGTCAGGTTAGCACGGATTCTTCTGATTCTTCCTCTTCATCATCATCTGAGGAGGAGGGCAGGTCCTGTTTTCCGTTGGATAGTATGGATAATTTGGTCAAATCTGTCCGCGTTACGATGGGGATCTCTGACTCCAAAGAGGTTAAGTCATCACAGGACTTTCCCAGAAAAAGAGCTGTTCCTTTCCAGTCAGTTCTGCTATGAAGAATGTCATTCAGCAGGAGTGGGACAAACATTAGTGCAGAGGGTCGCTTCCTTCATCCTCCAAGAGGCGTTATCCCTTTAAGGATGAGGAATTCTTGGCATGGTCTAAAATTCCAAAAGTGGACGCAGCAGTCGCTGCCTGTTGATGATTCTGGACTGCTCTCTGATCCATTGGATCGTAAGGCGGATATGCTCCTCAAACGTTCCTGGGAGTCCTGCACGGGGGCCTTTAAACCAGCCGTGTCGGCCACATGTACAGCAAGGTCCATGTTGGTCTGGCTTGATCAGTTGGAGGATCAACTCAAAAGTGGTGTTTCCAGAGACAAATTGCTTTCCTCTCTTCCACTGATCAGGGGTGGTGCTGCTTATCTGGTGGATGCCTCTGCTAATTCCTTGCGGTTAGCAGCTAGATTGGCGATCCTTTCTAATTTGGCTCGTCGTGCTTTATGGCTTAAAGGCTGGAAGGGGGATGCACAGGCCAAATCCCGGTTATGTGCATTGCCGTGTCAGGGTGAGTACCTGTTTGGCAAACCCTTAGATGAACTCCTTGCCAAGGCAGCAGAAAGGAAGTCGGGGTTCTCTAATGCTTCTCTTTCGTCCGACAGGAGGGCATTCAAGCGCAGGTCTTTCGGTCAGAAGAAGCCCTATAAGGACCGTAATGGTACCTTTACACGCCGCAACAGGATGGTGGCAACAACCGGGTGCTTCACGTGCACGAGCACGCACAAACGGTTGCAAACGGTAATCGCACCACCTTTACACGCCGCAACAAGGTTACATCTATCTTTGGATACACTGCCGGGTGCCACAAGTTACCCTCTGTAGCTTACCTTACCTCATTTACACGCCGCTCTAACAAGGTAATATGGGCGGAACAAAGGCAGCAGGGACAACACATAGGCGTGCTACAATTGTGGATTACGAGAATTCCGTACGCTGATAGGACAAAGCAATAACATCATGATTGGGCAGCCAGCGCAGGAGGCTGACTAATACATGACACTCGAGCAATTGTGTAGTGCGACTGATCAGCTCATTAAATATGCCGCCCTATGCAGCGTCTACCAATCGTAACGCAGGAGCTTCCACCAATAATCGCTGAAGGGGAGCGGTAACCCGGAGCCTATGTCACGCCCCAGGTACATAGCATGGTGTCGAAACAACCCTTCTGTTCCTTATTTACACGCCGATACAGGCCGCAACCATCGCCTTGAAATCAACCTGTTTTAGGGCACTGCTCTGAAAAGGTGCCTCAAGTGACGGGTGGCAACAACCGTCTTCACACGCCGCTACCTCGGGTTGATTTGGCGGTGCAAGATACATTTCTCTCATGCACCCGGTTGTTGCCACCATCCTGTTGCGGCGTGTAAAGGTACTATAACAGATGGGACAACAAGGCAGCAAAGACCAAAGGTGCCCTCTTTGGTTCCTCTTCAAGGAGGGATAATAAGTTCCGTTAGCAGTGGCGTATCTAGGGGGGTGCAGCCGGATCCTTTGCCCCGGGCGCAGCTCAGAGGGGGCACCAGCGCCAGGGCCGGCGTCAGCACCCGGCATACCCGGAGCCCAGGCGAGATGGAGGGGCCCATCGCTGCCTGCCCGCCCCCTCACTTCCTCTTCCTGAGGTCCACAGTGTGGAATGCCCCTGGCTCACTATCACTGATTACTGTGCTACAGGCTACATGTGTGCACACGTGTTGCTGATCAGGTCTGTGCACACGTGTTGCTGAATCAGGGTCTGTGCACACGTGTTGCTGAATCAGGGTCTGTGCACGTGTTGCTGAATCAGGGTCTGTGCACACGTGTTGCTGAATCAGGGTCTGTGTACAGTGTTGCTGAATCAGGGTCTGTGTACGTGTTGCTGAATCAGGGTCTGTGCACACGTGTTGCTGAATCAGGGTCTGTGCGCACAACGTGTTGCTGAATCAGGGTCTGTGCACCGTGTTGCTGAATCAGGGTCTGTGCACTCTGTTCTGATTCAGGTCTTTGCAGTGTTGGGACAGTCATGGGCAGTGTGCACTGTCTAGTTACATGGTTCACTTATGGCATGAGTGGGTCATAGATCATTTGGAGGCCATGTCCCTGTACAGCCTGAACCACTGCAGCACTTTCATGTCGCTTGGTGTGGCTCTATGGATCTATTTATGCTTGTGCTCTGATCACCTGATATTCCCAGCAGGAGCCACCTTACTACTTGCTCAGCCTTGAGACACAGTGACCTTTGGCACACTAAATGCCAGCTGGTCACAGAGAGGCCTGTACTTTGGGAAAGTTGGCACTGAACAGCGAGCCTGCGGGTAAACCATTCCTGGCTGGATCCTGCTCGTCTGCCTGGTTTTCCTCACCCAAACTCAGCCTCGCCCCATCATAGTTTTAAAGGCCCCGTTACACGCTTTAATGTCCCAAACAATCCGACCAATGATCCGACTTGACCTAGATCACTTGAACGACGTTCAATTATCGGTGGTGAGATGTCACACGCACAGATATCACCAGTCGTGGTGGTGGGAGGGGGGTGCACCAAAATAAATCTTTGCCCCGAGTGCCAGAAAACCTAGTTACAGTGCCTACAAGTAGTCTTCAACCCCCTGCAGATTTAGGTGGTTTGATAAGATGCAAATAAGTTAGAGCCTTCAAACTGCAAACGAGAGTAGGATTTATTAACAAATTTATTAATAAATCTTACAAACCAAAAAGTTATGTTGCTCAGTTGAATTTTAATAAATTTTAAACATAAAAGTGTGGGTCAATTTTTATTCAACCCCTAGGTTTAATATTTTGTGGAATAACCCTTGTTTGCAATTACAGCTAATAATCGTCTTTTATAAGACCTGATCAGGCCGGCACAGGTCTCAGGAGTTATCTTGGCCCACTCCTCCATGCAGATCTTCTCCAAGTTATCTAGGTTCTTTGGGTGTCTCATGTGGACTTTAATCTTGAGCTCCTTCCACAAGTTTTCAATTGGGTTAAGGTCAGGAGACTGACTAGGCCACTCCATCACCTTGATTTTTTCCCTCTTGAACCAGGCCTTGGTTTTCTTGGCTGTGTGCTTTGGGTCGTTGTCTTGTTGGAAGATGAAATTACGACCCATCTTAAGATCCTTGATGGAGGAGCGGAGGTTCTTGGCCAAAATCTCCAGGTAGGCCGTGCTATCCATCTTCCCATGGATGCGGACCAGATGGCCAGGCCCCATGGCTGAGAAACAGTCCCACAGCATGATGCTGCCACCACCATGCTTGACTGTAGGGATGGTATTCTTGGGATTGTATGCAGTGCCATCCAGTCTCCAAACGTCACGTGTGTGGTTGGCACCAAAGATCTCGATCTTGGTCTCATCAGACCATAGAACCTTGAACCAGTCTGTCTCAGAGTCCTCCAAGTGATCATGAGCAAACTGTAGACGAGCCTTGACATGACGCTTTGAAAGTAAAGGTACATTACGGGCTCGTCTGGAACGGAGACCATTGCGGTGGAGTACGTTACTTATGGTATTGACTAAAACCAATGTCCCACTGCCATAAGATCTTCCCGGAGCTCCTTCCTTGTTGTCCTTGGGTTAGCCTTGACTCTTCGGACAAGCCTGGCCTCGGCACGGGAGGAAACTTCCAAAGGCTGTCCAGGCCGTGGAAGGCTAACAGTAGTTCCATAAGCCTTCCACTTCCGGATGATGCTCCCAACAGTGGAGACAGGTAGGCCCAACTCCTTGGAAAGGGTTTTGTACCCCTTGCCAGCCTTGTCACCCTCCACGATCTTGTCTCTGATGGCCTTGGAATGCTCCTTTGTTTTTCCCATGTTGACCAGGTATGAGTGCTGTTCACAAGTTTGGGGAGGGTCTTAAATAGTCAGAAAAGGCTGGCAAAAGAGATAATTAATCCACACATGTGAAGCTCATTGTTCTTTGTGCCTGAACTACTTCTTAACACTTTAGGGGGACCAAACAGAATGCTGGTGGTTTGAGGGGTTGAACAATAAATGACCCTCTGAATTAACTTTTAACGCTTTACAAAAAAAAAAAAAATTTAAAACTTCTTTTTGGCTGCAGTGCATTTCCCACTTCCAGGCTGATCTACAGTCCAAATGTCAAAAGGGCCAAGTTAATTCTGCATGTGTCAACAAGCTAAATCTTCAGGGGGTTGAAGACTACTTGTAGGCACTGTATACCTCTGTCCGTCAGTCCTGTCCCTCCTGTGGGGGGGAGATTAAGTGTTTTTTCCACAAGATGGCAGGCTATTACTTCTAGCCTTTGGATCCTGTGTATTGTGTCTTCGGGTCTGAAGTTAGATTTTTGAGGTTTTTCCTCCGGATTTTTTTTGTGCAGACTTCCCCTCTGTCTGCTATGCAGCAGCAGCAGGCATTGGAGTTGGAGGTTCGAAGTTTGTTAGAGAAACGAGTCTTGTTGGAGGTCTGTGAGGGCCAGGAGGAAGGGGAGTTTACTCCCTTTATTCCTGGTCCCTAAACCTGATGGTTCCTTCCGGACTATTATTAACTTGAAGTGTTTGAACTCTTTTTTTACGGTTTTGTAGTTTCAAGATGGAGTCTATTGAATCTGCCATTAAGATCTTGTTTTCTAGGTGTTTTATGGCGGTTCTGGATTTGAAAGATGTGTATTACCATCTGCCGATTGATTCCGACCATCAGAAGTTCCTCCGGGTGGCCATCATGTTCAATGGTCGGCTCCGGCATTTTCAGTTTGCAGCAATGCCGTTTGGCCTCGCCATGGCCCACGTATATTCACCAAAGTGATGTCAGAGGTGATGGCTTTTTTGCGTCATCAAGATTCTCTTATTATACCATATCTTGATTTTTTGATAGTGGGCAATTCTGCTTCTCAGTGCAGAGATTGCCTGTCACGGACCATTTCTTTTTTGCAGAGTTTGGGTTGGTTAATCAATTGGGATTATGGTGGGTTTACACACACCAATTTATCTGTTCAATATCTGAACAGATCTCTGGTTGCAGTGAAATCATGGACACATAGTTCCATTTTGTGGCTGTGTACAAATGATACAATGTGTCCATGATTTCACTGCAACCAGAGATCTGTTCAGATATTGAACAGATAAATTGGTGTGTGTAAACCCACCATAAGTCTCAGATGGTTCCTCTGACTTGTCAATCCGTCTTGGGTCTGCACCTTGATTCTGTTAGTCAGCTGTGCTTTTTGCCGGATGACAAGAAGCAGGTGATACTCACCAAGGTAGGTTTTGCGGTTAGCCATCCTCACATGTCCATGAGATCAGCTATGTCCTTGTTGGGGTCCTTGACCTCTTGTATTCCGGTGGTGTTATGGGCTCAGTTCCACACCAGATATCTTCAGCAGGAGATTCTCTGCACTGAGGAGGGGTTGCAGGGGTCCCTGGACAGCTCCTTTTCCCTTTCTTCGAGGTCATTGCTTCCCTTTCCTGGTGGTTGTCTCCAGGTAACCTCTCTAGGGGTGTTCCATGGGTGGTTTCCCCATCCCAGGTAGTGGTTACGGATGTTAGTCCGGAAAGGTGGGGTGCCCATCTGGGGTCACTGTGGGCCCAAGGTCGGTGGTCGGTCCAGGAAGCGGCAGATTCTTCTAATGTCCGTGAACTTAAGGCGATACTTCAGGGTTTTCTTCACTTTCTCCCACAGTTGAGTTCCCAGCACGTCAGAGTTATGACAGACAATTTGACTTGTGTCGTGTATATCAATCAAGGCGGTACGTGATCTCAGCCTCTGATGTCTACTGTGAAGAAGAAAGTGATGGTCCAGCTCCTGATGAATAATGCTCAAATGAAGATTTATTAATCAAATAATTTTCCAGTTGTCAGTACAGCCGGTGTTAGTGCTCATAATGCATGGATATTAAATATACAGAGAGCAATGCAAGGCGATATGTTTCGGACCAAGGTCCTTTTTCAAGCCTCAGGTTGAGAAGTTTGCCTCCCCCAATATCAGGGACCATCCAGATGTGGTGGACTCTCTCCAGGCCTCTTGGACGTTCCATCTCGTATATGCCTTCCCTCTGCTGTCCATTCTTCCATTGGTAATCAGGAAAATCAGGGAGGAGGGAGCGAGGGTCATTCTCATTGCTCCTTTCTGGCCCAGGAGACCTTAGTTTTCCTGGCTCCGGGCCATGTCCCTAATGAATCCATGGATCCTGCCGTCAACCCCAACTCTCCTGTCTCAGGGTCCACTTCGTCACCCTCGAGTGCCCGGTTTACACTTGACGGTGTGGAATTTGAGAGGCAGTTATTAAGATTCAGGGGGTTTTCAGATGGTCTGGTCGCTACCCTTCTCCTTAGTAGGAAGCCGTCTACTACTAATATATACTGTAGGGTATGGCGTAGGTTTTTGTCTTTTCACACGGCCCCTTTTTCTAAGGTGGTCCCGACCCAGGCTATCCTGGAATTTCTCCAACGGGGAAGGGACTTGGGTTTGTCAATTAGTACTCTTAAGGTTCAGGTGTCTGCCTTGGGAGCCTTGTATGGGGCTAATGTTGCAGGGGATAGATGGATTGCTAGGTTTATTTCTGCTTGTGAACGCAGCGCTAAAGTTCACATTGCCAGTGTGCCTCCTTGGGACTTGAACTTGGTTCTGGAGGTGCTTACTAGTTCCCGTTTGAACCTTTAGACTCTTCCTCTCTGAAGATTCTTTCCCTTAAGACTGCTTTGTTAGTTGCCCTTACCTCTGCACGCTGTGTTAGTGACATTCAGGCACTCTCCATAGACCCTCCATTCTTCTCCGTCTTTCCTGATCGGTTAGTGCTCAAACCTGATCCCTCTTACTTGCCAAAGTAGTCTCTAGGTTTCACTGCAGTCAGGAGATTATTCTGCCCTCCTTTTTTCCTGACCCTGTTACCCCTGCCGAACAGACATTTCATACTCTTGATGTTAGACGAGCCGTCCTCTCCTACATTGATAGGACTATGGCAGGGTGGAATTGTAGGGCTCTGTTTGTCTCCTTCCAGGGCCAGAAGAAGGGATCTGGAGTCTCTAAGAGTACTTTGTTCCGATGGATCAGAGACGCTATGTGCTTGGCTTATCAGGCTGCGGGTGTGCCTCCTCCGGACGGGGTTCGGGCCCATTCCACTAGGGCGATGGATTCCTCCTGGGCTGAACAGGCGGACACGTCTATTGAGTTGATATGTAAGGCAGTAACCTGGTACTTTCTATGACCACTATAGGCTCAACTTAGCATCTGTTTCTGATTTAGTGTTTGGAAGGTCTGTCCTCCGCATGGTGGTCCCACCCTGAGTATTGATCTCTGAAAGTCTCTCTGTGGGTGCTGTCGTGGCGATGGGAAAAGACCAGGTTACTTACCGGTAGTCTGGTTTTATGGAGCCACGACAGCACCCACTCACTTCCCCTCCGTGTTTGCTTTTCCACGGCTTGGCCTTCTGTTTGTCACATGTGTGGTGGTGATGTTCTTTTATGGGTTGTCTGATTTGAACTTGTACTAATTAGCGGTTCCTCTCTGTCTCTGTAACACAACTGAGGAGGTGAGGGGGACCGCCCCTTTTTATCTGTAAGTTTCCTGTCCCTGGGGTCAGATCCCCTCTCTCTGTGTGGGTGCTGTCGTGGAAACCACATCGCATGTGCATAGTGGCGTGTTACTGAGCGATTCTACGGCGAGAAATCGCTGGTGGAGCGTCGTCTGATTGCCCTGCACTGCAGTGAAATCAGGCAATATCCACCAGGCGATTTCAGCGGATCGTGCCGTATGACAGGGCGATAGCGACGTGCACAGCGATCCTGAAATGAATCCCGTAGGTGTGCTTGGATGTTATTTTTTTCGCGCCTCATCTGCGGCGATTGGTGGGTGATACTTCGTTCCAATTGGCTGGCCGTGTTCGAGGCGCCTTATTTGTTGACCCATGCGTTCATGCAAGGCTGACCAATGGGAATGCAGTTCCGTCCACCAATTGCAGTGATAGGGGCGTGGTGAAACTCACTCTAGCACGCCCCTATCAAGACAGTATGCCCACATCGCTGCTACGATTGTGGCAAGTAACGCGGCGATGTGTGAAGGGAAGATCGATTCCGGTCTTCTGCAGGCAATTTCCCGAACGCAGGATCATCAGAGATCACACGCAAAATTGCTATGTGTGACAGCTCCACAGTGGTCACAAAAAAGTGCCCGAAACGTGCGCGCTCACATCAAATCGCCGGCGATATGGAAGCCATATGGCAACGTGTGACGGTACCTTCACAATGTGTAGATTAGTCAGGCTTATGTATTGAATCATATGGCTGCTTGCCCTTTTACCATAAAGTATATGTTTCTTTTATAGCTTTCTTATGTCATTGACATATGTCTTCAAGTTGGCAATTTGAAAATGAACCGGATAAATAGTGCATGCTGCAATTTTTTGTTCTGCATGGAAAATCACCAATGTTCACTAATTTGTTACCAGTAATGCATATTTTTAAGATTATTATATCAGACTGTTCATGATAAAGCTACATATCTCACTGAACTTTGTAATCTCTGCTATTTTATCAGTGTGTTTTTTTCTGCTTCAAACCACATCTTCATTTAGACGTCATTACATTATATGGAGTGATCCTGATTTCAGCCTGTCAGGATTGCCGGCTTCATCTAATTGGTGCTTAGAAGGGAAAGCAGTAGTTTCATCGACATAAGTAACTGAACTGCTATTTTGCTGAAGTCCATAAATGTATCCTTTAACACAAAAAGAAAATCAATCTAGGTATTTCATATTAAAACCTCAGCAGCGTTGCTGATACAAGAGCATTATCATAAGTGTTCATTTGCTCATTGTCAGCCAGGCAACAATATGCAAAATGTTTCCATATAAAGGGAACCTTTCAATAAAATCTACCCTTCTAAGCCGTCTATATCTTTGATATTAGAAAACCACATTTTTCTCAATATGTAAATGAGATGTTAAGATTTATGGCCATGACACTGATCTGAATGAGAATTTTCCTCCAGAACTTATTTTGAATTAAAATAGGGCATTACAGTGTGATACATGTAATGACTGATAGAATGCACTCCTGACATACATGTCTCACACTGGTAACTTGGCTCTTCATTTTAAAGAGGACCTGTCACCCCCCCTGATGCTTTCCAAAGTGAAAGCACCACTGAATGCAGTGCGTATGTTGCATTCAGGGAAGGGTCTCCCATGTCCCAAGTTCCCAGACCTAAAAAATGGTATCAACTTCACCTTTTTAATCTACTGGAATGCTACCTTCGGTAAACTAGAGATAACAAAGTACACTTGTAATCAACCGCCTTTTCCAGGTTAAAAAAATAACCTTCTTTCTTAGGCTGCTACATAAAAAAACAATCTGAATATTACTTAGGTTATGTCCACATGATCCAGAGACACTGTGTCTTGGATGCAGTGTCCCCTCTCCTGCAGGGAAGCCAGTGATCTCCATGAGGGAACACAGCTGCCCCTGTGCCACGGTATGTGTTCAGGGCATGGTGGCTTTTCCTGCATTCACCCGAGATTGTATCTCACCCTTTCTGTAACAAATTGACATGCTGTGGCTCGGGAAGCTAGCCTGCATGTCAGTGTATACTGCAGAGAAAACAAGCACAGTAGGCAAGAGATTTCTCTAAATCTCATCCACTGTGCTTGTACTGTAACACGCAGCGGCTTGGACTCAGCGATAACATGCTACATCCAAACCCCTGCAAATACTGCTTGGTGGATTGTGCCCTTATCTTCCCCTATACTAGTGAAAGAACTCTGCAGCTTACCTAATTTCTGTTATTTGTCTGAGCACAGACATCACGTCGACAGCGCTACAGCCAATCAGTGAGCTAAACATCTCTGTCTGTAAAGAGATTATTGATTGGCTATAGCACTGCCGACATGACGTAAGCACTGCAGACAAGCAACAAAAAGAAGGGCAGTGGCGGAAAGTCTGTGCTGGACCACTTGGTTTGTATTTCTTTGTAGCTTTTATAGTACATGAAAGAAAGCTTTATAAAGGGTACAGCCTTTTAAAAGTTATTCTGATCTTTAGGCCTCGCTTCCACTTGTGTATAAATACATCGATTGCAATTTGATGCAATACACTCACACCAATGTTATTCAATGAGGCAATTTTCATCTGCAAGTTTATCCTCAGTTGTATTTGGGCTGAAGAAATGGAATGATAGGTCACTGTCTCTGCCTATACAGTAAAACCAAAGAAAAGAACCAAAAATGAGCAGATACCCTCAAATAAATATATTGAGATAGTGCATGAAACTAAAAATAGGGTACTTGGTAACATTATTGTGATTAAAAAAATGTAAAAGTCATCCCACCATGTCAAGGTGACCCCATCAGAACGGTCCTATCCTAGCGTCAAATATTAAAAACCTTACCAGGTGTCAATATGTTTTAGGTCAGTGGTACATGGACGTATAGGTACGTCATGATGATTGTGGGGGAACATTACTTATGCCGGGTCTCTGGCTGATGTCACAACCAAGACTCTGCTCCCAGTGCCAGGGATGGTCCCTGCATTGTCCCTGGCTGTTTAATTCCCTAAATGCCAGAATTGATCACAGCACCTAGGGGATTGGGAGATGGCCCGCACTCTTTCTACCCTCCGATCGGTGCTCCTGCGATGTAAATGCGAGGACCCGATGGTCGCCATGGTGACCTGACATCATCATGACGACTTCCAGGTCTCCTGACTACATCAAGCCTCAGCGATTGTGATAGAACAGCTCTGACAGCTGGACTGTAATGCAATGATTGAGCTTTGCAATACAGAACAGCTGCAAACAAAGCTATAAAAAGTAATGTCCCATAAAGGGACTGTAACGCCGGTGGTCTGGTGTCTTGGTTCCCTCGGCGTTACTGCGCTTTCACCCAATGCTCCTTCCCCCTGTCCAGCTGGGAGACTGTAGTATGTTACCTGGATAGGATTCTGCTCAGTTCCCAGCTCCGCTGCGTAGCTGCATGTGTTGTATTGTCAGTGCTCCGCTGTTTACCTCTCATGTGTGGACCCTGGCTCCCGCTGTGGAAGCTATCCGCGGGTTGTGAGGTCCTCTGCAGCTGGTGCATGACTTTCCACGTGTGTCTAGGCTTGCAGCCGCTGCCAGGTGCTCTGGGCATCGGTTCCTGTGCTGGCTATGCTGTATGGGTTCTGACTGTGCCTAGGGTGCGCGCCGCCACACCTTCCCCAGTTTAGTAAGATGGAGGGTGTGCGCTTGAATTGCTGTCCCCAGCCTATAGCTGAGGGTCAGCTCCTATTTAAAGTTCCTCTTCCCTGTTGGGCGTCGCCAGAGCCTCGCATTAGGTTTCTTGACCTAGCCCTGTGTGTTTGGTCCAACATGCTGCTCCTGGTCTGCCTTGTCTACAGCTCCTGTTCTGCCTGCAATCAGTTCTGGGAAAGCTGATGTCTGTGTCCCTGGACCTGTCTTATCTGTGTTGGTGCCAACGTCCTTGTCTTGTTCCTGCTTGTGTCTTGCTGTTCCGGTCTGGAGCCATGTCCGTTGCATGGAGTCCAGACGTCCTGACTGTCGGTGTCCAAGATGGACCTGAGGTTCTGCCTGGTGTCCGTGCCTGGTGTCCGAGATGATCCCGAGGTTCCGCCTGGTGTCCGAGATGGTCCTGAGGTCCTGCCTGATGATGTCTTGCCTTGTGTCCGAGATTACCCCGATGTCTTGCCTGCCTTGTGTCCAAGATGACCCCGATGTCTTGCCTGGTGTCCGAGATGGACCTGAGGTTCTGCCTGGTGTCCGTGCCTGGTGTCCGAGATGACCCCGAGGTTCCGCCTGGTGTCCGAGATGGTCCTGAGGTCCTGCCTGATGATGTCTTGCCTTGTGTCCGAGATGACCCTGAGGTTCCCGCCTGGTGTCCTAGATGACCCTGAGGTTCCCGCCTGGTGTCCGAGATGACCCTGAGGTTCCCGCCTGGTGTCCGAAATGACCCTGACGTTCTCGCCTGGTGTCCGTGATGTTCCGTGTCCGTGATGTTCCGTGTCCATGATGTTCCGTGTCCATGATGTTCCGTGTCCATGATGTTCCGTGTCCTTGATGTGTGTTCTTGTTCAGTAAACGTTACTTTTTGCTATACCTGAAGTGTGCGGTGTTGTCTTGTCCTGCAGGTTACCACCTAGCCCACATGCTCAGCTGCCACAGAACCCGGTTGCTGTTCTTCCCTAGTCTGGGCAGGCCCGGGTCCCCCCTGTGGTCCAGTGGGTCCACATTCCCC
This sequence comes from Allobates femoralis, assembly GCA_033576535.1. NCBI lineage: Eukaryota > Metazoa > Chordata > Amphibia > Anura > Aromobatidae > Allobates > Allobates femoralis. The sequence continues at coordinate 229,424,111 of JARQOC010000001.1, read as the reverse complement.
TTACCTCATGGGTCGCGAGCGCGACCGTGACAGGGACTAAGTAAAACAGCAAAAAAAAATGTAAAAACATTAAAAAAAAAAAAAAGCTGAAAAAAAAAGAATAAAAAATTTTAAAAAATCCAAGAAATAGTTATATTTATAAAAAAAAGGAAGAAAAAACACTGGGCACTAACACGCCAGATGCAATAAGCCTCCGTCACTCCCGTGACAGATGTCTGTAGCCTAATTGTGCGGTGCTGTCATAAACAAGAAAAAATCTTTACAAGCAATAGCAGAATGAAAAAGCCGCACTCACCGATGATGGATCTTTACTTTATTCACTGTCCAAATCCATGTTGCTTGAACAAAACGAAGCAGGGAGGGGAGTGCAGGGGAGGCGGACGACGGTTTACCGTTTCGCGGTCGTGCACCGCTTCTACGGGTCCTCTACAGCGTCTGTCGTCATGTCCGGGATTAAATTACACCCGGGCGTGACGTCACTACCGCCTGTAGTCAAGATTGTGCAATACACATTAAAATACATATTATTAGTTCTCAATGATAAACATTTTTAGAGAGCACCACAGTCAATCTAATATCGGCTTTCGCGAGCATTGCGTAACCTAGGCAACTACCGTACACATTCTAAGAGACGAGCATCTCTATTAGATCATACCTTAGTCTACCTAGTATCTATGGCCAACTGCTGCAAAGAAACAATTTCTATTATAGGCAGACTGAACCATCTCAATCTCTGTCATTATAAGAAACAATTAGGTGAAGGAAAATCGGTATGTATCTAATATACTACCTATTTTAATCCTCAGAAATCTTCTACCCATACATAAAAGAATCACATCGATCATAGAAATACTGCTAAGTCATTTTTCTCATTGAGCCCCAACAGGCCACATGCTTTCGTCTCAAGTATCCATCTACTTTCTTTTCTTAGCAGTATTTTATGTGTGTCCCCACCTCTAGTGGATGGCATAATATGCTCAAGACCTACAAAAGTCAAGACATCAGCGTTCCCCCCATGTATTTCATTAACATGATGTATCAGCCTGGGGCTCCCAATCCCTGTTTGTATTGATTTATGATGTTCCTTAAACCTTTTACATAGTTCCCTTATTGTTTTCCCGATATAGAACCGTCGACAAGGGCAAAAAATTGCATAGACAACCCAAGAGGTTCTCTTAGAATATGTACGGTAGTTGCCTAGGTTACGCAATGCTCGCGAAAGCCGATATTAGATTGACTGTCGTGCTCTCTAAAAATGTTTATCATTGTGAGCAATAATATGAATAATATAGATGTGGTCGTTCTAGTAAGTGTTGCGCTCTACTATTTATGTAAAAATAAATCTTCATACACCAACAAAAGAAGTGCAATAAAACGAGATCAAAAAGTCAAATATAAATAAAAATAGTACCACTAAAAACATCATCTTGTCCCGCAAAAAGCAAGCTGCCATACATTCCATTATTAAAATAAGCTATAGCTCTCAGAATACAGCAATGCAAATATTTTTTTTTCGTGTAAAATAGGATTTATGATATAAAAGTGGTAAAACGTTAAACAAAAACTACCGTATTTATATTTGTTATCGCTGTAACCATACTGACCTGTAGAATAACGCTGTCTTATCACTTTTACAACATGATGAATGGTGTAAAAAAAACAAAAATTTGTGAATTTCTGTTTCTTCTAGATTCTGCTTCACAAAAGTGTTATAGAAAGGGACCAAAAAATATTATGTAGCCAACAATGGTACCAATAAACTCCAATTCATCCTGCAAATAAAAGCACTTACATAACTGTCTGCAGAAAAATAAAAAAAAACTATTGCCTTCAAAATTCAGTGATGCAAAAAAACTTTATTTTGTAAAAAAGCATTTTTGGTGTGATAGTAGCCAAACCAAAAAAAAAAAAATCTATAAAAATCTGGTATCACTGTAATTGTAGCGACCTAACAAATAACGCTGCCTAATCAATGATATTGCAAGGTGAATGGTATAAAAATAGTGATAAAGACAATTCTTCAACTGCTGTTGATTTGTATATTCTGCATCCCAAAGATCACAGTACGCTCACATTTATATATCCTGCACTATGCTGAGTGCTCACATCAGCGTTTACATTTAAGGCTGCTTTCACATCAGCGGTTTTTGCCGATCGCGGCAGATGCGGTGAAAAAAACACATCTGTCGGTACCGTATAACCGCTGCACTTGCGGCACAGTTGCGGCAAGCTCCATGCAATGTCTATGGGGCTTGCGGTAAGTGTGCGGCAGGTGCGGCAGGTGCGGCAAGTGCGGTCAGCCGCGTTTTTTTTGCTGCCGCACCTGCCGCAAGTGCCGATACCGCACTTGCTGCACCTGCCGCAAGCCCCCATAGACTTTGTATGGGGCTTGCCGCACCTGTGCCGCAAGTGCAGTGGTTATGCGGTAATCGCGGCAGATGCGGCAAAAACCGCTGATGTGAAAGTACCCTAAGTCTCTGAAAAACATGATTCAGACAAAATTTCCAAAGGCAGATTCACTGTAATGAGACAGATGGACTCACTTTAAACTCTCATCTGACCAGAGGTATCATTAATATAATAATAATAATAATATAATAAATCTAATTTATATAGCGCCAACATATTCCACAGCGCTTTACAATACAGTGGTTAATAAACAAAAATACACAATACAGTAAGTAATTCCAGTAGAGAAAGAATACAGTACAATAATTGGATACAATACAATAAGCATAGAATCAAACAAAAAAATACAATACAATAGATAAAGCAAAAATAAGCAAAAATTAATATAAACCACAGTTAATATCCACATGTTTGGAAATGTTGTAGTGAGGAAGCCCACTTAATTTCCTAGGTGTGTTTCTCCAGAAGCAAAGCAGGGCATTACAATGTATGAGCAGTAAAAATTACTGGGCACTACAAGGGCCTATTTACAATTTTAAATAATGCTAAATTCACAGCTTGTAACTCCATGGGTGTTTCCAGGGATAACATCATTGTGACAAAATGTACCCCATTAATGTATAACCTATGAGGATTTCTTATTTACCCAGACAATATTGTATTTCGGTTTGCGAACTTGTAAAATGCCGCTCATGGGTTATACAAGATTTCTAGGAGCCAGCTAGTATTTAAAGTGGGTAATGTAATTATCTTGCCTCTTTGTATTGTATTTTATTTCCTACCTTGTGATGGCCCACTCATTGTTCCTACAAGTCTTGTAGATAACTGGTAGTGTTTAACATGTGTAATGTAATTATCTAACTTCTTTGTCATAGAAGGCTCAGAGAACTTAATCCTACTAACATTCCATTGTATTACTATGTGCATTGCTGATTCTATGCAAATTACCTCAGCCACCATTGTTTGTGGTCAGGATGTTATACGAAATATCTATACTAAACTTTCCTTGACCCTTCTCCGACAAACTTCATTTTAATGAACACTGTCCAAACAGATTGAAATCAAGCCAATGAGAGAACAGTCTTATTCCACCAATCGTGAAGCCCCCAATATCCTGCATTGGGTTGTCGGGAGGTATAAGGAGACCTGTTCATTAACTAGGGTGATTTGTGATTCTGTCTATTGACCTCAATCTAGCGATTTTGGTCCCGACTAGAGGTGCACGGGACTTGTTACAGGCAGCTAATCTAGGATCTTCAGGTCCGATTAGCAGGCCATAACCCCAGGCCTAGGCATTTTGGTGCCGACCGAGGGGATCAGAACCTGGATAAGATTACAAGGACTTCAGCATTGAATGATCAGATTCGGCTGGGACAACAAAGACTGTGTAAGGAAGCAACCCAGGTTGGGACAATCCAGTCACCTGGCTACAGACTTTGCTGTGTTATATTCTGATCCCTGGTGAGCCAGCGGAAGAGTGAGACTCTGTTGCCTGTTACATGTTTTGCTGGTTATGTGTTATATGCCGTTAATTGTTTGGGGATCCAATAAAGCCTTAATATTGTTGTTCCCTCACCCTGTGTTGTCTGAGTAGTGTTAAGCCCATGGTTAAGGAGCTCGGGCATTCAGTTTGGGGATGAGCCCTGGTCCAGACTGTCTTACTAAAGGCGGTTGGGCCAGTGGACGAGAACACCCACTGACCCCCGTGTCTCCATAATCATTACTACACCCCGTGATGAACTCCCAGAGGAGTGTAATTTCTAAAATGTGGTCACCTGAGGGGGTTTCTGCTGTTCTGGCACTTAGGGGCTCTGCAAAGTATTTTAGGAAAATATGTGCTCCATAAATCAAATGGTGCTCCTTCCCTCCTGAGCCGTATACAAAAAATAATAATAATAATAATCTTTATTTATATAACGCCAACATATTCCGCAGTGCTTCACAATTCAGAGGTTCGTATTCCAACAATCATAAGAAACAGTTATCAGAAAATATAATAATAAAAATACAATACAATACAGAATATAATACAATACAAATACAATAATTAAAGCAAAAAAGTGACAGCCCTGCTCATAGGAGCTTACAATCCAACAATGAGGTGGGGGGGACACATAGTACAGGTGCTTATTTACAATGATGGTATAGTCAACTTGAGGAAATGGGGAACAGATAGGAGCAGTATAAGTGGCCACCAACCATTATTTGTGATGCATTTGAGATTGGTGGAGCAGGTAGGCTATGTTTAAGTGACTTTGACTAGGGATCATGATAGGCTGCCCTAAAAAGATGTGATTTTAGGGATCTCCTGAAACTATGTAAGTTGTGGATAGGCCTAATTTCTTGGAGTAGAATATTCCTGAGAATTGATGCAGCTTGGGAAAAGTCTTGGAGGCGGGAGTGGGAGGTTCGGATTAATTCAGATGTTAGTCTATAGTCACTTCCAGAGCGAAGAGAACGGGTGGGGTGATAGACAGAGATGAGGGTGGAGAGGTAGCGAGGTGATGCACTATGAAGAGCTTTGTGGGTGAGAACAAGCAGTTTGAATTGGATTCTATAGTGCATAGGCAACCAGTGCAATGACTGGCATAGAGCGGATTTCAATCACATATGGGGTATCAATCTACTCAGGGGAAGTTGCATAACAAATTCCTGCTATCCTGGTTAAAATGAAAATATTTGGTTCACTAACGATTCCAGACAATTTTCCATATGAATCGTCAAATGGGGCTTCTTCCTTTCGGAGCCTTGCCAGGTGAATTGTGACACCCTTACGGGGGATTGCCACAGGATCCACCGGGGCAAGGAGGGAATTACACCTTGGTTCGCACAGCACACCACACCTTCCACCCCAGACCTGAAGGGGGAGCTGTACTGGCTGTCTTAAGCCAGTTCCCCTTTAAAAGATCCAGGCCTGAGGGGAGGAGTCAGTTAGTCTCAGTAGTGAGTCTGAGGGGAGAGCTGGAGGAGTGAGGAGCTGGTCACTGGGAAGGATCCAGGCCCAGGACCAGGGACCACTGACCGCTGTGTTGCACCCTAGGGAAAGGGTCGGAGGCCAGAGGAGAAAGTAGGGAATTAAAGAAGGGAACAACGCAAGCTTCCCTTTAGCACACCCAGACACCGGAGTCCGACGCTGCCAGCATTCAGTGCATCAGCAAAAGCCTAGAAGACTCAGGAGGAGTTCATCCCTAAAGCAAGTTAAGTAAGAAACACTCAAACTGACCAAGTACAGGACCAGGGGCCATAGGAGAAACAGGGACCCAGCAGAAGGACCTCATAGTCAGTTGAGAGCAAGGCCCTGAGAGGGAGAAGAAGCTGTGGGTTCAAGCACAGGCAGGACTCATTCCACACTGCAGAGCACAGAGACAGAGGAGGCCTCATAACTTTCTAAGGTCGAAGTCCCAAGTTGCACCGGGGACCCGGTTATTTCTCTGGACTGTACCTGTTACTCTGTCACCAGTAAAAGGTACCGAAACAATCATCACTGTGTGTGTGTGTGCCTGTTAACTGCCGCAATTCACTGCCTGGTTTGCAAAGACGCAACTACTACTCCCCTCATCCATCCCCGCTGCCCTGAGGTAAAGCTTCACCTGTGGGGAGCTGTACCACACTCTGCTGCACCCTCCATCACCTCAGCGGCCGGATGCAGCGCTGGTATACATGTCACCAAGTACCATAGGTGGCGTCACGTTACCAATTCCCCTTATCCCCCACCATTCCCCGCCATTGAGGGTCCAGGGCACGGGACCGGGGACCGACCATTCGTGATCTGCCATCAAAGTCGTCATCAGCCCCGGTACCCGAGTACCCAATACCCTGTCGACCGCCTCAGAATATAAAGTTGTTTTCCACCACATATGGGGTATCGGTGTACTCAGGAGAATTTGCACAACAAATTTTGGGATCCATTTTCTTCTGTTGCCTTTTGAAAATGATAAAACTGGCACTAAAGGAACTTTTTTGGGAAAAATACGTACTTTTTCATTTTTGCGGCTGAACTTTATAAAATTCTGTGAAGCACCTGGGCGTTCAAAGTGTACACTACACCTCTATATACAGTCCTTTGGGGAATCTAGTTTCCAAAATGGGGTCACTTTGGGGGAGTTTCCATTATGTAGGCCTATTATGGGCTTTCCTAATATGACATGGAGTCCACTACTGATTCTAGCCAATTTTCCATTCAAAACGACAAATGGTGCTCCTTCTCTTCCAATCCCTGCTGTGCACCCACACAGTGGTTTTCTGCCACATATGCATTATCAATGTACTCAGGAGATATTGCTCAACAGGTTCTATGGTCCTGTTACCCCAAGAGAAAATTCAATATTTGAGGCTAAAGGAACATTTTTGTTGGAAAAAGTAAAATGTTCATCTTTTCCTTTCAAGTTGCTTTAGTTCCTATGAAGCAGATGAAGAGTTAATAAACTTCTTGGATATGATGTTGAGCAGTTCTTTTCATTCTTAGGCATTTTCTGTCATGTAGGTGTGGCGCCCCTGCGTCTTGGTCGCCAAAGTGGTACTGCACCCACTCCACAGGTGTGGTGCCATTGCTCTCAACTGAGACAGGGACATGAAACTGAGACACACCATCCAAAAACCCAACACCATTCCCAACTCCAAGCCAAGAGATGATGGGCAGAAGAAACTCACCTAGAGCAGACCCCATCTGCTGGCTGGAGGAAGAAGTAGGCTGAGGGGGTGGGAACACAGTTAGTAACAAAGTGAGGAGGAAGCAGCAGCAAGATGGAGTTCTAGTGAACGCAGGAGCTGGGGCAGAGTGGGACCACTGGATAGGTCACCACGGAACCCTGGGCCAGAGAGAACCCAGAATTTACAGCCAACTTTCAAGTCTTGGTAGAGGAACTAGCTGCATGAAGGGACTGGCTCCAATCTGGTGTGATACTGCACGTTCAAGCCAGGAAACCAGAGGCTACTGCACTACAAGTGCGGTGGTCAACACCGTGTACACTCCTAGGCACAGTGACTATAGAGGGTTAAGAGGACGTGCTGGCCATCACTCAGCATTCGCCTGCCTTCGGACTTGTAGCACGAAAAGAAGGAGAGAAGATCAACGCAGAGAAAACAGGGCAGCAGAGAAAAGCTTATGAAAGGTGTCTCAGTGGAGTGTTCCTGGACTATCTGAGAGCTGGCCAAGCTGCAGACTGGAAGAGCACATTACCATGGCTGGGTTTGCACTGAACGAAGCAACAGTAAATAAACTGGTAAGAACTGCAACTGGGTCTGTCCACTCCTTCAGCACCTATCTGCACCAACAACTACTACCATCATCCACACTGACTCTAATACCAAACTCTGGGGACCGGCTCTGTCCTTGGAGAGTGGTACACCTAGCTACCACTACATCTATTCCCCGGGGTCACCACAAGCAGTGCTGGTCCTTCTAACCAAAATCGACGAAAGGCATCATGATAATCTTTATTCTTCCGTATATATTCCCTTTTTTATGCTCTTCATGCTCGGTCAGGGCCACGACTGCCGGTAGTGCCACCGTGACATCTCCCTGACCGGTCCCGGATGGTTGGAAAACAGGCTGGATGGTGAAGGAGTTCAAGAGTAATTTGTTTAATTTTTTTCAGAAATCAATAGTACATGTAAAAATAAGCAACTTTGTAATATTTCTTATTAAATAAATTTGCTTCCTTCTCTGCAAGAATTGATCAATCATTATCAAAATTTTTAACTCTGAGGTAAAATCTGTATTTGATGAAGACTTTCCCATTACTGTGATAGGAGATGGCAGTTTGTATGTCTTTTCTTGGTGCAGGGTGCTCCAGTTGTAAAGGGGTGGTCGAGTTTCTGTCCTCAAAGACACCAAGCACACTGGCATAATATAATGTTGCATGTAAAGTGTTTCTGTATAGTGTAAGGTATATGTATAAGATGTAGCAGAGTTGAGAATGTTATGTAGAGTTGATAATGTCATCTACTTACATAATCACCTTGTGGTTTCCGCTTCCGTCCAGATGTCTAGCTATCCCACAATTCCAAGCACCGACCGGAAGTGATGGATCTCTGACTATTAGCAATTACGAAAAGATGATGTGTGAACCAGTGGGAACTCAGAAAAATACAAACTTTATTTACTAAATTTAATGGTGACACCATACGGAAAGTACACAGAACACTTAGAAGGAAAGAGACAGCTCACAGCACACACAAGAAGGGGAAAAGAAAGCACACACAAAGAAGGAAAGAGACAGTACACACAAAGGGGAAAGAGACAGCACACACAAAGAAGGAAAGGAAAGAGACAGCTCACCACACACACAAGGGGCGGAAAGAGACAGCACACACAAAGAAGGAAAGAGACAGCACACACAAGGGGAGAAAGAGACAGCGCACACAAAGAAGGAAAGAGACAGCTCATTTCACACACAAGGGGGAAAGAGACAGCACATTCAACGAAGGAAGTAGACAGCACCCACAAAGAAGGAAAGAGACAGCACACACAAAGAAGGAAAGAGACAGCTCACAGCACACACAAGGGGGAAAGAGACCGCACACACAATGGTTGAAGCACAGCACACACGGGGGAAAGTGACAGCACACACAAGGGGGAAAGTGACAGCGCACACAAGGGGGGAAAGAGACAACACACACAAGGGGGGAAAGAGACAGCACTCACAAAGAAGGAAAGAGACAGCACACACAAGGGGGAAAGAGACCGCACACACAATGGGCAAAACACAGCACACATGGGGGAAAGTAACAGCACACACAAGGGGGAAAGTGACAGTGCATACAAGGGAGGAAAGAGACAGCACACACAAGGGGGGAAAGAGACTGCACACACAAAAAAGGAAAGAGACAGCGCACACAAGGGGTAAAGAGAAAGACAGCCGGCAATTAATATAAGGAGATTATATTTGAATATGCAGCTACCGGTTGACAATGCCGGCCAGAGAGTGATAGCTTCCTTGGACGCCCGCAAGGCATTTGATAGTGTGGAGTGGGAGTACTTGTGGGCGGTCATGGAAAAAAATGGGCATTGGCCCACAATTTCTCTCGTGGGTGCGGTTGCTATACTCCCAACCAGAGGCCAGAATCCGAGTAAATGGGATACTGTCACAGCGTATAGACTTATATAGAGGCACGAGGCAGGGATGTCCACTGTCCCCTCTCCTGTTTGCCTTAGCGGTGGAGCCCCTGGCGGCTGTGATACGGGACACACAGGAGGTGAGAGGGTTCAGATACGGGAACCTAGAGGAGAAAGTGGCTCTGTACGCAGATGACATCCTGCTGTTTCTAGAGGAACCGGAGGAATCATTGGGTAGCGCTATGAGACTATTTGAGAGATTTGGAGATGTGTCCGGCTTGCGTATTAATTGGACCAAGTCTACGCTATTTGCCTTAGATGATAAGTTGCCTAGCGATATGGAAGTGGGAGGACTTCGCATAGTGGATAAATTTAAATATTTGGGAGTATGGGTCTCAGGCCCAATAACGGATTACCTTAATATTAATCTATCCCCTGTATTGGACCTTCTCAGGGCAAAGGTGGGGGCATGGAGTAAACTATGCCTATCTGTGGTGGGACGGATAAACCTAATTAAAATGATTTTGATGCCCAAACTGCTATATATATTGCACAATGCTCCCGTCTGGGTCCCACAGAAGAGATTCAAACAGATTAACACCATTTTTAGGAGCCTAATTTGGGGAAAAAAGCAGGCGCGTCTGAGACTAGAGATCATGCAAAAACCTAAAGATGAAGGGGGTCTGGCACTGCCGAATCCATACCTTTATTTCTTGGCAGCTCAGGGACAACATGTGAGGGGATGGGCGCAGCGAGCAGAGGGACCGGTAGTCCAAAGGATACTGGAAAAGGTAATGGAGAAATGCCCACTGGTGCAATGCTTGGAGGATAACACCATGAATTTAGCGGGGAAATTAAAGCCCACTCTGCTTTTATATCATAAAGTATGGGAGAAATTGAAACAGGCGAGAGGAATAACACAGCTCACTAAATATTCCCCACTGTGGAACAACCATAACCTGCAGGAGATACGTGAGATGGAATGTTTGCATGAGTGGCGAAATAAGGGAATTGGATATGTGCACCAGATAATAGTTGGAAATAACTTAAAACCGCTCACACAATTGAGAGAGGAATTTGGACTAAGCGACACCGGGATATACCAATATGTACAGATGCAGCATGCCTTCCAAACGCAACAGAGGGCTGGGAGGATTTGTATACAAAACGACATAGTGATGGATTATGTATGTGGTGATGGACCTACAAGAGGAGTGATTTCCACGGTGTATGGAGATTTACTACATACATTCTCGCTTCAATACCCGACACGGGCAAAAACAAAATGGGAGGCGGAGGTGGGAGTCATAGATGAGGACAAATGGTCCTCCATTCTGGAGTGGGTCCCGAAGTTATCCCTTAATGAACCAGGTAGACTGTCTCAGTTATATCTGATATATAGAGTATATAGGTCACCTGCCTTCCTGTTTGGGGTGAATTTGAGACCTACCTCGGAGTGTCCTAGATGTAAAACGGAAGAGGCTGGGATATATCACATGATGTGGACATGCCCAAGACTGTCAACATACTGGTTATTGATTATTAACAGAATTGAGGGGGCATATAAATGTATTATACCAAGAGAACCAGTGGTGTGTCTGCTAAGTTACGTAGACGAGATTCGTGTGGACCCCAACTCACAAATGGCCATCGCAAGATTGTTGTTCATAGCGAGAAAGCTAATAGCCAGATACTGGATCAGAGAGGAACCTCCGACCAGAAGAGAATTCTTGACACAAGCAAGCTATATTTCTAGACTGGAAAGTAACATATATCACAGACGTGGGAGGGATAGGATATACACCAAGATTTGGTCCCCATGGCTAGAATATGGCACATGAGAAGTGTCGAATACGCAAGTGCAAACAGGGGGTATATAAGAGGTAGAAGAATCGGAGGGAGGGGGATCGTATATTGACAGATCGAAAACTTGTTGATATGATTTGTTACGGGTGATTGCTGTCTGGGAGGGGAGGGGGGTGGGAAAGGGGTTTCAGAGATATAATAACAAAATGTATATGTTGGTCATTTTCCTGTATGCTTGTTTATTTGTTCAATAAAAATTTATCTGATCAAAAAAAAAAAAAAGAGAAAGACAGCACAAACAAGGGGAAAGAGACAGCACACACAAGGGGGAAAGAGACAGCACACAAGGGGGAAAGAGACAGGACACACAAGGGAGGAAAGAGACAGCACACACGGCGGAAAGAGAGCACACACAAGGGAGGAAAAGGACAGCACACACAATAGGCGAAACACAGCACACACGGGGGAAAGAGACAGCACACATGGGAAGAAGTGACAGCACTCACAAGGGGGAAAGTGACAGCGCACACAAGGGGGGAAAGAAACAGCAGACACAAGGAGCGAAAGAGACAGCACACACAAAGAAGGAAAGAGACAGCGCACACAAGGGGTAAAGAGAAAGACAGCACAAACAAGGGGGGAAAGAGACAGCGCACACAAGGGGGAAAGAGACAGCACACAAAGGGGAAAGAGACAACACACACGGGAGGAAAGAGACAGCACACAATGGGTGAAACACAGCACACACGGGGTAAAGTGACAGTGTGGCACCCCTGCGACCAGGAGGCCACATAGGGAACTGCAGCCAGGTAGGAGAAAGACAGTTGCACCACACCACCCTCACAGATAACCCACAACCACTAGAGAGCAGCACCCAACCCGGAGCCCGGAACTTTAGGCGGGCAAGGGGTGGTGGGTTTAGAGAACAGTGGGTGGGACAGCAAGCAGGTCAGGTGATAGATGGTAGAAATAGGGAAGGGGGAGGAGGAAGGAGGAAGGAGTCAGTAGGTCGAGGTAGGCTGAGCAGAACAGACAAGAAGCACACGTCCTGGAGGAGTGGGGTGTAAGGAGCGCAGAATCTGGAGAGCCAGTGCGAGCCACAGAGAGAAAGCCTATCCGGAGCCAGCACCCCAGGAGTGTGAGGGAAGAGAGGACCAGCAGCACTGGGTCCTAGTAACACGGCTGAGACGACCGAATGCAGGCGGAGTAGCCCCCCTATGGAACCTGAGTCACTGTTAGAAGGAGCCTGAGAGAGCCTAGCATAGCAGGACTATTGGAGGCTAGGCTAGCAGCAGAGTGTCGGCTCTGAAGGGGACCAAAGATCTACCCGGTTTCCCCAGATTAACCGACGGGGAACTCTAGCTCCAAGTTAGAGCTCCTACCCTAAAGGACGGGCAGCTTAGTGGCAACCACGAGGGCCCACATGGGTCCGAGCCACCGCCATACCATCTGGAGACCCACACAGCGAGAAAAGAGAGAGTAAAGCCTGGAAAGGACAGAGAAAGAGTGAGGGGTCACAGAGAGGAACAACCTGGCTGCAGGGAGTAAAGGAACCCGGAGGGGAGAGGTGTAACCCGTGTAAAGACTTGTACTGTGAACTGTGACTGAGCTGTTATGCTGAACAACCTGCTAAGTAAACACGGTGAACCCTGTTTCTGACTCCCTTGCATGATCCTCCATTGCCTGCACATGATTCCCTCCAACAGGACTGCAGAGAATGAATTGGCAACTATCCGCATAGGGTTGGAGCCATCTTGGGGCAACGGGCTGCAGTACTAAATAAGTAATGAAGAAAGCCAGTCATTGGCCCAGCAGAATGGTTGCTGGGTCAAATGACGAAATTCAGGCGGGAAGAAGCCCGCCAAATTTAAATTATCTAATTGGCCAGCCGACCTCTGGCTGGGATATATAAAGGGGGCAATTTGGGGCCAGACAGATCAGTGAACATCAGTTGCTGAAATGATGGAAGACCTCCTGGAGCGCTTACTGTCAAGGGCAGGAAGACAGGGAGGAGAAGAATGGCTGCGCAGATGCCTCAGTGACGAGGACAACGCTACGCCGAGACCGCCGGCTGTGGAGACGCGATGCGAGGTCCGGGACCCGATATTACGCCGGAGGAGCCAGCAACAGAAGCGGCCTAGAAGGGAAACCTACTCACCACCCAGCCGAAGCAAGAACAGAGGAAAGCAGTTGAGAGGCGGCACTAGCGGCGGCCACCAGAGCCGAGCACGGAGCGTACGTCCATCCGGGCCGCGATCAGCAAGTACGGGAGCATTCTCCATAGTCGCGCAGGAAATTACGTCAGCCGGCCCACCGGAAGTGACGTCCCGCGCCCGCGACTTAAAGCGTAATGATGCAGGAGGCGCGGTATTAGTCCCGGCGCACAGCAATGGCACAGGGGGTAATTTGAGCACAAACGGGAGGGGCACACGGCCCTCCTTAGCAAAGGAGAAAAACCTATTAGCCGGGACCGGTAATCCGGTTACGGTCCCAGGCATTACTGCACAGGGGGACACATTGACTTCCCTAAGGGAAGCTGTCCCGGTTTGGGCGCGAAGAGCTATAGAACAAGGCCCTGAGGCCGCGGCACCAGCGGGCCTCAGCCATGGGCCAAGGGCATACCTACCCAGGTCCCCCCCGTCTCCTCTTTTACACACGATGCCCCCTGGGGGCAGAGTGACGGACTGGCAAGAGCTGAACCTAACAAGTGACCCTGTGATGGGGAACGGATCCGGTCCATCCAGCACTCCTAGCTCCATCCACAGGAGTGCGAGCCCGGCACTCCAAGTCTGGGGCTTGCACCACTCGATCCGAGGCGACGGAGTGGATCCAGGACCACACCAGACCGGCAGCCGTGACGAGGGGGTCAGCTTTCCGGGTCTTCCTATTCCAGATGTCAATCCTACACGAGGAGCTGCAGCTACGCCAGGATATGGTGAGAATGATTCTATAATTAACCCTTTAATGCCGTCTTTAGCATTATCTATTTCTGATTTAGTCAAGCAAGCAGTAGCAGCAGCTTTATCAACGTCCCCTTCCCCCGAGGCACCCTCGCAAGCGAGAGCCAGTTCGGGAATTTCCCAGACACATTTAAAGGAAGCTCTTCCTTGCGAGGTATCCCCGTTGGGATTCCATTTAGCGAACAATGTGAAAGAAAAAATCTGGGGCGATGAAATTTAAGATTTGTTTTCATTTCTTCCGAATCGCGACTCATTTAAGTACGAGGGGCGAGACGATAAGGAGGGAGACAATAAGAAGAAAACATACCGCTCATTTAATACATGGCTCCAAGCCTTCTTGATTTACGCTGCGGTATTAGGCGAGAAATCCCCCAATTTGTGTTCAAGCTTATTCCAACATGTACACACAATTCTTGAAGCATATAGAAATTTTGGGGGAACAGGATGGCTCAACTACGACGAAGCATTTCGTCAAAAGTTAGCGGTACATCCGTCACTAAAATGGGGGACCAAGGATGTGGGCCTTTGGCTACAAATGATGATTCCCCAGCGTCAGCCCCCAGCGAAACAATCTATCTCACCCATGGTGAAGAAAGGTTTTTGTTTCGCATTCAACGAATCGTCCTGCCGGTGGTTACAAATTTGCCGCTACCGGCATGAATGTTCAACATGCGGGGGAGCGCATCCTGCAATAAAATGTTACAAAAAACCTAACGCAGCAACTAAAGAGCCCTTTCTTAAAGGCACCGAGCCCGGTGAGGCTCATAAATCTAATACCCTGGCTAAAACAATACCCGGATCAGGCTAGTGCGGAAATGTTGTACTCCGGGTTTGAATCCGGTTTTTTCGTTCCGCCTTTCCTAGGATCTGGTTGTACGCCCCGTAATAATCTACCTTCAGCAAAAAAGTTCCCGAATATAATTCGAGAAAAAATTAAGAAAGAATTAGTGGCCGGTAGATGTCTCGGCCCCTTTTCGGACCCTCCTTTTAAAGATTTTCGCATTTCACCGCTTGGGATTGTACCCAAAAAAGAGAAAGGATCATTTAGAATGATACACCATCTATCCTATCCTGAGGGTGCATCACTAAACGATCAAGTGGACCCAAGGGTTGCATCAGTATCCTATGCGTCCTTTGATTCCGCGGTCGAATTGCTACAAAAATTTGGTAAAGGAGCATTACTATCAAAATCCGACATACAATCAGCATTTCGGTTACTCCCGGTCCACCCCTCCGGATTCAGTTCTCTGGGTTTTACCTTTGAAGGAAAATATTATTTTGACAGATGCCTCCCAATGGGATTCTCCATGTCATGTAATTATTTCGAAACTTTTTCAACTTTCCTTCAGTGGTGTATTCAGAGAAACTCATCAGAGGGCGGGATATCTCATTATTTAGACGTTTTTTTATTTATCGGCCCCCTGGGTCTAAATGTTGTGAATCCTTACTACAATCTTTCCTGTCCCTTATGGATCATTTTGGAGTCCCGGTAGCTTTCGATAAAACGACACTTCCACATACATCCATAGAATTTTTGGGAATATTAATTGATTCTGAAAAAATGGAATTTAGACTCCCGGAAGATAAACTTATTAAATTACGTGGTTTGATTAATTCTTTTCGAGAGAAACAGGCAGCCACGTTAAAAGAATTTCAGACATTAGCGGGGTCCCTTAACTTTGCACTACGGGTCATCCCATCCGGTCGGCCGTTTCTACGGCGATTGTATGAAGGCATGACAGCGGTTAATTCTGCCTCCCCTATATTAATTACACATCCCCTCAAACTCGATCTGGATATATGGTCTCAATTTTTATCTCGCTTTAATGGGGTGACTTGTTGTCAGAAACCTTTTATTTCCGCTACAGACATACAGTTATATGTTCACACAGCTAAGGAAGGTCTGGGCATTCTCTTTGAAAAACAATGGGTAGCTACTGCATGGCCTGAGGAACTTGAAGAAACATTTGTCAATTCCCCCCCACTTCGCGATGCCTTTGCTTTGACAGTCATATTCACGCTTTGGGGTAACAGCTTAGCAAATAGACGGATAATCTTTGATACCAATGATAAAATATCTGCATTTACTGTTAACTCTTTATCCTCCAAGTTAATCTCGAAACTGCTAAAAAGTTGTCTATTATGTGTCTTGAATGTAATAGCTGGATAAAGCTTCAGCTATCTATTCCTGATAGTCATTCTTTGTGTGCTCTTCTTTCCCGCAATGACACGGCGCAGTTCCAGGCCAGATGTCCATGGGCGGAACCGAACGGCATACCAGTCCCAACAGAGTTATGGAATCTTCTCTTGGGTTGATACCACAATTTATACAGCAATCACTCGCACCACGGACTTGGGCGTCTTATTGCTCGTCCTGGCATTCGTGGGTGCAATTTTGTTTACAAAACGGAGCCTCCCCAACAGCAGCAGCAAGTCAAGCATCCCTCCCCTTCCTTCAATCCCTCGCAGCTAGGCGTTTATCTTACTCATCCATAACGAAAATAATTGCCGGGATTTCATTTTTTCTAAAAATGGCTGGATTCCCGGCAATTACTGAACCGTTTATAGTTAAGCAGTTCTTGAAAGGCTACAAAAAGTCTTTCTGTACACTAGATAATAGATCCCCTATGCCACTGTCAATTCTTCCAAGTATATGCAATGTCTTGGACAAAGTCTGCTTCAATACCTATGAAGCAAATATGTTTAGGGCGGCGTTCCTCACACTATTTTTTACAGCAATGAGGATTAGCGAATTGGTGTCAACAATTAAGAATAATGCATCCAGTCTTAGATTTGAGGATATTTCATGGTCACAAAAAACACTGTGTATTTATTTGCGTAAATCCAAAACTGACCAGATCGGCAGAGGCCAGGTGATCGTACTTCACCCCTCTGACGATGGCAGAATCTGTCCCTTTACGGCAATGAGGACATGGATAAACACTCGCAACCCATCACCAGGCAGTTTATTTATGCATACTGATGGCACCCCATTAACTGTGTTCCAATTTAGGGCAGTTTTACGCAGATGCTTGGACCAATTGAAGGTAAAGAATCTCAAATTAACATCTCATTCATTTCGCATTGGAGCTGCGAGTTTGGCTGCCCAACAAGGTCTAAATGATACATGCATTAAAAAACTGGGCAGATGGACATCAAATTCATTTAAAAAATACATACGACCTATTAGCCAAAATGTATAAATTGATATGTTACCACCCCCCCCCTTTTTTCTCTGTTGTTTCTCACAGCGTATTCTAATGATTAATTTATCCCCTAGGCCCCAAAATAGTCTGGATCATCGGCCACTCATTCATCTATTGGGCCCACAAGAGGGCTAAGAACAGAGGCTATTCCGAGAACCTCTCGTTTAACGAATCCGAAGTTATCATTCACTGGCACGGGGTAAGGGGTTTGAGGTGGCATAATGTTAACGATCTATTTTTACAACTGCTCGATCTCTTCCCCCGGCCGGACTTAGTGATCTGTCACGCCGGGGGAAATGATTTGGGTAAGGGCTCTTCCCTGGAACTGCTGTGGCGCGTCAAATCAGATTTTTGTTGGCTCGCCCAGAAGGTCCAGAGCTCGACATTTGTATTTTCTGAAGTAATACCACGATTGGCATGGAAAACCAGAAACAATATGTTTTTGGACAAAATGCGTAAGAGATTGAATAGAGAAATGGAGAAATTCTTACCATCAATAGGCATGTTTTCTTACAGACACAGGGAGCTAGAGGGTTTCGTTCCGGGCTTGTACCGCCAAGATATGGTTCATTTGTCGGATGTTCGCCTCGACATTTTCAATGTCGGGGCACAGAGCATTGTGGAGGCTTGGCTGGGGGGGGCCGGTACCTCAAAGGTACCGTCCTAATGGGTCACCCAGCTTTGCTGGGGGGATCAGTTCATTAAATAAAGTTACAATTCAGTATTTATAAATAAAAGAGTCATTTGGTTACATGACTATGGATGGAACGTGTGTTAAAGTAAATTGTTGAATAAACAAGTGAAAATGGATACATTATTAAATCTTAATAAAGTACCAGTCTGTTATACCCACAATGCTCTGTTATCTAATTTTTTATCTTAAGGAAAGTCAAGTATAATTCTTGGGAAAAATTGTAAGCTCTGTTGCCCCATGAATTGGCAACTATACGCATAGGGTTGGAGCCATCTTGGGGCAACGGGCTGCAGTACTAAATAAGTAATGAAGAAGGCCAGTCATTGGCCCAGCAGAATGGTTGCTGGGTCAAATGACGAAATTCAGGCGGGAAGAAGCCCGCCAAATTTAAATTATCTAATTGGCCAGCCGACCTCTGGCTGGGATATATAAAGGGGGCAATTTGGGGCCAGACAGATCAGTGAACATCAGTTGCTGAAATTCCCGCCCGCCCGCCCCACGAAGATGGTTATTACCGTTTAAATTTTGCTGCCACTTTGTTAGAGATAGGGTCACCCAGCTTTACTGGGGGGGATCAGTTCATTAAATAAAGTTACAATTCAGTATTTATAAATAAAAGAGTCATTTGGTTACATGACTATGGATGGAACGTGTGTTAAAGGAAATTGTTGAATAAACAAGTGAAAATAGATACATTATTAAATCTTAATAAAGTACCAGCCTGTTATACCCACAATGCTCTGTTATCTAATTTTTTATCTTAAGAAAAGTTAAGTATAATTCTTGGGAAAAATTGTAAGCTCTGTTGCCCCAATACAATCTGAAAAGCCACAGCCTGTCAGCTCTGAACCCTGAAGGAAGAATTTTGCAGCATTAGGACAGTAAGAGAACTGCATTTCTCACAAGCCTACACACTACACCATAGACTTTATTGTCACTGCCCCGGGGAATCTATTTCTAACTGCATAGAACTATTCCATCTACAGCTGCTATAACATCATCCCCGGAGGTTCTGCAGCAGCGGTGGTCCCATTATTGACCACAAGCCGTGGGTGGCGTCACGACAAACATTTATCCCCTGTAAATATTCCCCTTTTATTTGCAAAGGCCTGGGACACGGTCCGGACCAGGACCTCCGTGACATCCCCCAGCAGCAAACCTGGTCCGGTACCGAGTACCCCGTCCCAGTGGGCTCGACAACCGCACACACAAGGGGGAAAGAGACAGCACACACAATGGGAAAAGAGACAGCACACACAATGGGAGAAAGAGTCTGAGACAGCACACACAAGGGGGAAAGAGACAGTGGACACAAGAGGGAAAGAGACAGCACACACAATGGGCGAAAGTGACAGCACACACAAGGGGGGAAAGATACAGTGCACACAAGGGGTGAAAGAGACAGTGCACACCAGGGGGAAGAGACAGTGCACACAAGGGGAAAAGAGACAGCACACACAAGGGGGGAAACAGACAGCATAAATAAGAGAGGAAAGACAGTGCTCACAAGGGGCGAAAGAGACAGCGCACACAAGGGAGGAAAGAGACAGCACACAAAAGGGGTGAAAAAGACAGCATGCAAGGGGAAAAGAGACAGCAGGCAAGGGGGAAAAGAGACAGGCGCAAGGGGGAAAAGAGAGAACACATATAAGGGGAGAGTGCACAGGGGGAAGACAGCCCAAAGAAGAGAGTACATGAAGGTAGAAGACAGCACAAGGGGGAGACAGGTCAAAGGAGAGTGTACAGAGGGAAGAAGACAGCGCAGGGGAGAAAGAGAATGCACAGGGGGAAACAGCTACCACCCCCAGCGCCACAGAGCCCGCCCCCATCGTGATGTCACCGCCATCCCGATGTGATAGCTTTGGGCCCACATCTAGTATTTGTATATTGGTGTAAGTTGTAATTGTGGCACCCCAAGGGTTAATGTGCCACAGAAACAGCAACACAGGTTTGCTCCCCACACAACACTACACTAGAAAGTGGGAGGAGCTTAAGTGGCACCTGCAATAGTGGGAGGAGCTAATGTTGTTTACCTCAGAGCAGGAGTGACAGTTAGTCAGTTTGGAATTTAGTTAGAGTCTGGAGTTGGAGGAGAGTCGAGTTGGAGTGGAGGTCCTGAGAGGTCTGAGGGAAGGAGTCAGAGAAACAGAGGAACATACCCGGGACAAGGAGTTACCCTGAACTCACCCCGGAGAGGCGCTTAGGACGGATACCGAATCTGATGCTGTGCCTGAGACAGACAGGGCAGTGAATACTGGAATAGTGAAGGTCCACCATCTTCACTGTACCATAGTAAAGCAACACAGAGGGGTCAGTGACACAGAGGTCTCAAGTTGCCTAGCAGATTGGTACCCGTGAGTGGAGACAGGGACAACAGTTCAGCTAAAAGCGGCAGCAGAGCCACACACAAAGTGCAGAAGTAGGAAGCCAAGGACCCGATCAGGGTGATAGCAACCCGGCCCCGGTACAGACTCCGTGGACAATAATCTGCTTTACCATCTGCACAGTAAAGACTTGGAAAATGACAACAAACGTGATTGTGTGTCATCCTTGTGCTGAAACCCTACTTTCCCTCATAAGCTGCCATTGCCTCCACTCTCATCATCTCTACTACTACCCCTACTTTCCTGCAACATCTATAACAACCATCACTGACTTTAAATATCACTGCCCTGGGGAACCAGGCCCTACCTGCGGAGAGGCGTTCCATCTAAGCTACTAAAACATCATCCCCGGAGGTTCTGCAGCAGCGGTTGTCACCCTGACCACAACCAGTGGGTGGCGTCACAACAAACCTTATCCCCTGTAAATACCCCCCATTTATTGCGCGAACCCGGGACATGGTCCGGACCAGGACCGCTGTGACATCCCCCAGCAGTACCTTGGTCCGGTACCGAGTACCCCGTCCCAGTGGGCTCCACACAATGTTATGTAGTATATAATGTAGTATGTTTAATAAGGTAGTATATGTGTTATAGGTAGGCAGTTGAAAGGTTAAATCTGCCCAGCAACAGGCAGTTGACAACTGAGATTAGCCAATAGGGTAATAAGGAGAGAGTAGGTTTCTGTGAATACGTCAGTTAGGCTTCAGTTCAGTTCTGGAGGCTTATGAGCGGCCTGCACCATGCAGTGATCCCTCTGTATTTACATTCATGCAGTTTTCTCTTTATGGTAGATTTGGATATTGATACACCTACATCCTGAAGAGTGTTGCTTACTGGTTGGCTGTTGTTAAGGGATTTCTCTTCACCATGGTAATTATTCTGCAATCATCCACCACTGTGGTCTTCTTTGGGTGTCCAAGTCTTTTTGCATTGTTGAGGTCACCAGTGCTTTCTTTTTTTCTCAGGATGTACCAAATATTGTAGCAATTTCTCGTATGATTTTTTTTCTTTTTTCATAGACGAAGGATGGCTTGTTTCACCTGCATGGAGAGTTCCTTTGACCATATGTTTACTTCTTAGCAAAATCTTCAAAATGCAAGCACCACATCTCAAATCAACTCCAGACCTTTTATATGCTTAATTGAAAATGAAATAACGAAGGAAATGCCCACAGCTGCCCATCAAACAACCTTTGAGTCAATTGTCCAATTATTTTTGGTCCCTTTAAAAACAGTTTGGCACATGTAAAGGTCTTGAAACTGCTAAACCCGTCATCCAATTTTAATGTAGATGCCCTCAATTGGAAGCTAATGGTGGGTTTACACACACCAATTTATCTGTTCAATATCAGAACCAATCTCTGGTTGCAGTGAAATCATGGATACATTGCTCCATGTTGTACACAGCCACAAAATGGAGCAATGTTTCCATGATTTCACTGCAACCAGAGATTGGTTCAGATATTGAACAGATAAATTGGTGTGTGTAAACCCACCATAAAAGTCTTGACTTCATGTTCATTATATAACTATAACTTGAATGTTTCAGTAAACAGGTAAAAAAAAAAATTGTGTCAGTGTCCAAATATATATGGACCTTACTGAATGCCAATAAGGAATTTCTAGGAGTTATTAGAATACAATAGGTTCATATGTTGTAAATGGATGTGCTGCATGTAGGATTGTATTAATGTGGTTGTCCACTGCTCGGAGAACCCCTTCTCATTCCTCATGTTCAACCCTATAATTAAGCTATACACACCTCCAGTGCTGGCACAGCGCCAGCAACATCAGGACTCACTTTTCTGGTACCCACTTAAACTTGGACATATACGCAACAAAGTTGTATCTACAGAACTTACCCAGTCTCAGTATTACAGTTCTGACGTTCATTGAATTAGATTGATATTGCGATGGAAAAATACCACCAAATTACAGCAAATAAATAAGTGTTCCACCATTTGAGTATGAATCAAATAGAAATAATGTCTGCAAATGAAATCGGATTCTCAGCAGAATTCTGCCTTCACTGTTGGAAGTCTTCCCAATGAACTTTGACTTGTTGAGAAAAGAATAGAAAACCTTTTGTGCTTATCTGATTTATTCATGCCCTAACTGTTCTGTCAGTCAGGGTCAAATATGGTCTGACACTAGTGTGTATGGGCTGACAGTATCACACAGTGAACCATGTTCTACATTTAATCTGTTTGATATTGTAGTAGCAAAGAAGAAAAATAGTTTTTGTGTAAATGGAATTATATAGGTCTGGAGAAGTATCTATTTTCCTTGCGGAGAGTATTCTGCCAGCCGGCAGAAGGGAGACTTTAAGCCACAATGCTCCTCTGGGAAATTGCATATGCTAATTGTCACTTAAGTAGACAAACTCTAATGCCACCAATAAAGGTAGCAATCCTAAAAGTCATAATTGCAAAAAATTTAGAGAGAGGGGGAGCGCACTAAGGCGGTAAATGAGGGACACCAGCGTGTTATTAACAAAGGTAATCCACTCACCTGGTATGGTTGTGAGAGTCACAACCACCTGAGCTTGCATCCTCAGTTTTCCCTGTGGTCTAGCGCGGACAAACCCCGGCTCTTTTTCTCCTATACTGTAAAAGTCATAATTGACTCTTTAACAAGCCTTTTAATATACAGCTAGATCAGAATTCCAACACACTGCACTGATGAGGGGCAGTCACCCCCGAAATGCAGTGTCTGCAGTTTGGGGTTCTGATCTGGCACAAATCCTAATGGTCGCTTCACACGTCCCGATATCATTGTCCAACAACGATAAAAAGTCACGTGGTTCGTGCGTTGCCGCCGATGCTTCACAAGTTCATCCATAAAAATGAAAAAGCACTTTTTTTCCACAAAAAGTTTCTTTTTTCATTTTTACAGATCAATTTGTGAAGCACCTGGGGGTTCAAAGTGCTCACAATGCATCTAGATACGTTCCGTGGGTGGTCTAGTTTCCAAAATGGGGTCACTTGTGGGGGAGCTCCAATGTTTAGGCACATAGGGGCTCTTCATATCCTACATGGTGTCCGCTAACAATTCCAATTGTTAGTGGACACCATGTTGCGTATGGAGAGCCCCTGTGTGTCTCCACATTGGAGCTCCCCCACAAGTGAAACCATTTTGGAAACTAGACCCCCAAAGGAACATATCTAGATGCATAGTGAGCACTTTGAACCCCAGATGCTTCAGAAATTCATCCGTAAAAATGAAAAAGCACTTTTTTTCCACAAAAATTTTCTTTTTTTCATTTTTACGGATCAATTTGTGAAGCATCTGGGGTTCAAAGTGCTCACTATACATCTAGATATGTTCCTTTGGGGGTCTAGTTTCCAAAATGGTTTCACTTGTGGGGGAGCTCCAATGTTTACAGGGGTATCAAACTGCAGAGGAGGGATCCAGTCAGTACAGGCACAGTGATCCACTATGTGATCACTGTGCCAGTACTGACTAGATCCCTCCTCTGCAGTTTGATCCCCTGGGGGATCAAACTGCAGAGGAGGGATCCTGACAGGAGGCGGAAGTAAAGCGGCGGCGGGACGGCAGTGCAGGAAGACCGCCCGGAAGTCGAGTAGTGGCGGGACGGTGGCGGCGGAGAGGTGAGCGGGAGGTGATCACTGGAGATCACCGGAGACAGGTGGTGATCTCCAGTGATCGTGGCGGGGCAGGAAGGAGAAGCGGGGGGGCGGGACATCGGAGGACATGGGGAATCGGCGGGTGGCGGACATTGGAGCACAGGGGGGGACATCGGGGAACAGGGGGAAGCAGCGGGTGGCAGGAAGGAGAAGCGGGGGGGACATCGGAGCACAGGGGGGGACATCGGGGAACAGGGGGAAGCAGCGGGCGGCAGGAAGGAGAAGCGGGGGCATCAGAGCACAGGGGGAAGCGGCGGGAAGGAGAAGTGGCAGGCAGCATGAAGGAGAGGCGGCAGGGGGGGACATCGGAGCCATGGGGGGGACATCGGAGCCCAGGGGGGGGGACATCTCAGGACAAGGGGAGAAGCAGCAGGCAGGAAAACATTACAGCCGCGGTAATTTGCGGTTTCATTTACAACCTCCAATCATAGCCTGGGGGGGGGCAAAGCGACCCCCCTTCCCCTGGGGTGTGCTGCAAGTCCCCATGTACCTGCAGCTCAAGTGACAGGTCAGTGAGACCCTCACTTGAGCTGCAGGAGTGCGTTCTCGGTCGGGAACACATTGGTTTTCATGTCTCATATATGAGACATGTGTCGGGAAGGGGTTAAGCACATTATACCCGTTAAGGAACGGGCCTGCTCGTATCCTGTTCGTGACGCCAAATTCTGACTCACCGTGGCCGGGACTCCGAGGGACATGCGTTTTCTTCTTCCTCCTTGTCACGGGAACCGCGCCTGCCGGTAGTGGGGCCCGGTGGTCCAGATCAATGAAGACGTCCTTGGTTGAACAGTTTAGGGGTTAAATTGTTTTGTGACGCCACCTATGAGTGTTCCGGTGATATCCACTGGCGCTGCTTGGGCCTCCGGGGGATGGAATGCAGCAAGATGGAACGCTCCCCACAGGCTGAGCGATGATCCCCGGAGCCAGGAGCTGCGCAAGATGTTCTGAGGCAGCTACGGTTACCTTAGTGTGCGGAGATAGACAGTTCTTAAGGAAGCACGGACACTGAAAGTCTCTAACGGGTACTTTACTGTAACCAGCAGGTGATACATGGCATACAGTTAACGGGTAACGGACCGGGTGGACTCAGCAATGACCAGTGTTTCTCAGAGCTCCGCGGTGTTCCTCCATTCTAACTAACTTGTGTTGCCGTTGTCGCCCAGGAATGCCAGATCGGATATAAGGAGGCTGCTTCAATTGCCCTACCGGGGAATTCTGGCCGGATTTGTGGGGAGCCTTGGGTCCTTTTGGTGGGCACTCCGCTGGCTAGACGACTGTGTGTGGCGGTGGTGGGGTGCTCCTGTAAAGCGGTCCCTCCACTCCTGGTTCACATAGAAGTGATAAACAACTCCTAGCTTCGGTACCAGTAGACCGGCTGTAGTCGGGCACGGGGATGTTTTGACCCGTATGTAGTTGCCCAGGGTCCGGTTTCAGGATGCCAAGCATTGACACCGACCGGAGGTGGCCCGGGGGCTGCACGGAACTGTGCAGAGCCCCCGCTCCTACGTTGCAGTTCTCGGTGTCTCTCTCTCTGCGGAGTCTGCTCTTCTCTTCTGTTTTTTTTTGCAGACTAATTTCTCCTACACACTACCTCTACACTCCGCCCAACAGGACCTTATTGGCCCTCTATTCTGATGTGCATGTAGGGTATGGAGCTCTGAGTTAACCATGTCATTGCTTAGTCAGAGCATATTACAGCTTCAATCTGGGCTGCAATACACTCTTGTGACGCACTCGTTGCGGGGCGCCACATATGCATATTATAGGTGAAAATGTAAAAGGTTTTGCGGCGTTAAATAAACTACTGTGTGTTATGTTATCCGTTGAAAATGTAGTCGCTGCTGTCATTTTCCCCGTGCCAAGCGGGTTCCCCTGGAGCGCTACCTCACAATACATATACAGTCTTGCCTAAAGTTCTATGCGTTTTTGGATGAGTTTTTGTGCTTTAGTGAGGAGCTGCCTTGAAAAACGCATGGTACCATTTAGTGCCATATAAAAACGCATGCGTTTTCCATAGGGCCCCATGTTAAAAAAACGCATGCGTTTTTGAATCAGCACCAAAAAATACTGCAAGCTGCGTTTTTTGGGTGTCATAAAAAACCTTAAAAAACACATGCAGAAATGTAAAAAAGCATGCAGAAACACATGCTTATTTTTAGGCACCAAAAAAATGCATGCCAAGTGTGACCCTAGCCTTGCATACACAGGACCAAAGACCTACATTTGTGAAGACATGTGTTGTGGTCTGAAGAAACTAAAATGAAATTGTCCATAATGACAATCATTAGGTTTAGAGGAAAAAGGGAGAAGCTTGGAAGTCTAAAAACACCATCCCAGCTATGAAACATGAGGGTGGCAGCATCATGTTATGGAGTTGCTTTTCTGCAGGAGGGACTGGTGCACTTCACAAAATAGATGGCATCATGAAGAAAGAAGATTATGTGCCAATAATGAAGCAATATGTCAAGACATCAGCCAGGAAGTTAAAGTTTGGGAGGAAATGGGTCTTCCAAATGGACAATGACAATAAGGATACTGCCAAACTGGTTACAAAGTGGCTTAAAGGTAACAAAGTCAATGTTTTGGAGTGGCCATCACAAAGCCTTGTTTTCAATTATATTGAAAACTTATGGGCAAGGCGGAAAGGGCAGGTGCGAGCAAGGTGAGCTTTAAACATAGCTCAGTTACACCACTTATGTCAGGAGTAGGGATGGGCGAGTCTACTCGCTAGGACTCGTTACTCGGCGAGTAGTAAGGGACTCGCAGGACTCGGTACTCTGCGAGTTTCCCAGCGATTACTCGCACAGTAACGAGTCCAATGCAAGTCAATGGCAATCCTAGTTTTGTCAGAGTTTACTTTTTCTCACTCGTTAGACTCGCTATATCACATCGCTATGTAGCTTGAATCTCCCCAAATTGTTTAAAGAATCGCACCACTTCACGGATACCCGCTGTCAGCAGCGAGTCTGAGTGAGTCTGAGCGAGTCTGAGCGAGTCTTAGCGATTCTGAGCGAGTCTACGAATCCGAGTCCTGTATTCTGTATTCGGGACTCGCCAATACAGAATCTGTTATGTTCCGACAAAGCTTCCGAGACAGCCTAGCGTGTTAGGTCAGAAAACTTGTGAAGATGGACAAGCATGTTAGCCAATCATATTCAGTAATGCCACAGCCCTGTTGGTTGTGGCAGGACTATGATTGGCTTCTGTCCATCGTGATGCCTATGTCATGTATGAGAGGCGAGGCTGTATATAAGCCTTGCCACCGCCATTTTGGGCACATTTCTGTGAAGATCTGAGCTAGAGCAGGGTGAGGTAGATGCTTGAGCAGATCATAGGGAGTGTCAGGCAGTGTAGGGAAACTAAAAATAATCCTTATGTTTAACCCAAACAGCTCTTGTGAGAGCTACCAGGAGGACAGAGGAGTACTGTGTAGAGGACTGTAGGCAGGCAGGCAGGCAGGCAGGGATGTGCAGCCTTACCAGTGCACACAGGACCTAGCTTCGCTTACTCACTCAGCTGTCCTAATAGCTGAAGTCAGAGGCTTAGCTGAGGTACTATTTCCAATTTTTTTGCACCTGATAGATTTTGGGTCATAAAAACCCCTTCAGCTTTATTTTGTCTGTGGCAGATCAGTGCGTTGCTGCTCTACCTCCAAATAGCACGTACGCCACCTACTTGTGCGACTATTTGTGCGCACTTAATAATTTTTTCAGGGACTAGTGTGCTGCTTCACTGACAAGTGTTAGCACACACTTAACCCGCCAGCAGGTGATACCTACAGCAACACTTAACTCCATCTTGGTGGCTGTGCGCACTTAATAATTTTTTCAGGGACTAGTGTGCTGCTTCACTGACAAGTGTTAGCACACACTTAACCCGCCAGCAGGTGACGCCTACAGCAACACCTAACTCCATCTCGGTGGCTGTGCGCACTTAATAATTTTTTCAGGGACTAGTGTGCTGCTTCACTGACAAGTGTTAGCACACACTTAACCCGCCAGCAGGTGACGCCTACAGCAACACCTAACTCCATCTCGGTGGCTGTGCATTTGTCAACAATGTCACAAAAACCACAATTTCACAAAAAAGAGGTTGCAAAGGGACGGGGACGTGGCCGTAGCAGTCGTGCCCAAGAAGGCACTGGTACAGGTAGACAGACGAGGATTGATAGATCTCTCTTTCTCACGTCTAAAATTCCCAGTACTCAACAAAAACATGTCTTGAGGCTGGAAGAGCATGACCAGATAACATCTTGGATGGCTGATAACACCTCCACCACTGGTTCTTGCAGTACACAATCGTCCTTGCCAACACAGTCTAGTGTCGCTACAGACAACGCAAGGCCATCCAATCCTCAAAGTCTTCCTATTTCATCAACCCATCGGCAGCCAGAGGAAAACTTGGAGTGCGACCTTGGTCACTCCGATGATTTATTTGGTTCTTATCAGCCCTCGATTCCATCTGGCCTTTCTTTGTCACTGCCTGACGAGATACTTCAAGAAGACGTAATGTCTATTCATGGCCAAAGTTTTGAAGCACCTTGTACTGAAGAAAGCCACTTTCAGCAAAGGCATACAGCATCTCAGGAGGTGGATGATGATGAGGATGATGAGACACACATCTCATCTGGCCAGCCTGCTCAGTCACGTTATCCAGAAGACTTTGAAGAGGAAGGATGATGAGACCACAGATCCTACCTGGACTCTTGGCATGCATAGCCAACAGAGCAGCCAGGAGGAGAAAAGTGGCTATGTACCACCGCCAAAAGCACCAAGGCTTACTCCTTTCTCCAGAACACAAACTGTGACAACAGTTGCCCAAACTGTGTCAACAGTTGGTGTTGTACAGAGTCATCCTCCTCTGCCTCCAATTCAACATAAAGGACGAAAAGCCATTGTGTGGCAATTTTTTAAGGATGCCACATCTGTACCAAATATGGTTATCTGTAACATCTGCCATGCAAGGCTAAGCAGAGGCCTGGGAAAAGGAAACATGAGCACCAGCAGTATGCGTAAGTATATGTCTGTTAAGCACCCACTTCAGTGGTCGGCCCATCAGGGTTCACAATCAGTGCCTTCTGATCCCAATACTTCCAGGCCACCTCAGATCCATCCTTCACCAGCTAGTGTTCAGGCATCAGCTCCTGCTCAAACGTACTCCTCCCAAGCTGCGCTACAAGAGAGATATGACAGTAGTCAAGCCACTGGTCAGTGTGCGCCAAACGTCCAGTTGTCTGTGCCACAGCTGTATGAAAGGCAGCGGAAGTACCAATCGACACACCCATTTTCCCAAAAAGTGACTGCGCAAATTGCAAAGTTGTTAGCTGTGGAAATGCTGCCGTTTAGGCTTGTGGGTACAGAGTCTTTTCGGGAGTTGTTGGCTGTGGCAGCACCATGATACTCTGTACCCAGCCGCTACTTTTTCTCACGTAGTGCCGTCCCCGCGTTACACCAACAACTTAAAGCGTGCACTAACAAAAATGCTGTGACCGCCAAAGTCCACCTAACAACGGACACGTGGACAAGTAGTTGTGGACAGGGCAGATACATCTCAGTAACGGCTCACTGGATCAACCTGGTGGACAGTGTCCCAACTTCTCAAAGTGGACAATCTGAGATACTACCAACTCCACGAATAGAGGGCACAACATCATTCCGAGTGGCTGCCTCATCATATATGTCCAGTACACAATCTGCTTCTGCAACTTCCTTGTCCACTGCTGAGCTGCCCGCACCATCACGTCCAAGTTGGGAGCTTTGCAGTAGTGCTTCAGCAAGGCGACAACAGGCTCTTCTGAAGCTTATCTGTCTAGGTGACACACCTCACACTGCAACTGAGCTGTGGAAAGGTCTTAAGCAACAGACTGATGAGTGGCTGGCCCCACTGCAACTACAACCAGGTCTTGTTGTCAGCGATAATGGACGAAACCTTGTGGCGGCACTAAAGCACGGTAACCTTGTTCACGTGCCTTGCCTGGCTCACGTGCTGAACCTAATAGTTCAGAAATTCCTGAAAATATACCCCGAGTTATCTGACCTACTCGAGAAGGTGAGGCGAATTTGCGCCCATTTTAGACATTCGTACACAGCAGTTGGCAGTCTTTCAGCCCTTCAAAACAAATTCAATTTGCCTAAACACCGGCTAATTTGCGACATGCCCACGCGATGGAACTCAACATTCCATATGTTGGCAAGGTTTAATGAGCAGCAGAGGGCAATAGCGGAATATCAGCTACAACATGCCCGTCACCACGGAAGTCAGACCAGACACATTAGTACTTTCGAGTGGGTCTGGATCGCTGATCTTTGCGAGTTGCTGGAGAACTTTGAATACTGCACCAAACTTGTCAGCGGTGATCAGTCCATTATCAGTCTCACCATCCCCATGCTTTGTTTGCTTAAAGAATCGCTCCTGAATCTGAAAACAGAATCTTTGAGGGCCCAGCGGATGGCTATGGAGCCAGAATTTAACATCGCTGATCCTAGCCAGCCAAGCCAATATCAGCAGGCTACATTGGGTCTGGAAGAAGAAGGTGATGAGGGTGATGATGAAGAAGATTCATTTTTCTGTGGTACTGATGTGAACCCTGATGGTACTCCCAACCCTACGTTTATGTCGGTACAGCATGGGTGGGATGAAGAGGAGGAGGCGGAGACCGATTTAGAGGCCATGATACGTAGTGATCCTCATTCTGTTGTAACCGAGGAGATGAGTCTTTGCAGCTTAGCACACATGGCTGACGTAATGTCTCAATGTCTCTCCCAAGATCCACGCGTCATTCACATATATGCCAGCAACCTCTACTGGTTGTCAAACTTTTTGGACCCCAGATACAAAGACAAATTTCCGTCGCTGCTGTTGCAGTCACCCAGGGGCTTAACGATGGATTTTTTCAAGAGTGTTGTTGTTGACCATTTGATGTCCATATCACCGTCTGACTCCGCTATACCTCGAAGAACCAGCTCTTTGCAACAGCAGCCTTTGGTTGGGACACAAACATCATCAATGTCAAGAAGAGGTGGGGGTAAGATGTCCACCAACTGGGCGATGTTCAACAGACCTTCCGATCAACAACGGATCATGCCTACGGTCACCTTGACTAGGAGACAACAATTTTCCAACATGGTGAACGAGTATGTCAGTGACAGTACCAGCTTCCTAACCGACCTTTCTGTACCCTTTAATTACTGGGTTTCCAAGCTTCACACTTGGACAGAGCTCGCTTTGTATGCCTTGGAGGTGCTGGCCTGCCCAGCTGCTAGTGTGACATCAGAGCGTGTTTTCAGTGCCGCTGGGGGTATAGTCACTGATAGAAGGTCACGGCTTACTACTGAAAATGCCGACAGGCTGACTCTCATTAAGTTCAACAAAGACTGGATATCATCGCAGTTCGCAAGCCCCCCAGACGACAGTACCCAAATGTAGAGTAACCTAATCATAATTAATAGGATTGGAATATTGCACTTTTAACTTTATGCCCTTTTAAGACAGGAAGTATCGGCATCTCCCTCAGCTCAGACGATGTGATAAGTCATGTTCCTGCAACATTTGCTGCATGCTAACAAAAAACGCAATCAGTAAAAATCATTTTACTTTACAAGTGCATCCGCTTGTGAGCATTTTTCATTTTTTTTTTTTTTTTAAATACAATACAGCCTCTTGGGCTAATTTTTTGAGGCAACAAGCCTATGCCTGCATCGTGGACGTTGCTTGTACTATGCTCTCAGGACAAGTAAGAATATAGTATGGGCCACGCGCCCTCCTCTATTTCTAAAAAGAGTTTATAAGCCCTTTGAGCTAATTTTTTGAGCAACAAGCCTATGCCTGCATCGTGGACGTTGCTTGTACTATGCTCTCAGGACAAGCAAGAATATAGTATGGGCCACGCGCCCTCCTCTATTTCTAAAAAGAGTTTATAAAGCCCTTTGAGCTAATTTTTTGAGGCAACAAGCCTATGTCTGCATCGTGGACGTTGCTTGTACTATGCTCTCAGGACAAGCAAGAATATAGTAAGGGCCACGCGCCCTCCTCTATTTCTAAAAAGAGTTTATAAAGCCCTTTGAGCTAATTTTTTGAGGCAACAAGCCTATGCCTGCATCGTGGACGTTGCTTGTACTATGCTCTCAGGACAAGCAAGAATATAGTATGGGCCACGCACCCTCCTCTATTACTAAAAAGAGTTTATTAAGCTCTTTGAGCTAATTTTTTGAGGCAACAAGCCTATGCCTGCATCGAAGACGTTGCTTGTACTATGATCCTGCTGTAGCCTGGCGAAGGGTCCCACTGTACGCTACGGAGATATCGGGTAGACGCGCTGTGTTGCAAGTAGACGTCCCAGCCTCTCGCATCTGTGTTCCTAGTGTTGTTGCCATACCGAGTCATTAAGTAACCCCCCCCAAACACAGGCACTATTTATTTGTCAGCAACATTTCCATGTGCAGTCATGATTTTACACATACTAACCAAGGTGCCTTCATGCACCATGGGGGCCGTAAAGTACTTGCTAATGATGATGACTTTAAGCCCACCCACAAAATAACCTACACATCCATTCCCTGAAAAAAGACAGACACAAAGCAGTTTTTTAAAAATGTGTATTATTACGCCTTAATGGCAAATATGTCAGATTCTTTTTTTTTTTTTTACTTTCTAAAAGCTAACAAATAAAACAGAAAAAAACAAAAATAAATTGTGCAATGCACTTTTTGGATACCAAAACAAACAAACAAAAAAAAAAAGTGGGCCCTACAGCTGGTGGTAGGTTGGCTCATTGTGTGGGGTAGCCTCTACCGGGCCACCATCATCCTGGTCGTGGAGGAGGTCCAGGGCCCCATGGAAAGCCTCCGACAATGTTTGGAACCCTGTAGGGTGGGTCATCTGGGCCGGATGGCCTTGTGTTGGTAGGTCCATGTTTGGTGGACACCACCTCTGGGTCGCCACGTAGCTGTCCCTGGGTGTGGGCCTGTCCAGCCTGTTGGAGCTAGACTGCTGCCACCCCTCCAAATAAGAAAATACTTGGCCAGGGTGGTTTGGGGGCCGACAGGCATCAAGGACAATGTGGATTGCTGACCTTGCCCGCAGTCGTCTCTCCAATGGAATGAGAGCCAAGAAAGGTATGAGACTGCAGGCAAAGTCAGCATCACATTGTCCTAGGTGGTCATTTTGTGCCCCCGGGATCTGAGCAGGGCTGCTGGGTTTCAGGTGACTCCCCACACTGCTGGCAGTCGGCAGTGGAGGAAGCTGGATGGCCAGAGGTTGGTTTTGGTGGGGAGACGGTTGTGGTGGCCCTTCAACCTCCTCTTCTTCCTGTGGTCGGCCATGCCCCAAAGGTGGTGGTGGTACTCCCTCCTCCTCCACTCCAAGTCGGGGTGGTTCAGGGGCCTCCCTTGCCTCTTCAGGCAGCTGTGGTGGCGGGTTACGACGCCGCCTCTGGTAGTGAGCAGCTCTGTGGGTAAATATAAAAAAAATTTGGTGAATGGGTTGCGTTTGGAAACAAAACCATAGGCCAAACATAAAATGTGCACACTTTTTTGGCTCAGTGTATCTGTGTATTCTGTGTCTTTTCATTGTTGGCCTTAAGATGGAATTGCAGCAAATAAATTAAGGACATTTTGGCTCATGCCTCAACCAATATTCTATGTGTGGGTAGTGTTGGTCCACAATTTTTTGCCATTACATTAGAAATTTAAAAATTTGTCTGCACTATTACACTGTGCCCTGCCTTAGGCAGGACAGCTATTTAGGCACTTGAAGACATATTAGTGGCCACAACTATTGCTTTGACTTTTTGTTGAAACTTTATGTGGACAAAGCTATAGCCTGACACTGTGATGGTACCTTTACACGCAGCTACAGGTAACAGGTTTTCCACAGGTAACTTACTGGCTGCAGTGAAATCATGGAGACATGGTTCTATCTTGTTGCTGTGTACAAATGGAACCATGTCTCCATGATTTCACTGCAGCCAGTAAGTTACCTGTGGAAAACCTGTTACCTGTAGCTGCGTGTAAAGGTACCATGAGGCAAACACATTCTTCAGGGTTGTTTTGCCATCAGATGGACACAAAAAGACGCAGTGTGGGCGGCCTTGGTCTCAATGCACATAACCCAGATCTATAGGGCAGATGAGCAAGACAGGAAATGGAGTCCTGCAACATAGGTGACACATGAGCATTCGGCGTTAGTGGCCTACACTCCTTTTTGCTGCCATGTATGCTAATCAGGAATGTCTTGGTAAATAAAACACACCAAACAGATGGCTTGGCTTTTGAAACTACTGTAATGGACATAGAGTATGGGGTTGTTTTTGAGCAGCAGGTCACACATCGTTGGTGCCAAACAAGGTGGTATGCACAGATGGACAGTTTTACAGTTATTCCAACGGGGCCAAACAAAAAACCGGGAGCAGCAAGGGCAAACCTCGGGTTTCCTAAAGGACCTTGGACATAAAAGCCTGTTGCACTTAAAATATGGCCCCCTTTAGTTTGATTTTATACAGCATTAATACACTATGTTTTCCGGAGGATTCGTAATGTGGCCATGAGTAAACAACAAAAAAACTAAAATTCACATGTGGGCCCTAATATCTACACCATCACCTTGCAGCCCCAAATATACCCATGGGAAAACTCACCCACACGTATTTGTAGTGATAGAGGATATGTCCTGAAATGTGTGTGACTGTGTCAACAATCTAGGATGGTGTACAAACAGTTTAGTGCAAAAGGGGTATATCCTTGCAACGTTATTTAGCCGAAAAAACACCCACAACTAAACGTGTAGGGATGTATGTGGCCCTTATGCAAGTCGAGGCCATTTGGAACTGATACAAATGAGGCTTATGACAGGCAAAGCAGACAAGGCCACACACCTTAGAGGCCATTGCAGGGAAGAACATGGCTTTGTTCCACAAACATGCCAACAATAATAGCTAATTGTGAGGTCACGGAACATTGTGTCTGACCACCCTGCAGAACATTGCTTATTTGTCCCAACGTCACAATGTGACTATTAAATGTGTATGTCCTGGATCATTGCCAAAGGTAATAGAATTCTGTTGCACCATGGCAGAAACAAACCCCAGTGTGGGTATGTAAACCGCCACACTCATTATAGAGCTTCATACGTAGACTGTGTGCCCTCGTGGACAGGGTCCTCTCCTCTTGTACCTGTATGACCTGATTGTCTTCATGTACTGTTTTTTGTCGTTAACCCTTATCCTCATGTAAAGTGCCATGGAACCTAATGGCGCTATATAAATAAATAATAATAACAATAATAGTACACAACAGTGCAGCAGACACATACCTTGGCATACGGACCACCGGTTCAAGGAAGGACAACCGGTCGTAGTGGCGATATATCGGCCCTGGATCAGCTTCCGGTTTCCCCTCCATGATCTTGCGGTGTTGCCTTTTGTGTTGAACCCGACAGCTCCTCCACCGTTTGATAATCAGGTCAACTGTGAAATGATTTCAAACCGGGTTTAGACCTCTGTAACATTTGAAACACTAAAAGTATGTGTACAAATCAACAATAACATTTTATTCATGTTGTGTGTGTAATGTGTATACAAGGCACAGTGACACGACAGTGTGGAACATCATCAACAGCATTACGGACATTGAGCTCACGTGGCCACAATTACAAATGGGGCAGGGCACATGTCAACGCATAGAGAATGTAATAGTGCGGGCACCAGACTCCGCTCATTAGTGGTATTTATATACACCCAACCCCCTGGCCTTCAGAGCCAGGAGGACCAGCCAGCCCTTAAACTAAGTGTACTATTGTGACCCCATCCAAATATAGGCAACCATGCGATGGCGCATGATAACACATTGAGGGCCCTGTATACCCTACTATGGGGGCCTGTATACCCACTGCTGGGGGGCCTGTATACCCACTGCTGGGGGCCCTGTATACCCACTGGGGGCCCTGTATACCCACTGCTGGGGAGCCTGTATACCCACGGGGCCCTGTATACCCACTGCTGGGGGGCCTGTATACCCACTGCTGGGGGCCCTGTATACCCACTGGGGGTCCTGTATACCCACTGCTGGGGGGCCTGTATACCCACAGGGGGGCTGTATACCCACTGCTGGGGGACCTGTATACCCACTGCTGGGGTCCCTGTATACCCACTGGGGTCCTGTATACCCACTGCTGGGGGCCCTGTATACCCACTGGGGGCCCTGTATACCCACTGCTGGGGGCCTGTATACCCACGGGGGGCTGTTTACCCTACTATGGGGGCCCTGTATACCCACTGGGGGCCCTGTATACCCACTGCTGGGGGGCCTGCATACCCACGGGGGGCTGTATACCCTAATATGGGGGACATGTATACCCACTGGGGGGCCTGTATACTCTGCAGGTGAAGCTGTATACTCTGCTGGGGGGCTGTCTACCAGTGATAGCCACTGTATACCAGGATGGCGGTCAATATGTTTTCCCAGTTTTTTGGGGCAAAAGTAGGGGTCGGCTTATACACGGGTCGGCTTACACACGACTATATACGGTAAATGCAATATAACGTGTGAACACATTTAACTCACCCATATTGCTCTGTGCATCCTGGCCACTGCGATGGAATGCAGGGAACATGACTTGAGCGACCTCCCTCCAGGCTGTAGTCCGCTGGATGTTATCCCCATAGGCAGGGTCAGTGGGCAGCCAAAGAAGGGGCCGAGCCTCCACCAGGTCAATCAACTGCAGGGTGCTGACAGGGCCATGCTTGCTTTGTGTGTGTGCGCGTCTGGCAGCTCGAGTTGGCTTATTTCCTGTTTGCTAAAAGCATGGGGTTTGCTGGAGAAAATCGCTTGCCTCGCCTCATTGGCGCCAAATAAGACAAACACATGCGAGTTTGGCCTCGGACACAGCAGCAAAATACAGTTGCGAGTGGGGTTTCCAACACGGCAATGCGAGCGCTTTCCGAGACACATCTGCGATTTTTAAATCGCACATTACTCGCTATTACTCGCTTCCCCATTCATTAACATTGGACTCGCTAGACTCGCAACGAGTAGCGAGTCCCGGGCTCGGACTCGCTAGAGTCAAGCGATTCCGAGTAATTTAGGACTCGCCCATCACTAGTCAGGAGGAATGGGCCCAAATTTCTACCAACTATTGTGAGACGCCTGTGGAAGGATATCCAAGATGTTTAACTCAAGTCATACAGTTTAAGGGCAACGGTACCAAATGCTAATGAAATGTATGTAAACTTGTGACTGCAGAAAATATAACTTTACCTCTCTCTCATTATTCTGGCATTTGACAAATATAATTAACTATTTATAGACCTGATGCTATCACATCGGGAGGATGGTTACATCGTGATAGAGGCAGCGACTGTCTTCCCCCCATCCACTGTCACTCTCCCCTCTGTGTTCTCTCCTTTGAACTGTCCCCCTTAGTACTCCCTCTTCCTGGTGCATTCTCCACCCAGTGTGCTGTCTTCTCCCATTTGTGCGGTCTTGTCCCCTCATGTATTCTCTCCTTTGACCTGTCTCCCCTTGTACGCACTCTCTCTACCCTGTGTGCACTCCTCCCTCTATGTGGTCTCTCTCCACCCAGTGCTGTCTTCCTCTTATGTGCTCTCTCCTCTGTATGAAGTCACTCTCTCCCCTGTAAAATCTCCCCCACTCTATGGTCCCTCCTTTGAGTTTTCTCCCCCTTGTGCACTCTCTCTGACCCCCCTGTGCGCTCTCTCTGCCCCCCTGTTTGCTCTCTGCCCACATATGCGCTTGCCCCCTGTGCTTTGTCTCTCACCCCTTGTTCTCTCTCCCTCTTGTAGTTTCCAAAGATGGTGGTGGCATAAGTGCACATGCCCATTCCAGGTCACGGTGTTGCCATATTTGAATACCTAGGTGTCCAAAAATTGTGACTACCTAAGTTACTGCACATGTGCACCGGTATATACATGTGCACATCAATCAATCTCTACCCTCCCTGGGTGCTCCCTCTGCTTTCCTTGTGCACCCCCTGTGTCCCCCTGTGCGCTCTCTGTGCATTCTCTCTGAACCTCAGTGTTTTCTTTATGCACCCTGTGCATTCTCTATGCCCTTCTGTGCCCTCTTTGTACCCCCCGCCCCATGTGCTCTCTGTGCCTCCTGTGGGCTCACTGCACCCCCTCGGTGCACTCTGTGTCCTCCATGTTCACTCTCTCGGCCCCCCTCCCTGTGCGTCACGCCACCATCATCACCTGGATGTCCAAAGATGGTGACAGCATGACTAACTGGGCCTCTGTGTACTCGGCTCGTGCATGCGCACTTAGTGTCCAAAGATGGCAGCAGTTTGACTAACCGTGCCTGTGCATGCCGGGTAGGCACAGGCGCAGTTAGACATTCAGCGATGTGCGGCTGTGATGTCGGGCATGGTCTGAAGGTGGTGTGAGTGAGGGGTTATGTGGCAACAACTTCCTGGCTTCAATTTCAGGTGGCCTTCAGTACAGTTGTCGGCGGCATCACTGGCAGTATTGTGCAATGGGCCACTACCGCTATCGGGTGCCATATTTGCACAACCATCACTTAGGTGTGCAAATATGGCTGCAGCCAGTGCGTGATATGGTGACAACCAGATGGAAGTGGATCTTTCAACAATTCTGGTTGCCAAGTCCTTAGACAGTTTTCTCCTCTTTCTGTTCTCTATGTTTAGTGTGGCACACACAGACACGCAATGCAAAGATTGAGACTAGGGTCACACTTGCATGTTTTTTTTTTGTTTTTTTTAAATCCTGATCCGATTTTGAGCTTTCAAAAAGCTCAAAACCGCATCAGGAAACGCTCCTCATAGGAGCCCATTATAACAACCGGGTTACTGCATCCGGCTCTGCAGCCTGCGTGAAAAATCATGCAGTCTGCAGTTTTCGCAGTGGTTCTATCATCTGCAATGTGGTAACCGCACCGCTATAGATCTACTGTAAAAGCCTACAGGACCTCGGACAGCGGCACATACTGTACGTACATCACGTATAGTATGCACGCAGCTGACAGGGGAGCCGCGGCTTCAATCAGAAAATTGTACAGAGCCGACAGGAGCTGGCTTACTGTACATGAGTTATTAACACATTACATGCCCACCTGAGTGGGTAGCATGTCTCTAGGGGGGTGGGCACCCCTTAGAGACATGATGGCCACAATTATTATTAATATTTAAGCTTTTTTAACAGTGTTAACACTTTGCTCATCCCTGCGGCAGCAGGAATGAGCAAACTGTACGGTAACCAGATTGCTCCGGATTAGAGATCCAGAGCAATCCGGTTACAAAATGTGTGGGAAGCCAATTGCGTTCACCGCATCCGGCAATTTCATTAACAAATGTGACCCTAGCCTGAGTCAACTTCTGCAATTTTTATATGCTTTCAGGTATGATTTTTATCTTGGTCACACCTCTTACCACAGGAAAGTTTAAATGAGCATCACATGCTTGAAACAAAGATGTTTACCCACAATCTTGGAAAGGTGCCAATAAATTTGTCCTGCCCATTTTTGGTGTTTTGTGTAAAATTATGTCCAACTTGCCTTTTTTTCTAATTTTTTTTGCGTTGTTTAAATACATATAAAGGAAGTAAACATGTATATGTCAAAATGTGTAATTGCAATACAATTTGGGAGAAACGCTTCATTTTCTGGAATAATTTCTAGAGTGGCAACAATTTTAGCCATGACTGAATATACCATACATACGACACATAAGCAATATACAGTATAGCACACACATAAAACATACATATATTTATAATAAACACGCACACAAATATCTACACATGTAGACATCTACACATCTACTCATCTCTCCTGTAGGTATTTGTTGTATTCAAGCAGTGGTAAAGGCCACTTTACACACACAGATATCTGTGACCAACTTCTGAACAGATCTCTGGTTGCAGTGAAATCATGGACACATTGTTACATTGTGTGGCTGTGTACAAATGGAGCAATGTGTCCATGATTTCACTGCAACCAGAGATCTGTTCAGCAGTTGGTCACAGATATCTGTGTGTGTAAAGTGGCCTTAAGAGTATTGTGAAAAGGAGGGATCAAAGGAAGATGTGATCTTACTAATAAGTTCCCTATACTCCCATCCTTTTTTCCTTTTTTCTTTTATGACTGTGCTGTCTGTGCCAAGTTACAACAGCCGGTAAGGAGTTCTGCAAGAGGGCCTAGAGACTGGCATTCAGCGCCATGTCCGCATTCCTTCCTAACTTGTTCTGACTTTTTTATGCTGTGGGCACGGTTATGAAGTTGCATTACTTGCCCCAGTTTCTCTTTCTTGGAATTCCTTGGAACTCGTAATAGTTACCCTAAAGCCAAACATGTATATATGTTCCAGCTAATTATGACATATGCTTCAGCATTCTCTGTTTCTATTCTTGGAATTCATCATGATCTATTTTTAATTATTAATATCATCGGGAGGCAAATAAACAAAACTGATGCTAATTTATGCTGATTTGTAGTCAATCAGTTTAGATCAGTCGCATATAACCAAAGCATACGGCATGTGTGAACTCAGCCATACATAGGAAGAACAATAAACCTCTATTTTGATCTAAATATTAATCTTTTATTTAATCTCATCTTAAACCCTTCTAAATGCCTTTTTTTATTTGCATATACATATTATGTTGGGTGGAGTAGGGCCACATCTCTAAGGGTACCGTTATACGTCACAATATCTTTCCGATATCGCATACAATTTCACAGGAGCGCGCACGTTTTTGCCACTTGTCCAAGATCGCATAGGGGGAGATATCGGCAGGCAACGCAACTAGGATGTACGCAACTTTTGTGCGCTGGGCATGAGCAACATAGCGTCCGAGCATTAACATTGTAGTGAATAGGGAAGTTGCGTTCCACATCGTAGTTGCGCCATCACACAGCACAATCATGCCAGATCGCATATGCAACATTGTACAGTTGATCACCTGAGGAAGACAGAGTATCTGTTGAAACGTGTTGTGAGTGACATGATTTTGACTTGAATAACCAAAGTAATCCTTCAAAAGTCTGGCTCTGATCTTCTGCAGCGCCCTCAGAACCGCTTATATCCTCTTTCCTATGCTTGTCTATACACTTTTCCAGTAATGACCCATTAGAACGGACCCAGCAGTAATCCACTGACAAAAAGTTGTACAAACACAACTTTACTTTTCTGTCCATTTTGAAAAAAAAGATTTTTGCAGGACCCTTTTTTCTAAGGCCCCCTTCACACTGCATGATTTCACTGATCAGTGTCCATCAGTGTTTGTGTCAAAACCAGGAGTGTCTCCAAAACACAGAACAGGGTCAATCTTTCAATTCTAGTTTTTCTCTGCAAGTTCCTCTATGTTCCTCTGTGACGATAGTTCCAGGGTGACATATCGCCAGCAACATTTCTTGGCACGGTTGCGGCATGCTTCTCACGCCACAACCACAGGAGACATTTTTGGAGGCAATATTTCTCGCTGGAATAATCACAGCCAAATTGCCTCCTTATTGCGGTGTGTAAATCAGGAATTTGGCGGCGATAAAACCAAAATCGCCGGGTTTCGATTTTAGGGCAGTGCTCTAAAACCAGGCGACCGGAGCGAGGCGACTTATCGCCACCAAATTCCTATTTTACACGCCGCAATAAGGAGGCAATTGGGTGAAAATGTGACAGCGATATTTCCAGGTCGCGATATCGCTGCCACATTTCTCGCCGCGGTTGCGGCGTGTAAAGGTACCCTCAGAGGATCTAATATGGTATGTAAAGCACCACTGCAGGATTTTGTTTTTGAGAGGTGATGAGTGGTGCTTTAAACCGGCCGGCGACATTGAAGGCTGATCACTGGTGAGCTGTCACACAGGCAGACTCACCAGTGATCAGTACCAACGAGAACACTGGTAACCATGTATACAAGCGGGTAAGTAAGCACCGTGCCTTCCTCTGGATCAACATGTTAGGCTATGGGTTGAACTAGATGGACCTTTACATGCGCCAACTTTTCTAGGAATTTCACTGCCAACTTACTGGTTGCAGTAAAATCATGGAGATATTGTTTCATTTGTACACAGCAACAAGATAGAACAATGTGTCCATGATTTCACTGCAACCAGTAAGTTGCCAGTGAAATTCCTAGAAAAGTTGCCATGTGTAAAGGTACCCTTAAAGGCTTCCTTCACCCTTAAAACCTATGTTACAATGTTACTATGATACCAGCTCCCAGCGCTTGCTGAGAGGCGCTGGGAGCTGGCTGATCGCACGCTCCCGGTGTCACACGCAGCGATGCTGCTTGTCCACCAGGCGACCATCGCCAAGTTTTAGAGCAGGTTCTAAAACCTAGCGACCATCAACCAGCGATTTATCACTGGTTGATGCACCCT
Source organism: Allobates femoralis (assembly GCA_033576535.1). Taxonomy (NCBI): domain Eukaryota; kingdom Metazoa; phylum Chordata; class Amphibia; order Anura; family Aromobatidae; genus Allobates; species Allobates femoralis. The sequence continues at coordinate 229,381,602 of JARQOC010000001.1, read as the reverse complement.
GTCACATACGTCAATATCGCTGCAACGTCATGTGCAGCAGCGATATTGCACGCGATATTTACGATTGTGACATTAAGTACAACATTGCTTGCAACTTCACTGGCAATTTGATGAGTCAGTGAAGTTGCAAGCAACATCGCAGTGCTACACAGCACGATGCAACTGCAATAAGTTGCTGGTGTAACATCGCCAGGTTGAAGTGCACTCACTAAGGGTACCTTTACACACGGCTACATTTGTAGCTTGTCACCAGGTAACTTACTCGTTGCAGTGAAATCATGGATACATGATTCCATTTGTACACAGCAACAAGATAGAACCATGTATCCATGATTTCACTGCAACCAGTAAGTTACCTGGTGACAAGCTACAAATGTAGCCGTGTGTAAAGGTACCCTCAGGGTACCAATACACGTCGCAATATTGCATGCAATTTCACTTGCAATTTGCTGGTTGCAGTGAAATCATGGACACATTGTTACATTTTGTTGCCGTGTACAAATGGAACAATGTGTCCATGATTTCACTGCAACCAGCAAATTGCAAGTGAAATTGCATGCAATGTTGCGATGTGCAAGAGCCACGTCACACAGTTCAATTTATTGAACGATATTGTTAGTGTGATCACTAACATTCACGCGCGATCGCTAACAATATCTTTCACATCGTTGGTGAGCTGTCACACAGGCAGACATACCAACGATGTGGACCAGCAAGAATGCTGGCAACCATGGTAAACTTCGGGTTACAAGGCGCCGCGCGGCGCTTACTAACCCGATGTTTACCATGGATACGAGCTCCCAGCATAGGCTGCGAGGTTCATCGTTGCTCTGCCAGTATCACAAGGAGCGATGCTGCGTGTCCACCGGCCGACCAACGATAGATTTGTGAGCATGTTCACAAATCTGCAATCAAACAATCAAATGATTTTTCAAAGAAAAATCATTTGATTACACGCAGCGACGCACAAACGATATCGCTTAAGCGATCAAAAAAGCGTGGCGTGGCCCTAACAGTACCCTTAAACCTGGTGATGTTGCTCCAGCAATAGCGATGTTACCAGCGATCCAGCTTATACCGCAGCATTGGTGCGGATCGCTCGCTGGGTTGTTCCCAGCCCAGCGGGCGATGGTTCCTCCTGCATAACTGCGGCGTCACCAGCAGCATCTTGCCATGTGACAGCCAGCCTGCGATGTCGGAAGCAGCCGCGCTCCCGAGGAATTGCATCCGACATCGCATGCAATGTTGTACAGTGTAACGGTACTTTTAGTCCCCTGCCCCAGGATTTATACTCGCCCTTTGGTGTTTTCAACTTTTATTGGTGTAACTCCGGTCCCGCATCGCCATCTTGTGTTTGTAACTTCTGACTGTACCAAAGTCAAAAGTTAAGGTCTCAAGCTCTCAATGCAATTATAAGGGTGCATGCACCGCTGCCCATAGATCTACTGTATAAGGCTTCAGGACCTCGGACAGCGCACATACTATAGCTACAATATAGCTATTGGTTCGTTTGTTCGTTCGTTCGTTCTTTCTTTCGTTCATTCTTTCTTTCGTTCATTCTTTCTTTCTTTCGTTCTTTCGACGAGTCCTTCCTATTTCCACTCAGTGTGCTCCATCGTGCTCCTGTGCACTCACACTTCTCAGTGCCCTGCCGAGGGCAGAGCAAATTACTTATGCAGGCATGAGGAAAGGCGGAAGAGCACCCACGCATGCGCACTGTAATACTTTGTCCAGCCTTCAAGAGGGTAGAGAATACACATTGAATGAGCACTCAGAAAATCCATAAAGATTGCAGAAAATCCATGTAGAGAAAACTTCTACAGAGCACCTAACTAGCCCTGCAGTAAGAACTTAATCTGGAGGTTTACAGTATAAACTCTATAGAAGATTTAAACAATCAGTGTGAAGATTTTCTTGCAGCAAGCAGTATACAGAACAAAGACTTTGTGTTCAAACTGTAACAGTATTAAACCCTTATGTGACCTTGATAACTTCCTTATTCTCCCTCCATATAAACATTTTGTTGGCAATTATTTTTTGATCTACACGCACAGTACTGACTTTGTGAGGCAACAGAGCGCACTTTTGTTATTGATATATAACTTATCTACTAACAATAAAGGACACAGAGCACCGTGGTGGAAAAAGAGCTGGGTTTTATTAAGGGTTACCGCGTACCTTTTTATTACAGATAATTAATCATTTCACATTTTCCATACTCCAAAATATGTTTCATAACTTTGAAACCATGTAACTTCAAGTAGTATTGATATAACTCATAACCGATCCACCCAGCAAAGCTGGGCGACCCTCCCTCTAATAAACGCCAGCTAAACAATGAACATGCTGCTTAATATAAACCATGGGGCGGGCGGGCGGGAGTTCAGCAACCGTGTGCTGTAATGCCCCCAGTGCTAATCGCCCCCCCTTATATAGCCCATCCTGTGGGCGACAACCAATCAGTTTAAATGGTTTTTTGTCGGGTTCCCTCCCGCTCCGAAACATCTGCCCGATGACGTCATCATCGTGGCAACACACATTAGCCAACTTACTGGCTTGTTTTAACCCTAGCTGTGCCGCTCGTTTCCTCAGGGTGTCCTCCATTTTATGCATGGATGACACTTGTGAGGCAACAGAGCGCACTTTTGTTATTGATATATAACTTATCTACTAACAATAAAGGACACAGAGCACCGTGGTGGAAAAAGAGCTGGGTTTTATTAAGGGTTACCGCGTACCTTTTTATTACAGATAATTAATCATTTCACATTTTCCATACTCCAAAATATGTTTCATAACTTTGAAACCATGTAACTTCAAGTAGTATTGATATAACTCATAACCGATCCACCCAGCAAAGCTGGGCGACCCATCAGGACGTTACCCTTGCAGTAGCGGCCCCCCCCAACCAATCCTCCACGATGCTCTGCGCCCCGACATTAAAAATGTCGAGGCCAACTTCCGAGAGGTGCACAAGGTCCCGCCTATACAGTTCGTCCACAAAGCCCTCCAGATCGAGGTGCCTGTAAGAGAAACTGCCGATGGAAGGCAAGAACTTCTGCATCTCCCTGTTAATCTTTTTCCTGATTTTTTTCGAGATACATAGACCCGTGCACCCTCCACGCTAAGCGAGGGACGACCTCGGAAAAAACAAAAGTGGCTCCCGGAATTTCTTGGTTCAGCCAACAAAAGTCGGATTTCATCCTCCATAACAGATCCATAGTGGAGCATTTTCCGAGGTCGTTTCCCGCCGCGTGGCAGACAACCAGGTCTGGCCGTGGCAGCCTCTCCATTAATTCTAAAACAGTAGGAATCATGTTGTGCCATCTTAGGCCTCTCACTCCATGCCAGAACACCTGAACTTGCTCAATATCAAAAGATAAGTTCTCGGTGTACCTCCTTTTCTTTGCTCCCTTGTGGGCCCAGAAAATAAATGAGTGTCCGATAATCCATATAATCTTACTGCCTAGGAATAAAGTATAAATAAATTACTGGGAGAACTTATCCATACGGATGTAACTTTTGTAAGCTTTGGATTTCCACCGCCCAATGGTCTTAATCCCTTCTTCTTGCACGCCCAATTGGGCGGCAAGAGTCGCTGCCCCAATTCTGAAAGAGTGGGAAGTAATTTTAATTTCGCCCAATCGCAATGCGGGAGACATTTCCGTAAAACGGCTCTGAACTGAAAAATAGTTGTGGCGGAGCCGTCTGCATGAGCAAACAGCGGCCCCTGGGAAGTTCCGCGGACCGCTACTCACTGCCTGATCGCATCCAACGGGCAGAGTGGATCGTTCGGGATTGCGTTAAGCGTGATGACATGGCCCTTCCCGAGCTGGTCCGTTTTTGACCTTCGAACGAGGAGGACCAACATGGATGGGAAGATGGAGACATCGCTCAAACGCAGGCCCGATGGGCATGCTTTGCTCACAGAAACGGCTTCGCTTATTCTCATGGCTGAGAAAAATAGCAGAACGAATGCGCTTTGAATAGCACAGCTTCGTAACTGCTTGAGCACACTTGGGTTAGGCATGAACATAATTGTGACAGATTTGATAAGGAAATAGGCCTTCTTTTATCAGGTTCGATGAATGATTTCTGATATCCCTTTAAAAATTGCTTTATTACAAAGAGGTTGCCAATCGGCGGAGCCCCATAAAGCTTTCTAAAAAAGGATATCCCTGCAAGGGTTTTCTTTATTGAGGAATGGGTCATTTTTTTTTTCTGATGAGTGACTCCACAAAGGGGACTGCGAACTCCACCGGAGCCGTATGTGGGCAAGTTTCACAGATATTACAAAATTGCACCCACGAAAACCAAGCGGCGCTATATGCCGCCCAGGTCCGTGGTGCAACTGAGTGCTTGATGTAAAGCTGAATCTCTGCTAGAGCTTCTCCCATAATTCGGCCGGGAATCGGACGCCCAGTTGAGCTGCTACTGGCCAACGAGCTTGGAGCTGTGGTATGTCATTACAAAAATTAAAATCGAAAGACTTATTAGTACCGTTCGAAGCTACCTGGGCTTTCAACCAAATATTTCTATGCAATAAGGAAAAAGTTAACACCCTCAGGCAAGCTGACATTAATTTTCCTTTAGCCGAAAGTGAGTTGATTATATAAGCTACCCCTGGATCCGGGAATTTAAATAAAATGCGACGGATGGAAAGTTGGGGGCCCCAGCATAATATAATGGCGGATACTGCCAATAACACTTCGAGTGCAGGGGTCCTTTGAAGATTGTCCACTAGTTTCGGGGGCCACTGAGAAGACGACCACTGAGACCCAAAGCGTATCCACATGCCTGAGCTGGATGTATAAAATTCCAGCCCAAGTGAGGATGAGTCTATAAAGTCTTGTTGCCAATACGTAGACCCGTTAAAACTGGACAAAAACGAGTCCCAGTTCTCAAGGTCGGATCGAATCGACTGTGAGACTGAAATGGGGTCCGACTCCACCCTTCCGGCCATGCTCTCGTAAAGGCGCCTCAAAAATGGGCGCCCAGCTGGGATGACGCGGAGGGCGAAGTTCAGGCTCCCTGCCAATCTCTGACCTTCCTTTAGACTATAGTCCGTTTTGGAAAGGAGTTCCTTTATTAAGTCTCTTAAAGTTACTAATTTGTCGAGGGGGAGGCGGCATTCCATTTTGACGGAATCTATTAATATTCCTAAAAATTCAATGACGGTCGCTGGGGAAGTAGTTTTCTCAGAAGCAATTGGGACCCCGAATTCGGACGTTAATGCCAAAAAGGTATTAAGTATGATCTTGCAGGAGTCCGACTCCGGGGGACCAATAAACAGAAAGTCATCCAAGTAATGTGTCACAGCGCCCATGTTCGAGCTCGCTGTGATACACCACAGGAGGAAACTCGCAAATGACTCAAAATAATGGCACGACAACGAGTATCCCATCGGGAGGCACTTGTCATAATAGAATTTACCCTCAAATTGAAAGCCTAACGAAGGAAAACCCTTGGGGTCTATTGGGAGTAAGCGAAACGCGGATTGAATATCCGATTTCGCAAGCAAAGCCCCCCGGCCATATTTTTTAACGATGTCGATTGCTGAGTCGAAGGATGCGTAGGATACCGACGCAACGCTCGGGTCCACCTGGTCGTTCAGAGATGCGCCTTCGGGAAATGAAAGATGGTGTATCAATCTGAACGAGCCAGGATCTTTTTTGGGAACAACTCCTAACGGAGAAATCCTGAAATTAGTAAATGGGGGGGTAGAAAAGGGGCCTTCACACCTGACGGCATTTAATTCTTTACTGATTTTATCTCGGACAACCCAAGGGAAAAGTCTTGCTGAGGGGAGATTCCTGATCGTAGTGCACCCGGAGCCGAGAAAAGGAGGGACATAAAAGCCTCTTTCAAAGCCCCTGAGCAACAGATCTGACTTCTCCCGATCAGGATAACGCTTTAGCCACGGGAGCATTTTTTGTAATTTCACTGGGGTCTCCGCTTTTGAGAAAGGATTCTTTGTTAGTTGACTGACTGGTTTTCTTAAAGCATTTGGATGCAGGATGAGCACCCCCGCATGTCGAGCACTCATGTCTATATCTACAGTTTTGTAACCAACGACATGAGGATTCGTTGTAAGCGAAGCATGAGCCCTTCTTAGAAGACTGAGCCGGGCCTGCTTCGCCACTACTTGCCTCTGAGGGACCATCATGTGGAGCCAAAGACCGACGTCTTTGACTCCCAATTTTAGCGACGAGTGGATGGCCAGCTTTTGGCGAAAGGCCTCATCGTATGCTAGCCATGCCACCCCGCCAAAGTGACGGTACGCCTCCAGGATGATGTCAATGTGTTGAAAAAGCCCAGGACAAGGTGCCTGTGATTTCTCAACCCACACAGCTGCGTAAATCAGAAAGTCTTGTAACCAGTTCGTAAATGATTTTTAAACCTTCCTCTTCTCATCGCCGTCCTTATCATCTCGCCGATCAAATTTAAACAGCTCGCAGGACGGTAAGAGAGAGAACAAATCCACAAATTCCCCTCCCCATATCTTTTCTTTAGTAGTTAATGACAGGTGAAACCCTAATGGGGAGATTTCGCATGGGAGAGCCTCCTTAAAGGACGACTCAGGTATCCCTGCTCTATTATATACCTGAGATCCACCTGGGCATACCTCACCCTTGCGGATATCCTGTCTCAGGGCTGCTGCTACCGCTTGGTGTACTATACCGGTGATGGATGACAGCAGTTGGGGAGGTAGGAAATCATATACAGACATAGAAGTGGTCTCACCTGTCCCCATCGCTGACGGCAATCCATTTGCGCCTAGCTGGCCCCGGGCACTGACATAGTTGTCTCGGTGTCCAGGCTCGGTCGGATCATCTCTTGAACTCCCGCCGGGTTGCGGAGCCTTGTGGCCCCATGCCTGGAGCGCCGTCACCCCGCTGGTGAAGCTCTTTTGCTGCGGGGCGGGCAAGTTCCTTGCAGTGGGCTGGGTGAAACCCTGGTCGGCCTCTTCTGGCCCGGTAGCGAGTGACATCGGGCCACGTTCGCCTTGTCCGGTGCTGACCGTGGCTGAAGAGTGCGTGCTGGCCCATGCTGACAGGAATTGTTCATAGGTGGGAGGAGGCCCAGGCAAGGCTAACCCTTCCTGAAACCCGAAAGGTTGTGTGTCCATTTCTTGGGTCCCCAGCCTGGCTATGCTGCCCGCATCGCCTTGATGTGGGTTGGGTGTCCAGTCGATGAGGGCGGAATACCCCATAAAATTGCTGGCGCTGCTGCCCACACTGTCCCTCCTGTGAGCCCGATGGGGTTCCTCCGTAATGTGTCCCCGAGTAATAGATCCGACTTGCGGGACTAAACTGATTTGGGGACCGGCCGGCGCTCCCGTAATCACCTGAGGCACCGGAAGTCCCGCCCTCACTGGAGCCGGGTCATCGGCGACTTCCGGGTGCGTTGCGGATCTCTGCTCCCGGGGCTGATGCTGAACAGTTCCGGATTTCTTCTTGCGATTTCCCGAAGCCCGACGGGACGCTGGTGGTGAGTATGTCTCGCGCCTCCCCCGCTTCTGACGCGAGCTTTTCCTCTGCCCCGACTGGGCACCACTGGATGGGGGCGGTGTCTGGTTCTCGGGAGTGAGGGCGCCTAGTTCACCGGCGCTGCAGCTGGATAAACATCTCCTAAGCCAGGCTTCGCCGCCACAGCTCTCCGCCTTCCTGATGAGCTGTTCCAGGAGGACATCCATCGCAGCGGGGGCTCTTTTGCAGTTCAGCAACCGTGTGCTGTAATGCCCCCAGTGCTAATCGCCCCCCCTTATATAGCCCATCCTGGGGGCGACAACCAATCAGTTTAAATGGTTTTTTGGCGGGTCCCCTCCCGCTCCGAAACATCTGCCCGATGACGTCATCACCGTGGCTACACACATTAGCCAACTTACTGGCTTGTTTTAACCCTAGCTGTGCCGCTCGTTTCCTCAGGGTGTCCTCCATTTTATGCATGGATGACACTTGTTCTCTTGTGTTTATTCACTTTCATATGCTATGCCTATGCACTATGCAAAAATCTGTATTGTGTAGAAATGATAAAAAATCTGGAACAGGTACATTTTCTTTTGTCTTAAGGGACCCGTCACAACATTGCATGTAATTTCACTTGCAATTTGCTGGTTGCAGTGAAATCATGGACACATTGTTCTATGTGTACATGGCAACAAAATAGAACAATGTGTCCATGATTTCACTGCAACCAGCAAATTGACAGTGAAATTGCATGCAATGTTGCGACGTGTAACGGTACCCTAAACACAGAGATATCTCTGGAGACATTGCTTGCAACTCACTGGTTGCAGTGAAATCATGGACACATTGTTCCATTTTGTTGCTGTATACAAAATGGAATAATGTGTCCATGATTTCACTGCAACCAGTGAGTTGCAAGCAATGTCTCCAAAAATATCTCTGTGTGTAACGGTACCTTTAGTCACTTGATATCTAATTCTTTATTACCCCTGGCAATTACTGAAATATTGAACTGTAATATGCTAATCTGGTATGATATTTTGGCTCAAGTACCAATCCAAAGTTTGAGCACAAATGATGTACATAGGTCACATAGTATCTGCAGACTACATGCATCTTATTAAAAAAATGCATTCTGAGAAAGCTATACATTCCTGCATACATGTAAATAGTTTTTATTAAAACAACTTCTTACTCCAGCCATTAGTGCAAGCTAAAGGTACTGTCACACGCAGCGATATGGCTTCCATATTGCCGTAAATTCGTGTATTTTGGTGTTGTGGCAACCACATCACCTGTGCGTAGTGGTGCGAGACAGGGCGATTTTAAGGCGAAAAATCGCCGGTGGAGCGTCGCCTGATCGCCCTGCACTGCAGTGAAATCAGGCGATAACCACCAGGTGATTTCTGCGCATCTTGGCATGTGACAGGGCAATAGTGAGGTAGAAAGCGAGCTCAGACCATCTGGAAGCAATTCTAGAGGCGTGCCTGAGCGTTCTGTTTGGCTCGCCCCATTTGCTGCGATTGGTGGTTGCTCCTGCGTTCCCATTGGCTGGCCTTGCCTAAGGCGCCATATTTGAATAGCGATATAGTAGAAAGGACACATGCATCATGTAGTGCGCAGACATCCTGACAAGGCTGACCAATGGTTATGAAGTTGTGTCGGCCAATCGGAGTGGTAGGGGCGCGGTGAAAAAAACTCTGGCACGCCTATCTCCTCGCCGTACTCACACTCTACGCCCACATTGTTGATGAGATGGTGGCGTGTGACGCGGCGATGTGGAAAAGGGAAATTGCTTCCAGTCTTCTGCAGGCGATTTCCAGAATGCAGGATCGCTGTAGATCACAGGCGAGATCTCTATGTGTGACAGGGCAATGGCGATGTGCAAAAATGTTCCCGAAACGTACTCGCTCACATCAAATTGCCAGTGATATGGAAGCCATGTTGCCGCGTGTGATGGTACCTTAAGTGGTCTGATACCTTAGCTTCTCTGAAAACACACACAAGGTCACGAAGAAGAAACATCCTGTCATTGCGGCCTCTGAGCACAGAATGACGGCACAAAGAGCTGCGGCTGTGTGAATGGCGAGTCACTGAGGTCACCCAAGGACAGCTCAGATAACCATGGCTAACCATAGCAATTACCATGGTTACCTGAGCTGTGTTCTCGGGTGATGTCACTGACCCACTGCTCCACACAGCCGCAGCTCTCCAGGCTTTCATTCTGTGCTCGGAGGCCACAATGATAGGATGCCTCTTCTTCATTGCGGCCTCCGAAGCAGCAGAGCTGAGATTGCAACGTGAGACCTTGTAGTGTATTATCATTGAAGGGTATGTTGTTGGGACTTTTACTATATGAGGGTTGTCAGCGTGTTTTATTTTTAATAAAGTTTTTTTTCTCTATATTTTATTTCAAATAAAGGAATTTTCTCAGTGTGTTTATTAACTATTCACTTACTGAATTGGTAATGGACGGCTATCAGAAGTACCTGACATTACCAATCCAAGGCTTAATGTCAAGCTGTCAATCATCAGCTGTCATTAAACTCTTTATTCCCCAGTTTGCCGCCAGCACCAGGGCAAATGGAAGAGCCAGGTAAAGCGCCAGGACTTGGCGATTCTAATGCACCAAATTCTGGGACAGCTATGGGCTGCTATTCTATGGAGTGAGGGAACCAATAACTGTGAACCCCCACTATGCTGAGAATACCAGCCCCCCCGCTGCCTTGTTTTACCTTGGATGGCAATTAAAAATAGGCCAAAGCCCATGCATTTTTTTTCCAGCCAAGGTAAAACTAGGCAGCTGAGGGTGGCAGCCCACAGATGTCTGCTTTATCTGTTGAGAATGGAAAATTCAGCGAAGCCCTATGCATTTTCTTCATTAGTTCTTTATTTTACACACTATGACAGCAAGCATAGACACTGCTGGTACAGATTGTGGGAGCACAGTCTGATCGCTACAGCCAATCATAGAGGCTCTTACAGAGAGTGAGCGTCTGTGATTGGCCATTGCTGTTTGGTGCAGTGAATATGCATGAAGCTTAATGAGCGGCCACAGAATCAAGCAGCAGGAGACTGGTAAGGTGATCTAGCTAACCCTATCTATCTGTCCATCCATCCAACCATCTATCTATTCTTTTCTAACTTTTTACAGCATGGGTAAGACCATGTTAAAAACGCATTGCACACGGATATCACACAGATGTCACATGGATGTTAGCCAAGAAAAAAACGCACATCATTGCACTTGCATGCCACATGGAACACCATATGGATGTTGCTCGTCCTACTCTTCTGGATGAGAAACATTCAGATTTTTCATACGGTCGAGTGTTTCCAGCCTTATTCAAAAATGCGCAAGAGCATGGCACCCTATGCTTTTTTGCACTTCTACAAAAGATGAACCATGTTGGGATAGAGGCCAGACAGACTGCAAAGGGACTCCATTAGCCTCCTAATAGAGCATCACTGTTGGAATCCCAGAAAAACAGGTTCCAAAGCAGTGCTCAGCATAGGACATTGCATATGTGTGAAACATGCCTGAGTCCTATTCATTTTGTGGCACCACACTGGGTAGGCCGCCACCAGAGGTACTGCTCTCCTCCATTAGAGGGAGAGTTGTGCCTCTGGTCTCCAGGTACTGGGACGGTGCAGTTGAGTTTCACACACACACACACACAACACTTAGGACCCTGGGACGGTGGGAGGACCCACGTGTAGTCGGGAGGGAAAAGTGAAGTGCAGGAAGTGTGGAGTTAGTTAGTAGAAAGGAGGAAGAGAAAGAGAGAACATCGGAGAGGGGTGGAGTGGAAGTCAGGAGTGTAGGGACAGTGTGGTGCGAACTTCTGTGGGCTGGAGCACGACCACGCTCTCCCTGGGAGGGAAAGACCAAGAGGTGTAGAGGAAGAAGGGAGCCCTTGGGGTAATGAAGGAGATGTAGATCCCCATATGCCCGTATCTGGCGAGACAGAGGGGCTGGTGGACGACACGGAGACCCGGCCCTAAACACGTCGCGGATAATTCATGCCCAAAACCATTGAATCAGAGGCCCCAAGCTTCTAATGGGAGCTGTGGCTGAACACCCGACACAACTTGGAGAAAGTGGCCAAACTAGAGAGCAGTGCCCCAGGAGGGCCACAGATAAGCACTCGTGGCTGTTGCTCCCTGAGCTCTGAGCTGTGGAGGTGCTAAGTGAGGAACGGCGAGACGAGCTCTTATCGCGAGGAAACCGGCAGAGACAGAAACACCTAATGAGAGGGAAAGGGGATCAAACCGAGGCTTGAGTGCACCAACCTGGTTCTGGAGACAACACTGAACCAGAGTTTGGCAAAGGAAGCACCCGGCGGCCATGCTGAAACAACTGAGTAAAAGTAACAGAACTCCAGCTGTGGTGTGTGAGACTTTCTTTGGTGGTGACCACGGGTGGCAGAGGCCGCATGAGACAGCAAGGTGCTGACGACCTAATGAACATCTGCCAAGGTGCAAACTGACTCCTTCATCCTACTGCCCTGGGGACCGCGCTCCAACTGCGGGGAGCAGAACCATCCAAGCTGCCGGTCACCGTCCCCAAAAGTTCTGAAGCAGTGGTGGCCGTCCTGGCTGCATACCGCAGCTGGCGTCACAAAAAACCCTTTCCCTAGTCATCCCCTGTCATCTACCCCCGTTTATTAAAAATGACACTGCCAGGGTCACAGGACCAGGTCTCGGCCCCCGTCTGTCCCCGTGAAAAGAACCGAGAAGTGAAGAACAACAAGCTGCCCGGTTCCCAAGTACCTCCGGCCCTGGAGTGGGTGTGTCAGTTTCATCCATCATAAAGCACACAGATCATGCTGGACTAGATGCCTCAATATGTCAACCATTAGCTAAGCTATCTTGAAATAAATAACAAAGCTACATGCCATAATCCTGAAACATGTTTCTACAGATGGACAGTTTCAAACTGCTAGGATTAGAGTAAGTAACTCATTATTGAATGGTGCATTACTGGTCACAAGTTGTTATCTCACATTTCCTTTTTTTTCTAATGTTATAAATCTACATTCAATGAAACCCCCACTACATAATGATGGTGTTTTTTGCACATGCATCACTGGAGAGACCTTTGAGATCTTGTCAGCAGCTTTATACTCCTTTTGTACAGTTCATTTGGGTGACTAGTTTAGTTAACAGAAAATAGACTTGACGCTTGCTGGGACTTCTCAGAAAAATCTCACTATTACTCAAACAGAAACTCCTGTACAGGAACGAAATTTGTGTTATGGCTATTATGTCTGACTCTATTACTCATAATGTAGCCACAAATGTTAAATAAGATGCTATTAGACGACTAAGGGACAGGGAACATAACTGATAGGGCAAAAAGCATTTCTATGTAAGTGGAAACTGGAGGGGTTAAGGTGTGGCTGGTACACCAATGTAACTTCCTGCCTTTTCTCTTGTGCTTCCTCTTGGTGCAAACACATCTGCTCACAAAACTTCATGTTAATATTGACTCATTTCAAGGATGACTATGTTCATTCCTGTTCTTATATCTGTACATACTATATGAATATTAAGCATTTTTTAAAATAAGATATGTTAAAAGCATTTTGCTAGAAGAAGCCATATACTGGCAGGGACATTTATATTCACATACATAAAAGGGGTGTCCAGATTTCTTGTGTTATCACTGATTCTGTCTTCTATGCATGGGCGTACACAGCATGGGGCAGTGGGGCGCAGCTGCCCCCCCCAGAAGGGAACCTGTCACCCCCTTTGGCCAGTGGAATATCTACGTGAACCTGGCGGTGCATTTTCCCCGGGCGCAGCAGGGTGCGCACCACCTGGCCTTCTGCTTCAGCGCCCAAGGTCTCTCCCTGCCGGCCTCTGCTGTTTTCGATATCAGCTGACAGCGGGGGCAGAGAATCTGAAGCTGCCGACTCCTGCAGTCCATAGTACACGAAGCGTCTATTAGACGCTCTGTATGTACAATGGAAGCCCTGATTCCCGGCATTTCCGGGTCAGGGCCACGTCATCAGGTCACCTGATTACACTGATGACGTCACCCAGCAGAGGCAACAGAAGGATGGAGCGCAGCATTCCACACTGGAGCTGAGGAAGACAGGGGCATTAACGTAATTAGGGGAAGGGGGACAGGGTTGAGGGGGTGTATGAAGAGCAGAGTGGGGGGAGTATGAGGAGCAAACTGGGGGGAGAGGATAGGGGGTGTATGAGGAGCAGAGTAGGAGGAGTATGAGGAGCAAACTGGGGGGAGAGGATAGGGTGTGTATGAGGAGCAGAGTGGGGGGAGTATGAGGAGCAAACTGGGGGAACAAGGTGGGGAGAGAGTATGAGGCACAAGCTGGGGGATTATGAAGAGCAAACTGAGAGGACAGGGTGGGGGGGAGTGGATGGTGGGAATATGAGCAGAAAACGGGGGGAGGGGCAGGGTGAGGGGAAGCATGAGGAGCAAACTGGGGGAGAGGCTGGGGGGAGAATATGTGAACCAAACAGGGGGAGAGGATGGGGAGAGTATAAAAGGAGCATACGAGGGGGAGAGGGTGGGGGAGTGGTGTATGTGGAGACAGCATGAAGAGAAAATGGGGGATTTGATGACACAAAACGGAGCAATGGGAGATGGGTATAGACACAGTATATGGAGGACAGTATGGGAAGCAAGAGGGTAAATTTGAGGATCAAGAATAAGGAGTAAGGGAAAGATGGCTGCGGCACAGTATGTGGAGGGGAATTATATGGGTGTGGAGACAGTATGCGGAGTGGGGGCATGGTTGTGACACAGTATGTGGAGTGAGGATGATAGGTCTTGGGGGGGGTTATATGAATGTATTTCTGTACTGAGGAGGGTTTTGATGCTGTGTTTCTGCACTGATGAGTGTTCTGGTGATGTATTTCTGTACTGAGAGTTTTGACATAGTGTTTCTGCACTAATGGAGGTTATATGGATGTATTTCTGTAACTCTGGTGGGTCTGGTGATGTAGTTTTGTCGTGTTTGTGCTGTAGTTTTGTGCTCGCGAGACTTGGTCACAGGTGCGCTTGCATTGAGCACCCAGACCTGCGCCACTGCATGAGAGCAATTTGACATACACAGGAGTGGTGGCCTTTTCACAGGAGCGAGGACCAGATTTAGCAGATGCTCCCGGACCATTTTCAGCTAATTTCCATACCGCTCATGAACTATTAAAAGTTCATTTTTGAGGTACACAGGGCAAACGCTGAGTATATAGAGTGGTCACAGGAAATCCCAAATACATCATGTATAAAGTGGTGGGTAGGGGTTAGAACGGCCAAAGGGAGTGACAGGTTCCCTTTAAAGGGAACCCGTCTGCTCTTTTTGAAATTCTCACCTCCTGTGGTACTCTGATGAGCTGGCCGAAGCGTCATATCCGACGCGGTGCATTGAGGGGGTTGATCATGTGTTCGTCCCGGCTTCAATATGCGCACTGCGCATGCATTGGAGCCGTGCCAAACACGTGATCAGCCCCCACAACGCACCGGGCCGGATATGATGTTCCAAACGACCATGGCTTGCCCCCCCCCCCTAGTTTTGATCCTGGGTACGCCCATGCTTCTATGACACCTAAATAATTGACAGGTGAAGTTTCCTCTTTCTGTAAAAAGAGCATCAGTGTGTATTATGCAGTACTGTGCCACAGTACTTGAAAAGGATAGTCTTCCATTTCCAACAGTCTTACCATTAAAATCAATAAGTGATGGTATGTACTAACAATTTGAAAGCAGCCAAGGAATACCTTCATTCTCCCTATTAAAGGGGATGTCCCATGAACAAAGCACATAGTAATCAATTGGTCTTGGAATAATAATAATTTCTACAATTGGCTGTGTTTAAAAAAATGTTCCTGTGCTGAGATAATAATCTTATATATGTGTCCCTGCTATTTACTGTGTAATGATGCCTGACTGTACAGGACATGATCTGATCATACCACAGCTCCTGGTCTGCGGAGGATGCATAAAAGAATACACAGATATTACAGTATGAGATCACGGATGATTCTTTTCATGAGGCTAAAAGTTGTTTAAAAACAGGCAGAGAAACATTTTACCTGACAAAACGAAAATGATTCCATCTGCCTCATTACAGTGAATGTTCCATCGGGGATTCAGCCGGAATCACGTATTTCAAAGATTTACATGTAAACCCCAGTGTAAGTGCTCAGCACAGAGTGCAGGATAAATTTGATTTGAGCTCTACTGCGATCTTTGGGAGGAATAATGAAGAAATCAACAGCAGGTCAAGAATTGGTTCTATTTTTTCCACAGTTCACTGGGCAGTATAAGTGATTAGACAGCTTTATTCCTCAGGTCAGTGGGATTATAGCATGACCAGATTTATATCAAGCATTTATGCTTGGCAACTATCACCCAATTACAAATGTTCCGAGCTGAACTGAGCTACTTCCTCATGAGCTAGAGTATTTAAGAGAGCAGGTTGTGCTCCCCCTCCTGGCCCAGAGGTGCTAGTGTTTGTCAGTGTGTAGTGGGGAGAGAACCCATGTGATGTTATTGTGGCATATTAACCCATGGGGTGCCACATTCCCCCTTAGTTAAATACAGTACTCCGGGACTGTGGAAAAACAAGTAACAAACAATTAAACACAATTAATATTGACAGAGACTTAAAAGTAAAAAGTACAAAAATCACTAAAATTTGAAAAAAAGTCCAAAAAATCAAAAAGCAGTCTTTCCGGGGGTTTAGTCTATTGCCTCCGGGCTGATAAGTATATTCACAAGAGAGTTCTTACCACAACCAGTCCGTGGTATATATGGTCCATAAGTAAATAAGAAAAGTTCAAAGTTCATACAGGATAGTCTCTGTAGGTACTGGGCTTTTTAACGTTGCAGCAACTATATACATTTGTCCACGGGCGTTTCTGCTTAGGAGGCCGGGATTCGCTACACCACCCCCAGGCACTTTCTTTCCCTAACTTAATATACATGGGGGTCAATCCAGTTCCTCCACCCTCTTGGACACAGTCTACCAGGTTCAATTTACATTTACTTTAGATTTAAACAAACATATTTACATTACACATTTAATTACATTTTACTCTCTGTACCTAACTGGTAACTGCCCTTGGGTACTACGCTCTGATCTGTGTAAAACAGGTATACTGCTTGCACGTGAGCTACTAGTATTAGTGGGTATGTACCTACGTGTTGTGCTTGGTACTATGACAGATGATGATCTGACTGCAGGACTGGCAAGTTCACTAGGATCAGGAATTTGTTCTTCCTCTCCAGATTCTACT
Source organism: Allobates femoralis (assembly GCA_033576535.1). Classification (NCBI taxonomy): domain Eukaryota; kingdom Metazoa; phylum Chordata; class Amphibia; order Anura; family Aromobatidae; genus Allobates; species Allobates femoralis. The sequence continues at coordinate 229,364,863 of JARQOC010000001.1, read as the reverse complement.
TCCAGGATGGGGAGATTATAAAAGGAGCATACGAGGGGGAGAGGGTGGGGGAGTGGTGTATGTGGAGACAGCATGAAGAGAAAATGGGGGATTTGAGGACACAATACGGAGTAATGGGAGATGGGTATAGACACAGTATGTGGAGGACAGTATGGGATGCAAGAGGGTAAATTTGAGGATCAAGTATAAGGAGTAAGGGAAAGATGGCTGCGGCACAGTATGTGGAGGGGAATTATATGGGTGTGGAGACAGTATGCGGAGTGGGGGCATGGTTGTGACACAGTATGTGGAGTGAGGAGGGATAGGTCTTAGGGGGGTTATATGGATGTATTTCTGTACTGAGGAGGGTTTTGATGCTGTGTTTCTGCACTGATGAGTGTTCTGGTGATGTATTTCTGTACTGAGAGTTTTGATATAGTGTTTCTGCACTAATGGAGGTTATATAGATGTATTTCTGTAACTCTGGTGGGTCTGGTGATGTAGTTTTGTCGTGTTTGTGCTGTAGTTTTGTGCTCGCGAGACTTGGTCACAGGTGCGCTTGCATTGAGCACCCAGACCTGCGCCACTGCATGAGAGCAATATGACATACACAGGAGTGGTGGCCTTTTCACAGGAGCGAGGCGGACATTTCAACCAATGGGGCGACAAGGACCAGATTTAGCAGATCCTCCCGGACCATTTTCAGCTAATTTCCATACCGCTCATGAACTATTAAAAGTTCATTTTTGAGGTACACAGGGCAAACGCTGAGTATATAGAGTGGTCACAGGAAATCCCAAATACATCATGTATAAAGTGGTGGGTAGGGGTTAGAACGGCCAAAGGGAGTGACAGGTTCCCTTTAAAGGGAAGCCGTCTGCTCTTTTTGAAATTCCCGCCTCCTGTGGTACTCTGATGAGCTGGCCGAAGCGTCTTATCCGACGCGGTGCATTGAGGGGGTTGATCATGTGTTCGTCCCGGCTTCAATATGCGCACTGCGCATGCGTTGGAGCCGTGCCAAACACGTGATCAGCCCCCACAACGCACCGGGCCGGATATGATGTTCCAAACGAACAGTGAATGTTCCATCGGGGATTCAGCCGGAATCACGTATTTCAAAGATTTACATGTAAACCCCAGTGTAAGTGCTCAGCACAGAGTGCAGGATAAATTTGATTTGAGCTCTACTGCGATCTTTGGGAGGAATAATGAAGAAAGCAACAGCAGGTCAAGAATTGGTTCTATTTTTTACACAGTTCACTGGGCAGTATAAGTGATTAGACAGCTTTATTCCTCAGGTCAGTGGGATTATAGCATGACCAGATTTATATCAGGCATTTATGCTTGGCAACTATCACCCAATTACAAATGTTTTAAAAAGAGATTTTGCATCACCATATTTTGAGAGTTGTAAGTTTTTCGATATTTGTATTTCAAATCAGAAAAAATGAGCCAGAATATAAGAGGAAGAGTATACATGTACAGGAGTACAAGAGTATACAGTGCATGTATAAGAGCATGTTCACACTAGCCATTAAACAACCAGCACCGTGGCTCAGTGGTTAGCACTGCAGTCTTGCAGCACTGGGTCCTTGGTTCAATTTCCGCTGAAAACAACATCTGCAAGGAGTTTGTATGTTCTCCCTGTGTTTGTGTGGCTTTCCTCCTACACTCCAAAGACCTTAGATTGTGAGCCCCAATGGGGACAATGTTTAAAATGTATGTAAAGAACTATGAAATTAATGGTGCTATATAAATGAATAAATATTATTATTATTATAAAGTAGGAGTATATTTAGAATGGCTATTAAACAAAGAAAATCTAAAATAAAAATAAAATGAGCATATACAGTATGTCTGACACCAAGCCGGTGGCCGGGGCTTCATCGGGGCAGGCCGTAGCTTCCACCTCCTGTCACGGAACCGCGCCTGCCGAAGCGGGGCCCGGTGGTGCAGATTCAAAAGAATATTGGCTGAACAGATTTAAAGGTTGTTTAAATTCGTGACGCCACCTGTGAGTGTTCCGGTGATATCCACCGGCGCTGCTTGGGCCTCCGGGGGATGGGATGCAGCAAGATGGAACGCTCCCCACAGGCTGAGCGGTGATCCCCGGAGCAAGGAGCTGCACAAGATGTTGTGAGGCAGCTGCGGTTACCTTCCACTTGCGGAGATGGACAGTTCTAAAGAAAGCACGGACACTGATAGTCTCTGCAATGGGTACTTTACTGTAACCAGCAGGTGATACATGGCATACAGTCTCGGGTAACGGACCGGGTGGACTCAGCAATGACCAGTGTTTCTCAGAGCTCCGCGGTGTTCCTCCATTCTAACTAGTTTGTGTTGCCGTTGTCGCCCTGAGGTGCCAGATCGGGTACAAGGAGGCTGCTTCAATTTCCCTACCGGGAAACTCTGGCCAGATTTGTGGGGAGCCTTGGGTCCTTTTAGTGGGTACTCCGCTGACTAGACGACTTTGTGCGTGCAGCGGTGGTGGGGTGCTCCTGTAAAGCGGTCCCTCCACTCCTGGTTTGCATGGCAGTGATAAACGACTCCCAGCTTCGGAACCAGTAATCCGGTTGTAGATGGGCATGGGAATGTTTTGACTCGTATGCATTCGCCCAGAGTCTGGTTGTTGAGGCACCGGAGTAATGGCGCCCAACCGGGGTGATGTCCAGGGGGCTGCACGGGACTGTGCAGGCCCCCTCTCCTAGGTTGCAGAGCTCGTTCTTTTTGCTCCCTTCTCCTACATTGTTCTTGCAAGTTCTCGTCTACACACTACCACTACACTCCGCCCACTAGGACCTTATTGGCCCTCTATGCTGATGTGCATGTAGGGTATGGAGCTCTGAGTTTTAACTGTGTCATTGTGTCGAGCCCACTGGGACGAGGGTACTCGGTACCGGACCGTGTCTGCTATTGGGAAAGTCACGGGTGGTCCTGGATTCACCGTGCTGTGTGTCAGTCACAGTACCGGATCCGGTGTCCGTTCTGTGCGCTTCTCTTGGGCGACTAATGGTTGCACTCAAGGTCCCAGGAGTGTCTCTCTGCTTGTAGTTCTCCTTTCCTCAGGCCCTCACTAGGCCTGGAATCGGTGAGCAGACTGTACAGAAGCCTCTTGCAGCTTCCTGGCACTACAGTCTCTCTCCTCTTCACAGCTCTGCTCCGAGCTGAACTGAGCTACTTCCTCATGAGCTAGAGTATTTAAGAGAGCAGGTTGTGCTCCCCCTCCTGGCCCAGAGGTGCTAGTGTTTGTCAGTGTGTTGTGGGGAGGGAACCCATGTGATGTTATTGTGGCATATTAACCCATGGGGTGCCACATTCCCCCTTAGTTAAATACAGTACTCCGGGACTGTGGAAAAACAAGTATCAAACAATTAAACACAATTAATATTGACAGAGACTTAAAAGTAAAAAGTACAAAAATCACTAAAATTTGAATAAAAAAAAAAAATCAAAAAGCAGTCTTTCCGGGGGTTTAGTCTATTGCCTCCGGGCTGATAAGTGTATTCACAAGAGAGTTCTTACCACAACCAGTCCGTGGTATATATGGTCCATAAGTAAATAAGAAAAGTTCAAAGTTCATACAGGATAGTCTCTGTAGGTACTAGGCTTTTTAACGTTGCAACAACTATATACATTTGTCCACGGGCGTTTCTGCTTAGGAGGCCGGGATTCGCTACACCACCCCCAGGCACTTTCTTTCCCTAACTTAATATACATGGGGGTCAATCCAGTTCCTCCACCCTCTTGGACACAGTCTACCAGGTTCAATTTACATTTACTTTAGATTTAAACAAACATATTTACATTACACATTTAATTACATTTTACTCTCTGTACCTAACTGGTAACTGCCCTTGGGTACCACGCTCTGATCTGCGTAAAACGGGTATACTGCTTGCACGTGAGCTACTAGTATTAGTGGGTATGTACCTACGTGTTGTGCTTGGTACTATGACAGATGATGATCTGACTGCAGGACTGGCAAGTTTACTAGGATCAGGAATTTGTTCTTCCTCTTCAGATTCTACTTCCAGTTCTTCAAGTCTTGGGTCTTCTTCTGGTAACACGGGTTCTGGTAACATGGATTCTGGTTTTGGTTCCACCATTGAAGGGAATGCAATCATTGGTACGACAACTGCTCCATGGTAATTTGGCCGTGTTTTAGGGAAATCTCCTAGTACCGTGTGGAATACTTCATTTTCTTTTTCTTTAATGGGTTGGACCTGTACGGGTTCTGTTACTTCAGGTGTCTTCAGGGTTTCAGGACACAATTTGAGATGATCTCGCGATACGACAGTTGAAGTTCTTCCTTCATCTTAGCTTATCAAACAGGTTTTAACATTGTCTAGGTTAGATGGTAAGACCGTGTATGGGACGGTTTCCCACTGATTATCCAGTTTGTTAGTGCGTCTCTTTCTCTTGAGAACTTGATCACCTTCTTGTAATGGCATTGATTGAGCATGTTTGTTAAAAGTCTTCTCTTGTCTTGCTCTAGTTAGTTGTAGGTTTCTCTCTACACATTCTTTTACTTGTTGATACTGCTTCTGACGTTTGGTATCCCAATCTGTTTCTTCTATTTCTGTATCTGGTTTTTCAATTCCCATTTCTAGATCAATTGGTAGCTTACCGGGTCTTGCACGCGTAAGGTATGCTGGAGTGCAGTTTGTAGAACTCACGGGGACATGGTTGTATAAGTCTACCAAATCGGGTAATTTATCTGGCCACTGGTTTCTTTCAGATTCTGGTAAGGTCTTTAGCAGTTCAATTACAATATGATTCATCTTCTCGCATAAATCATTTGTTTGGGGATGATACGTTGTTGTGTGAATCTTCTTACAACCGTACATATTGCAGAATTCCTTGAATAATTCTGATTCAAAAGCTGGACCTTGGTCTGCAAGGACTTGTTCTGGGTAACCATGCGGTCTACAGAAATGCGTCTGGAATGCTTTTGCTGCCGTCTTCGCTGTTAGATCTTTGACTGGCACTACCACTAAGAAGCATGAGTAATGGTCCACGATGGTTAAGGCATAGACATAGCCTGACCGGCTTGGTGACAACTTGACGTGGTCTAACGCGACTAGCTCGAGTGGCTGCTTGGTTATTATGGACTGAAGTGGAGCTTTTTGTATATCTTTCCTTCTGAGGTTGCATGCGGCACATCTTCTGCACCATAGTTCAATGGATCTTCTCATGCCAATCCAATAGAATCTTTCTCTCAGGATTGCTTCTAACTTCTTCCATCCGAAATGACCCGCACCGTCATGGTAGGCTTCTAAGACCATTCTGATGTCTCTCTTGGGCACGATTATCTGCCAGACCAGTTCATGTGTTTTGGGATTGATATGCCTTCTGCAGAGCTTCCCTTGATACAAGAACAACTTGCCTCTGTCCTTCCAGAGCTGTACGGCCTCAGCTGGGGCATTCTGATCAGGGTTTGCACCTTGTTGCGTAAGCAGTTCTTTCACTAGCTTCACAGCTGGATCAGAAACTTTGGTGTCAGCCCATCTGTGGTGTCTTAACAGGTTGAGGTTTACTTTCTGCTCTCTTTGATAGATGCCAGGTTGATAATCTTCTACCTTTGAACGATGAAAGGCCAGTAGTTCAATCTCTTCCAACTCTTCCGGTTCCTCTTCCACGTCTCTCAGGTGTGGCATCCGTGACAAGGCATCTGCGTTCCCGTTCTTGCGGCCTGCCCGATATTTGATGACAAAGTTGTTGTTAGATAGCCGGGCTATCCATCTCTGCTCCAATGCACCTAGTTTTGCTGTATCCAAGTGAGTCAACGGGTTGTTATCCGTGTAGATGGTGAATTCTGCACCTGCCAAGTAGTGCTTAAAACGTTCAGTCACAGCCCAAATTACTGCCAGTAGTTCTAACTTGAAGGAGCTGTAGTTCTCGGGATTTCTTTCTGTAGGCCGGAGCTTCTTACTTGCAAAGGCAATAACTCTTTCTTTGCCTCCTTGCTTCTGCGACAATACTGCTCCCAGTCCCACGTTGCTGGCATCCGTGTATAGAATGAACGGTTGATGGTAATCAGGGTATGCCAAGATCTCTTCTCCCATCAGTGCACTTTTCAGCTTGTTGAAGGAGTCTTCCTTCTCTTCACTCCACTGGAACGGAGGATTACGGGATGACTTTCTTGACTGTCCTACCAGGATGTCTTGCAGGGGAGCTGCTAGCTTCGTGAATCCGCTGATAAATCTTCTATAATAGCCTACCAGGCCCAGGAATTGCCTCACTTCTTTCACGTTTGTAGGTCTTGGCTAATCCCTTATCACTGTGACTTTATCAGGATCCGGTGCTACTCCCTCTGAACTCACGACGTGTCCCAGGTACTGTACCTTTGGTTTTAGAAGGTGACACTTGGATGGCTTGATTTTCATACCATATTTGGACAAGGTTTCGAACACTTCTGCCAGGTCTTGTAGATGTTGCTCATACGTCTTGGAGTAGAATATGACGTCATCTAAGTACAGGAGGACAGTTTTAAAGTTCATATGTCCTAGACAGCTCTCCATCAGACGTTGAAAGGTCCCGGGTGCGTTGCAGAGTCCGAACGGCATACAATTGAACTCACAGAGGCCAATCGGCGTAGTAAATGCTGTCTTCTCCTAGTCGGCCTCGGCCACAGGAACCTGCCAGTACCCACTAGTCAGATCAAGGGTGGAAAAGTAGTTAGCAGATCTTAGTGCAGCTAATGACTCCTCAATCCTAGGTAATGGGTATGTGTCCTTATGTGTGATGCGGTTAATCTGCCGGTAATCTACGCACATTCTCATGGTCCCGTCCTTCTTTTTAACTAACACTAGAGGTGCTGCCCAGGGGCTACAACTGTCTCTTATTACCCCTGCTGATTTCATTTCTCTGAGCATGCCTTTGGTGGTTTGGTAGTGAGCTGGTGGTAATGGTCTATACCTCTCTTTTATAGGTTGATGGTTACCTGTGGGTATAGTGTGCTCTACCCCTTTAATCTGCCCAAAGTCTAACGGGTGTTTACTGAATATCTGTTCATATTCCTTCACTACCCGGTATACTCCATGCTTGTGACGGGGAGGTGTTGAACTGGTACCTACATGTCGCTTTTGGCACCAATCCTCCAGCTTCTCTCCTGGGCCATTGTCATCCGCCTGACTTGACGGGTTCAAGGGCTCGACGGCTGTGATGTTGTTGTTATCAACCGTGTATAACTTAGCCATGGTAGCATACTTAGGTAATGTGACCTCATCCTCTCCGCAGTTTAATAGGCGTAATGGCACTCTTCCTCTGTGTACGTCAACTACTACTCTAGCTGTGAGTATGGTCGGTCTACTGTCTGAGTACACGGGTTCTACCAGGGCCTGATAGTCTCGCCCTTTGATGCCTATTGCGGCTCTACACCAGACCATCATTTCAGTTTTGGGAGGAATTACAATGGGTATTGGATCACTTACTCGTACACTGCCGATCTCACCTCCAGAGATTTCTACCTGCTGCTTCAACATCAAGACTTTGATCTCTTTGTGCAGAAGCCTCTGTTGTCCAGTTCCGGCAGTCTCGGTGATTTGCTGCAAAACACTTAACACTTCGGAAAAACATTTCTCAATTACATTCATTCCTAGCAGCATCACTGGCTCGCGTTCTCGCCGGTTAACATCTATGATTATAACACCCTGGTTCTGCAATTCTACCTTCCCAATCTGGATATTCATTTCTCTAAACCCAACCTTTGGTATTAACTGTCCATTACTAGCCCATACATCAAAGTTAAAGTCATCTGGCGCACTAGTAATATCTGAATCAGCCCAGTACCTTTTATATAGAACATGTGGGATGGATGTTATTTGGGGCCCGGTATACAGCAAGGCACTGAAGGGGATGCCATCTAATATGATAGGAATCACCGGCTGTCCTCCTACGAATCTGTCAAACCAGGCTGAGGGGCCTTGAGTGTTCATTCCTGGGAGCGGCCCACCTGCCCAGGGAATCGTCGTTTAAAGAACACTCACGAGCAAGATGGCCTGGTTTCTGGCAACGGCGGCAAATGGGCTGTCCATCCGGTTGGTAGCGATCGCTGGGTCGTCCTCTTGTTTCTGGGTATCTCCTGGGCCTCATCCACGGGACACCCTCTTTGCTGGTCACCAACTTGATCTTGGGTGCAGGCTTTGACTCTCGCAGTTCCTTGATGACCTTGGCCATGGAGATCAGGGTGTTTGTCAGGGCATCTAGCTTTTGATTGAGGGCTGCATTAGAAATTAGTTCTCCAGTCTCAGCAGCAGTTGCTGACTGCTGAGGTGCTGCTGCAGTGTCCGGTACAGATGTTAGATACCGGGGCTCTTCCAGCTGCTGCAGACGGATAGCTCTATCTTTCAGCTCAGCAAATGTCATGTTGGGGTTCTGCAGCAGTATCATGCTCAACTGTCCTCGGTGGGAAGCGGAATGGAGGCCCTCTATGAATTGGTCAAGTAGCATTTTATCAGCTCCCGGGGCTAAAGCAGGTTCTGCCAGCTTAAGGGCTCTGAGTGCTTCCTGCAGGTTCAAGGCAAAGTCTCTGGCACTCTGTTTAGGTTTCTGGTGGCATGCAAAGAACCTCATCTTAGCCCGGACATCAGCAGCAGATTCAAAAGTTGCTTTCAGTCTAGCTGCTAGATGCTCTACAGTGTCCTTATCTGTGTCCAGCCAGGACGGAACCTCACGCCGTGCATTGCCCGTTAATTGTCCCATTATCATTCCTACACGCTGGGCCTCAGTGAGGGGATACATCACATAATACTCTTTAATCTTCAGCATAAAGTCAGTTAGTGTATTAGGCTCACCGGAGTATTGGGGCAGCCACATTGCCCCTGGAGTATACGGCATCAGGAACGGCATGATTGGTGCTGTTCCTTGCGCCGCTGCACCACCGGGTATTATCGCTGGGTCCGGCGCTGCAGCTCCACCGGCTGCTCCGTCGCCGTCTTGTGCATCGGGCTGCGACATCTTGGGCCCCCTTAGTTAATATCCGCCTTCCGTCTTCCGCTTCCGTCCGGATGTCTATGGGAGGTTCCGCGGTGCACCAGGGATCTTCTTCCCCGCCGGATGTCGTCAGCACCAAGGGAGGAGGCTGAGTTCGCGCCACTGCAAGGTACCACCCCCTTTCTTTCCCGCGTGCCACGCGCTCCAAAATGGCGGATTCTCAAAAATACAGTTCAGATGGCGCGGTACAAAATCAGTTTTCACATCAATCATGGCACACGCTACCCGTTTTAACGGGCACGGTAGATCCTGTTCGTGATGCTAGGTTTGTCGAGCCCACTGGGACGAGGGTACTCGGTACCGGACCGTGTCTGCTATTGGGGAAATCACGGGTGGTCCTGGTCTGGACCGTGTCCTGGGCCCTGGCAAATAAAAGGGTGTATTTACAGTGGAGAATAGTCTATCGTGATGCCACCCACTATATGCGGCCAGTAAGGGGGGCGCCGCTGCTGCAGAACCTCTGGGGATGATGTAGTGGCAGCGTAGATGGTATAGTTCCAGTGGGTAGAACTGTATTCCCCGGGGCAGTGATGGTATAGTCTATAATGGATATGGATAGTGGAGACGGGGTTAAAAAACACACACTCACGTTTTGTAGTAAAAGGGTGCAATTCTCCTTCTCCTGATGCTGCAGCTTCTTCTAACCCGTGTGCAGATCTGGCAGGCTTGTAGCTCTGCAGGTGGGATCTCTCTGCTGCTGGATGTAGGGCAAAGGTTGCAATCAATACACAGACTCACAGTTTTGCTGTTTTCCAAAGCTTTACTGCAGATGTTGTTGCAGATTATAGTCCATGGAGTCTGTAATGGGGCTAGGCTCTCCTCCCACCCTGTCCGGGTCATTAGCTTCCTCGTGCTGCGCTGTGTGTGTGTTCTGGGCTGCTGCTTCTAGCTGAGCTGCTGGGACTCCTCACTCTCTCTCTGTGTTCTGCTGGTACCACTTGGCTAGGCAACTTGAGTCCTGTGCTGTGCTGACCCTGCCGTGTTGCTTTGCACTGGTACTGTGGGCATCTAGAAACCCCACTGCTCCTGGATTCACCGTGCTGTGTGTCACTCACAGTACCGGATCCGGTGTCCGTTCTGTGCGCTTCTCTGGGGCGACTAGTGGTTGCACTCAAGCTCCCAGGAGTGTCTCTCTGCTTGTAGTTCTCCTTTCCTCAGACCCTCACTAGGCCTGGAATCGGTGAGCAAACTGTACAGAAGCCTCTTGCAGCTTCCTGGCACTACAGTCTCTCTCCTCTTCACAGCCTTGCTCCGAGCTGAACTGAGCTACTTCCTCATGAGCTGGTGTATCTAAGAGAGCAGGTTGTGCTCCCCCTCCTGGCCCAGAGGTGCTAGTGTTTGTCAGTGTGTTGTGGGGAGGGAACCCATGTGATGTTATTGTGGCATATTAACCCATAGGGTGCCACAATTGCTTAGTCAGAGAATATTGCTGCTGCTGTCTTGGCTGCAATACCCTCCTGTGACGCACTCGTTGTGGGGCGCCACTTATACCTTGCTGTAAATAAATAAGCAAAAAAGCAATAGTGCATATAAAACACATAGGGTACTAAGTAAACAATATTTTTGACCAAAAAAGCTTAAAACCTACCCCACTTTGACAAGGTGTACCCCAATTGGGAGGTTCCTACACTCTCTTATTTTAAAACTATACTATGTTGCATGGGCCTATTTTATTTAGTATTGTTCTATAGTTTTGGTTATTTTGCTTAGCACTAATGGCAATTTTTCTAAATCCAGATTTCATGCATGGCATATCCTCCGAATTATATCAAAATTTATATTAATAGTCTTTTTAATCAGACTGAATCGTCTTTTGCTATGTTAAAATAGCTAAACAACTAAAAGTGAACCTGTTAGATGATTTATGTTGCCCAAACCGTGGACAGCAAGACTCAGATCATTGCAGTGTGATTGCAGACAGCTACAGTGGATTTGGAAAGTATTCAGATTCCTTTACATTTTTTACACTTTGTTTCATTTGGTAAATTCAATGAAGTTCTTTTGTTTCTCATTAATGTACACTCTGCTCTCCATCTTGACTGAAAGAAAAACAGAAATGTAGACATTTTTGCAAATTTATTAAAAAAGAAAAATTGAAATATCACATGTTCATAAGCATTCAGACCCTTTGCTCAGACACTCATATTTAAGTCACATGCTGTCCATTTTCTTGTGATCCTCCTTGAGATGGTTCTACTCCTTCATTGGAGTTTAAATAAACTGATAGAACTTGATTTGGAAAGGCACACACCAGTCTATATGAGACCTCATAGCTCACAATGCATGTCAAACCAAATGAGAATCATGAGATCAAAGGAACTGCCCAAGGATCTCAAAGACAGAATTGTGGCAAGACACAGATTTGGCCAAGGTTACAAAAGAATTTCTGCACTCCTCAAGGTTCCTAAAAGCACAGTGTCCACCATAATCCTTAAATGACAGAATGTTGGGACCACCAGACGTCTCCTAGACCTGGCCATCTAGCCAAACTGAGCAATCGTGGGAGAAGAGCCTTGGTGAGAGAGATAAAGAAGAACCCCAAGATCACTGTGGCTGAGCTCCAGAGATGCAGTAGGGAGATGGGAGAAAGTTCCAGGACGACTGGTTGCAATTGAAGGAAACATGAATGCGGCCAAGTACAGAGATATCCTGGATGAAAACCTCTTCCAGAGTGCTCTGGACTTCAGACTTGGCCGAAAGTTCACCTTCCAACAAGACAATGACCCTAAGCACACAGCTAAGTTGATAACTTAAAATAACTAAGAAGTGGCTTCAGAACCATTGTTCACTGGCCCAGCCAGAGCCCTGACCTAAACCCAATTGAGCATCTCTGGAGAGACCTGAAAATGGCTGTCCACCAACGGTCATCATCCAACCTGACGGAACTGGAGAGGATCTGCAAGGAAGAATGGCAGAGGATCACCAAATCCAGGTGTGAAAAACTTGTTGCGTCATTCCCAAGAAGACTCAAGGCTGTACTAGCTCAAAAGGGTACTGCTATTCAATACTGAGCAAAGGGTCTGAATAGTTATGACCATGTAATATTTCAGTCTTTCTTTTTTAATAAATTTGCAAAAAATTCTACAGTTCTGTTTTTTAGGTCAAGATAGCATTCAGAGTGTACATTAATGAGAAAAAAAAACATTTTTTGAATTTACCAAATGACTGCAATGAAATAAACAATGAAAAATGTAAAGGGGTCTGAATACTTTCTGTACCCACAGTATATTTTTCACTAAATGTTGTAGCATTTCTGAGAAAACATTTAATAATTATCCTTACGTGATCCATTACCAGAGACAAGACTAGTCTGAGAGCAGGCTTCTTCACACACTGCTCAAGGAGAATGTCAGGAACCTCACTTTGAGAGAGACCTGTCAATCACCTGTACTCATGCTAGGAAATGATATTCAGAGTTATATAATTACATAGTTACATATGTTGAAAAAGGACCCAAGTCCATCAAGTTCAACCTTTCTCCATGAATCATACATTTTTGTCACTTTGTCATTTATAACCAACAACATTATGTGTACTGAGGATCTCATCAGACCTTTTTTAAAGCGGTTATGGTTTCTGCTATTACTACATCTTCAGATAGGGCATTCCACAGTATGACTGCTCTAACTGTAAAGAACCCTTTCCTATTCAGCTGCTGGAATCGCCATTCTTCCACCTGCAGTGAGTGCCCCCTGTCCTTAGTATTGTCTTTGGAAATAATACTTCATGTTTCAGTCTATTGAATTGACTACACATGTATTTATACATATAAATGAGATCTCCTCATAGATATCTTTTTTCCAAGCTAAACAAGCCCAACCATTCTAATCTCTCATCATATAGGAGGCCTTCAATCCCTTGTAATATTCTAGTTTCCTACCTTTGAACTGGCTCTAACTTCTTTTTTTTTATAATTCTTTATTTTAGAAAAGTTTTGAATTTTCATAACAGGGAAGAAAACACACATTACTTCTCAGTCAGTATATCCAAACAAATATCACGTAGATATGGTGGCCATACCAGTTAGGCCCAAACTCAGCAAATACTATATATTTTTATGCGTCTACGGAGTAGACACTGCCTTAAAGAGTTAGGATCTACAACATAATGTTCCATTTAAAACCTTACATCAATATTCAATCTTCACAGTAGAAGTCATTGCTGCAACATCATATATTGACAGTTGACCAAGTAAAAGGGAGAGAGGAAAACCATAGAGAGAGGAAAAAGAACAGTTAGAGAGTAGACATGAGGGGGTGTGGGGGGAGGAGGGGGAGGATGGGAAGGGAAGGGGAAAGGGACGGTGTCAGATTATGTGGAAACGCGAAGCCTCTACGCAGGTGAAAAGGTGCGACCCCACTAGACCAGCCAAATTAATTGGCGAGTCCGCCAAGGAAGGGTTTTCTAACAGTCTCTATAAGTCTTATATAAATCAGATTGTTGAAACATCATCCAGGAAAACCACGTATTACGGAAAGCTACATACGCGTCATGGATTGAGGAGGTCAAGTCCTCTAGGTGCATGAGGTCGTTCACCCTCTCCAACCACATTGACACGGAGGGGCATCTCTCCGTCTTCCAGAGCATTGGAACACACGATCTAGCCGCCATAACTAAAAATCTCAACAATGAACGCTTATATTTACGAAGGGGCATCTGACAGTGATGTAACAAGAAAAGGGGGCCCAGGTCAGCTGTACACTCTGTGACAATCCTGACGATCTTTGTCACTTCAGACCAAAACGGCCTAAGCTTCCTACACTCCCAAAACATGTGGAGTAGGGTACCGTCTGCCTCGCCACACCTCCAACAACCCGTATCAGTAGAAGGAAAAACCCTGTGTAATTGGGCAGGAACTCTATACCATCTTGTCAATATTTTATAATTAGCTTCCTGCAGTCTCGAGCATATTGATGTGGAGTGAGCTAAAGTAAATATATCAGATCTCTGGTCCATTGACAGCTCCAGACCTAGATCAGCTTTCCACTTCAGCATAAATTGGGGAACCGGCAGGTCTGGGGGGGATATCAAATACGCGTAGATCCTCGACACCGCATGTCTACAGTCATCTGCATCTAGACACATATGTTCAAATAACGTCTTCGGCCCTATAAAGGACAACTTTGGAGGAAACCTCCGGAGGTAATGCGTGAGCTTGGCTCTAACTTCTAAAAATACTTTTTAAAATGTGAAGCCCAAACCTGGATCCCATATTCTAGATTTGGCCTTACAGGTGATTTACAGATGGGTAACAATACGTTGGGATCCTGGGATTTTATCCGGACTAGTATTGTTTCTGGTTATGGACCACGGACAGATGTGTCAGTTATATTTCTTATGAAATGGCAAAGCATTTAAGAGGATATACATGTCTGAAATTATGCTGTCAAGATCAAATTTGTGATGCTCGAGGCTTGTGTGGCTGAATTTCAGGAGTTTTTCACTTTAATCACAGTGAACCCCAAACATTGGAAGGCATGTAAAATAACAAAGCAAGTTGGTAATCACCGTCAGCTCTGGTTTCTTGTACATCATTGCTGCAGCCAGTCACTGAGCTCAGTAGCTTGTTCCGTCTGTATTGGCAGAAATGCTGAGCTCGGTGATTGACTACAGCAATGTCAAAATAACATGTCATGATGAACATGCCTACAAGCATTTGGGGTCCACTTTGATGAATGTGAAAAACCCCTTTTACATATCAAGATCTGGTTTCTCAAAATTTCCTTGTAAAACAGTTAAAGAGGACCTGTCACCAAACCAGGCATGGTGATCTAATTACAGCACTGGATGCAGCATGTCTGCTGCAACCAGGCAAGGGGTCCTCCAGCTATTGAGCACCCCTGTACCCCGAGACAATACACTTAGAAAACTTACATCCTGCAGCCAGAAAGGAGGTGGCTAGAGGCTGGAGCCGAAGGGCAGATGCACACCCCCTGCATGTTTAATCTGCCCACCTCTGCCAATCATTTGCTCCCTCTTCTGCAGCATTAAACAGAGGGGTTTTTTTTGGTATTGCAAATGGCCGTTTAGCCTCGCCCCCTGTGGTGACGTCACCGCTTATACCCTCCCTGCTCCATGGTTAACATAGAGCAGGGCGGGGAAAGATGGTGATGTCAGAGCAAGAGGCCGGCCGCCCCGCCTCTTGAAGTGACATCACCGCTTATACCCGCCCTGCTCTATGGTAACCATGGAGCAGGGCGGGTATAAGCGGTGACGTCACCACAGGGGGCGGGGCTAAACGGCCATTTCTGGGGGGAAAAAACTCTCAATTATGCTGCAGAAAAGGGAGACAATGATTGGCAGCGGTGGGCAGATTAAACATGCAGGGGTGTGAATCTGCCCTTCTTCTCCAGCCTCTAGCCACCTCCTTTCTGGCTGCAGGATGTAAGTTTTGTAAGTGTATTATCTCGTGGTACAGGGTGCTCAATAGCTGGGGGACCCCTCGCCTGGATGCTGCAGACATGCTGCATCCAGTGCTGAAATAGATCACCATGCCTGGTTGGTGACAGATCCTCTTTAAAGTAAATCTCATGCAGTCATTACAAGAAAATGTATTGCATACTTTTCACCAAGCTACATTGTAAACAGGAGTCAAAGTTGGCAATGGACCTATGGTTTGAGGTAAACTTTGGCCGTGACCCAGAATTTGTGGATTAAGCCTATACTTGAGCAAACATACATGTATAATAAAATAGTGAATTACTGGCAGTATATGGGACATTTTATTATGTCATGAATCCAAATTCTCTTTATGAGAAAAAGTATTTTACTATTTTTGATGCAACAGTAAAAACAGCACCACTAATCAAAGAGCTCAATGGTCCACAGTGCAAAAACAAGCATACTATGATTATATAAACTTACCGTATATACTCGTGTATAATCCGAGTTTTTCCACCCAAAAATTGGGCTGAAAATTCCCCCCCTCGGCTTATACACAGGTCAATACGGTAACTCTAGCAACAAGGCGGGGGGAGGCTGCTGTATGAGCACCCCATCACGTGGGGCCGCTCATTATATATGCACTGCTTCCCCCTGTCAAATAGCGGCAGGGGGAAGCAGTTCATATATGGCCCCCAAATGCTGGCACTCGTCCCTCTCCGTTATAAGGCCCCCCCGGCTGCTTAAGTTACCATCCCTGTATGCTCCGTCCTCGGCAGCATCCGGGGTCATGTGACCGGCCGGTCGCATGACGTCATTGCTACTGGCCGGGGACCCCGGATGTAGCAGAGGACGGGAGCATGGAGGACTGGCGCGGAGCAGAAGACCAGGGATGGTAACTTAAGCAGCCGGGGGGGGCTTATAACGGAGGGGACGAGTGCCAGCATTTGGGGGCCATATATGACTCACTGCTGGGGCCTGTATATACCTCTGGGGCTGATGTATACCACTGGGGCTGCTGTATACACCTCTGGCTTATACACGAGTCAGTAGGTTTTCCCAGGTTTTGGGGCAAAAGTAGGGGAGTTGGCTTATACACGGGTCGGCTTATACACGAGTATATACGGTACACTATAATGTCAATCTACTCATCTGCAATTTAAATAGCCTAAATTCTTGTTACAAAATTGCCTAAACTATGTAGTTCCTTTGTGGTGTGGTTAAAGGGAACCTGTCAGCTTGTTTATGACCCCCCAGCTATCACTGTCTGTACCTGCAGCTTCAGAGTACTAATCTAATCATCCAAGTCTTATTCAGATGTTTTTATTGGCTTTGTATAAACACATAGAGTAAGTCATAAAATCTTAAAAAAATTCACAATGCTTAACATTATAGAGTTAAAATATTTCTACCTATACATTTGCTCTGAGCTAATAGTGTAATGTTAAATGTGAAAAAAAAAGTATTCATACACTTACATATTCTTATTTCAATGAGGCACTTGGAACCAAGACAAGCTAGTCTATTTGTTTGCTGAATAAAGTTTTTTTGCAAAACAAATACTGTGTGACACATGCCTTTATTATGCAGTTAACATGGCTTCACTCCATTGTAAAAGCAACATTAGAACCATCCACCTGGCTGCTAGAAAATCAAATTCACAATCCACCACTCTACGTGCATGGTACAGGCTAAACTTATATACACGGCGTAGGAGGTCTAGACAACGTCATAAATAGAGCCAGAGCTCTTCTCAGGTTAATTGGAAGACCTCATCCCCTACAGCAACAAAAGGTGCAGGTTCAGCTGGGGAAATGACTCACCGTAGCCGGGGTACACGTAGCGGGCGTTGTTTCTCCTCCAGTCACGGAACCGCGCCTGCGGTAGTGTAGGCCCGGTGGTCCAGATCAATAGGGGAATGGCGGAACAGTGGGGTGATTTGTCTTCGTGACGCCACCTGCGGGTGTTCTGGTAACTTTACCAGCGCTGTTCGGGTCTCCGGGGGATGTTATACAGCGAGATGGAGCGCTCCCCACAGGATGAGCGGGAATCCCCGGAGTCGGGAGCTGCGCAAGATGTTGTGAGGCAGCTGCGGGTTGCTGCGCGCCGAATCCAGGAGTAATGTACAACCACACAAAGTCTCTTTTAGGTACCTTTACTGGATGGTAGTCAGGTACACTCGGACCGGGATAGTGAAGTTGGCACTTCTGGAGTTTCACAGCAAGCAGTGTTAGGCTTCCTTTCTCTAGTTCTGGTGCTAAGGTCGGGTGGATGTGGAATCCAGCCGGACCGGGCAGGGTGTTCAATGGAACTTGCTTCACCTGGTTATCAGCACTGAGGGCACTGTAAAAGGGTCTGAGCAGGATCAGTACTCTTCCCTGGGCTCTCGTGGATGGGTGCATCAGGTGGAACAGGTGGCTAAACCTCCTGTTGATGGTGCTGGTTCTCTGTGGTGGCTGGGTAGCTCTCACAGCTTCGGTTCCAGTAACCGGTTAATTTGGAAAGGGTCAGATTAACTCTGTGTTCCTGAGAGGTGATCTCCTTCTTCCTATTATCCCAATTGCAGGGATTCCCACTTGCTAGCAGGCTGGTTGGGCCTAGTGTGTTCCTCATAGGGTGGAGGTTTCACACAGGCTGGCAGCTCTTGTAGCGTCTACCACACTCTGCAGTTTCTCCCTCCAAGACTCTTTTTATAGGGGAACTGGCTCAAAGTCACCAGTGGTAGCTCCCCCTAGAGGCTCGGCGTGAAACCAGGTGTTCTAAGTGTTGTTTGTGTTGTGGGTTTTGCTGTGCTGTTACTTACTCCATTTGTGCTCTAAGGATTTCTGTGGTGCCCAACAGGTGCCAGGGTGCCACATTCCCCCTTAGTTAACCTCAGTTCTCCCGGCTGAGCAAAAGGTTATTTTTTACAACTTAACACTAAGCATTTTATAACATTCAATTTACAGAGTCTTAAAGAAAACACAAAAATCACTGAAAAGGAAGTGAAAAATGTGAAAGAGGTGAAAAGCAGTCCATACGGCACTAGTCCATCTGCCGCAGGCTGGAAAAAGGTGAAGTTAGTGGTCACACAAGTCCTGTGACAATTTGTTCAAAGTTTTTGAAAAGGAGCAAAGGTAAAGTCCAGGGATACACCGTAACTTTATACATTCCCTACGGGTGTCTCTGCTTGGGAGGCCGGTACTAACCTTTCTATACCTTACCAGGCGCTTTCTGTCCCCAACTTAGTATACTTGGGACAGAGCCCAGTTCCTCCACCCTTCTGTACACTACTTTTTACAGGTTTTTTGAAACTGGTTAATATTTACAACACTTACAGGTTACATTTTCCACTACATTTTAAACCCATTCTCCAAGCTTGTGTGGGGGTTGGCCTAATGTACTACGTGTGGATCTGCGTAGTGTGGGTGTTTCCAAAGCTGTTGGTGTAGTGTACGAAGAGGTTGGTAATTCTCTATGTCTGCTTTGTGTAATACCATAGTAAGTGCGGAGTCTATCAACTGGACTGACCTCTGTAGGTAGTTGATTAGGAATGGCTTCTCTTACTGTGGGACTAGCAGGCTGACCGATTACAGGAATCTCAGGTTCCATGATAACAGGCTGCAATTCTTGCACTTGGACTTCTTCTTGTTGGACTTGTTGAATTGGATTTGGTTTTGGCTGATCTTCAGCAGGTTGATAGAAATGCATAACTGGTATGAGGAATGCTTCACCTATTTGTGGAAAGTATCCAATTTCTGTAAGGACGAGATTTTCTTTGGTTTCTTCATCTGTAGTTACAGTAGGGTAACTGGTTGCTTGTGGGATTAACTGTGGCGGACATTTCTTCAAATGATCCCTTGAAACAGTCGCAATAGTATTCCCATTGTCTTTGCTAATAACACAAGTTTTTGAGTTATCATAGTGTGACGCATAACGGTGTAGGGTATGGATTCCCAACTGTTATCCAATTTGTTGGTTTTTCGCTTTCTTTTTAGTACTACATCACCTATAGCTAGTGGTTCAGCTGAGGCGTGCTTGTTAAAGTCTTTTTCTTGCTTGGTTCTACTGATCACTAGGTTTCTCTCAACACTTTCTTGTACTTTCCTGTACTTTTCTTGGCGTTGGCTGACCCAATCTTCATCAGAAGAATCTTCTGTGGGCTCAATGGTTCCCATCTGCAAATCAATAGGCAGTTTACCTGGTCTTGCTCTCATCAAGTAAGCAGGTGTATAATTTGTCGAACTGACAGGTATGTGGCTGTAGATGTCCACGAGATCTGGAAGTTTCTCTGGCCATTGATTTCTCTCTTCCACTGGTAAGGTCTTGAGCATGTCAATGACTATGTGGTTCATCTTTTCACATAAACCGTTCGTCTGAGGATGATAAGGCGTTGTGCGGATTTTCTTACACCCATACAGCCCTAAGAATTCTTGGAAAAGAGCTGATTCGAAGGCTGGCCCTTGGTCAGTTAAGACTTGGTCTGGATACCCATGGGGGCGGCAGAAGTAACTCTGGAACGCTTTGGCTGCTACCTCAGCAGTTAAATCCTTAACTGGAACGACTACCAGGAATCTTGAGTAGTGATCGACGATGGTGAGAGCGTAGGTGTACCCGGTTCGACTTGGGGTAAGCTTCACGTGGTCGAGAGCAACTATTTCAAGAGGTTTGGTGGTAACAATTGGTTGCAACGGAGCTTTCTGAGTTAGATGGTCTTTCCTTCGAAGGTGACATGGTCCACAGTTTTTACACCATTTGTCAATGGAGCCTCTCATGCCGACCCAGTAGAACCGATCCTTCAGGAGTCTCTCCAGCTTCTTCCATCCAAAGTGTCCTGCATCGTCATGGTATGCTTCAAGGATCATTTGGACTTCAGTCTTGGGAACTACAATCTGCCAGATTAGTTCATGGGTTCTTGGATTGAGGTATCTTCTGCATAGTTTAGCTTGGTAGACGAACAACCTCCCTTTCTCCTTCCACAGGCGTTTAGCAGTTGGTGAGGCATCAGAGTCCATGTTGGCGTGTTCTTGAGTGATTAGATCCCTTACCAGGCTGACATCTGGGTCGTTGGCCTGAGCCTCCTTCCAGTCATGGTTGTTAGTGTTGTGGGTTTTGCTGTGCTGTTACTTACTCCATTTGTGCTCTAAGGATTTCTGTGGTGCCCAACAGGTGCCAGGGTGCCACAGAAACAGGGAGTAGCGTTGGTGCTGGGACAAACAAATCCTTGTTTTTAAGGGTACCTTTACACATCGCAACATTGCATCAATTTCACTTGCAACTTACTGGTTGCAGTGAAATCATGGACACATTGTTCCATTTTGTTGCCGTGTACAAATGTAACAATGTGTCCATGATTTCACTGCAACCAGTAAGTTGCAAGTGAAATTTAAGGCAATGTTGCGACGTGTAAAGGTACCCTAAGTCGCAGATTCATTATGGACGAATTAAAGATTCGAGAATCTCCAGTTCGCCCCGTAGGCCCCAATATCTACAATTACAAACCTATATTTGCTGTCAATCAAAGCCAAAAGCACAACAGTAGTTGTAATATTGTAGAGCCAGAGTTCAGCGGCTTCTTAATGCAGATACTGTATGTTTGCCATCAACAGCACCAATGCAGTTGAGGAACTGGCAGGTTTGATGGAACCCATTGGCAATCCGGTACCTGTCATCTTCCATGGTATTACAGATAGCTGTAGTTTTGTCCATCTCTTTACATGTTGACCAAGGAATACCATAAATTGTCGACTTGCCCAGAAGGAACTCCAGATGTAAGCCAGCAAACGACAGCCTTATTGCAAGGAACTAACAAAAAACTAATGACAATTGCACAATTAAATATTTACATACTATACAATGTTCATTTCCAATATTTTATTGAAATACAAACAGGCTAGGCCAAACATAAACAGGTGATTGGTACCAAACAATGCTGCATTTCTAACTTCAAAGCTAGGCCCACATTGTAGGCATACATAATAGTTTCAACATGGCGACAAAACATAAAATACAATAAATAGAACATCAGGAACACACAAAGGTTACTTGCATGTTTTAATCACTTAAGCCTATTGAAATCCATGCAAACATTATTGGCCAAACCACACATATAGAAGGAAGAAACCAGTTTCCAGAGAAAGGAAATACAGAAATAATGATAAGTTAACATACTTCAATGTCACCATGAACTGCTCTTCAACACAAATACACCTCCGCATGTTGATGTTCTGAAACATAATTGTGGCGCCCCTCTGGTTAAACCGCCACCAGAAGTACTGCACTTCTGCGGTTAGGAGGTGTAGTGCCCCTGTTCTTAAGGTATCAGGATGGTATGGTTGAGCCCAAAACACAGCACACACAAACATAGTGACAGGTCCCTGGGACAATGGGTGGACCCTGAGGGAGGACCCAGGCCACAAAAGGGGGACGGGATAGTGTTAGACATGTTAGTTCAGTAGTAGGAGACCAGAGGAGTAACATCAACTGACGGAGGAGTGGTAGTCGGGAGTGCAGAGGCAAGTGTTGTGCCGACTCCCGTGGGCTGAAGCTATACCCACCCCGCTCGCCCACGGGAGGGAGAGAACAGCCCTGTAGAGACAGACAAGAATCCTGGGGTGCGGAGAAGACAGCGATCACCCGTATGCTCGAATCTGACAAGACAGAGGGGTTTGTGGAGGACACAGGGACCAGCCCTGCAGACGGTGCGGAAACTTCAAGCCCGAGCCGAAACCGGAGGCCCCAGATTTCTGTAGCCGAACACCCGACACATTTTGGGGAAGGTGGCTGAACTAGGGAGCAGTGCCCGGGAGGGATCCTAATCGTGTTCGGGACACACAGAAGCACCCGTGGCTACCGGTACCTGAGCTCTGTGCTTCAGAGAGCGTTGATAGCCTGAGAAGCAGAGTGACGATACGCTCGCCTCAGAGGAGAACTACCCCTTATAGCGCTGAGAGAGACCCACCAGAGACTGTGACACTTATAAGAGAGAGTAAGGGCACCAGCCGTGGCTAAACTGTACGAACCCGTTCTGGAGAAAGAGCAAAGTACCGGAGACTGGCAGAGAGCATCCCCAGCGGCTATGTTTAACACCTGAGTAAAAGTAACGGAACTGCATCTGTAGTGTGAGAAACTTTTATTTGCGGCAACCATAGTCCGCAGAGGCCACCTATGACATCGGAGGCAGTGCTGACTGAGTGACCAACTGCCGAGGTACGAGCCGAGGGAACCACTCCACCGCCCTGAGGATTGCGCTCCACCTGCGGGAGCGGGACTATCCAAGCTGCTGGTCATCATCCCCAGAGGTTCTGCAGTAGCGGTGGCCTCCCTGGCTGCATACCGTAGGCGTCACAAATACCCCTTATCCCCTTAGACTTTCCCTAACATCACCCCTTTATTAAAATGACACCACCAGGGTCACAGGACCGGGTTTTGGCCCCCATCTGTCCCCATGAAAAGAATTAAGAAGTGAAGACATGAGAACAACTAGTAACTGCCTGGTACCGAGTCTTCCCCAACCTTGGAGTAGGCGTGTCATAATTCCTGGCTTAATCTGCTCCAGCAACAGATCAAATGTATGGAGGCTCATGCAGCAGTATGCATAAAACATCTCATGATGGCAGCACAGCTCAGCAAACAACCTATGAAAATGCACTGTTGTGTTGCATTGGCTGACTAGGGAATTAACCTACAGTTGACGACTGGTGATGAACAAATCTGCTCTTCACTAATTGGTACTCGTACGAATATCACGGTATTCTGGCTAATCAGTCTTCACCGAGTACTTGTGTGCTCATCTCACGAGTTTTGAGTGTCCCACCCAGCATGTTTGGTGCCTGATTTTCAGCCACTAAACATGCTGGACTTGCTTGCCAATCACAGTAATGCTGTAGCCAAATTAGTTGTAACATTGGTGTGATTGGCTGGCCGCTTAGCATCATAGGGTCTATATAAGCCCTGCCGCCAACATCTTGTGTGAGAGTAGGGATAGAGCAAGCAGCATGTAGGGAGAGTGTTTCTGCCATCTAAATCTAACAGAACAGCTCTTTTAAGAGCTCCATTGAGTCTATACTAGATCAGAATAGTGTAGGGAGATTTTATAGAGCAGGGACAGACTAAAAATTTGTGTTCTAGTATCTCCATATCAGAACAATACAACTGCTCTTTCAACCCCTTTACGACCAGGGACAAACTAGTTTGTCTAAAAAGCCAGGTTGTTCCCATACAAAGACAAACTGGTTCATCCTGGCTCAATTGTGGCACCCTGGCTGCATTAACAAGAATTACATTCCAATATCCTGTTATTCCATACTCAGGATAGCGGAGCTCGACTTTACAGGGGGTGGATTCCCCACCACTCACCCATGATCACCGAGATTGGCTGCTCAATTCTGAACAGCCAATCCCAGCAACCACTCCCATCAGCAGCATGGCAGCAGTGCAAGCTGCCTGTGCCCGGACCTCCCACTCCTACACAGCCTCATCTCCTGCATGTAGGAGATTTCTCAGGCAGAGGAGGAGCAGTTTGACACAGCCAGGGATGCGATCATTGTTTGTCCCTGGCTATATCACCCCCTAACTGCTGTGATTGGTAACAATCCCAGCTACCTAGTTGTACCTGGCTGGCAACCAAAAATACGGTGAAGCCTCACGTTGTTGTTTTTTTTTAATTATTTCTAGAAATCCGCACCATGAGCAAGTACTAAATTTCTATACACTTTGCAAGAAAGGTGCTGTACTGGGAAATTGTCAAAACTATACTGAAAAAACGTGGAAAATCGCGGCAAAAAAATACAGGTAACCCATAGCGCCGGCACTAGCCTAAAATTCACATACCAGGTTCAAGCTCAAAAAAGTCACTCCTTGGTAACAATCACAGCAGTTAGGGTCCATGGAAAGAGAGCACGCATTCACTCACCGCTCCCCATGCTGATCTGTCAATCGTAATGTAATCACGATGGGCTGATCATCGCCATCGTGACCTAACATTGCCATGGCAACTTGATGTTGCCATGGTGACATCTGGTTACCTGACCCAAGTCTCAGCAATCATGTGATCTCTAGTACTTGGATCTGCAGCACTGTATGGATTATTACCATAGAGAGTAGCTGCAATCAGTGTTACCAAAGAGACTGCAGCAAGAGGACCCTAGATTCCTTGCATCAGTCTCTGGATGTAGCAGAGGTAATTAAGTGTCATGGGACCATCGTTGTGGATTACCGTCAGAGGGGATGTTGGATAATAAATTGGATAATGAGGGTTTTCTGTCTGATTTATTTCAAATAAATTATTTTTCACGATGTGTGTTGTATTATTTACTATTTGAGGTTCCTAATAGCCTGGCCTAACATTGGCCTGACATTAGGAATTTTGGGCTTAGTGCCAGCTGCAAATACAAAGCTGGCAATAACCCCTTTATTACCCAGTTTGCCACTGGCACCAGGGTAACTGGAAGAGTCAGGTAGAGAGCCAGAAAATGGTACTCAATGAATGCGTTTCTTTTTGGGGCAGCTGCAGGCTGAAATTTGCAGCATGGGGGGGCCAAGAACGCTTGGGCCTCCCCATGCTGAAGATTCCAGCTCCCAGCTGCCTAGTTGTACCTGGCTGGAAACCAAAAATATGGCGAAGCCCCACATTGTTTTATTTTTATTTATTTCTAGAAATCCACTGCATGAGCACAGTACTTCTAATTTTCCATACACTTTGCAAGAAAGGTGCTGTACTGGGGAATTGTCAAAAATATGCTGAAAAATGTGGAAAACGCAGCAAAAAAATACAGGAAACCCACAGTGTCGGCAAATAGCCTAAAATTCATAAACTAGGTCCAAGCTCAAAAAAGTCACTCCTTCCCTTCCGAGCCTGGCCGTGCACGCAAAAGTTGTTTTCCCACTAAATGTGGAGTATTAGAATACTCAGGAGAAATTGACCACCATATTTTGAAGTCCATTTTATCATGTTGCCTGTGTGAAAATGAAAAAGTCATTTTTTTCTAAAGAATGTTCTTTTAGCCTCCATATTTTTATTTTCACAGCTCAACATTGTAAAAATCTGAGAAGCTCCTGGAGATTCAAGGTGCTCACCACAGATCCAAATAAATTCCTTGTGGGTCTAGCTTCCAAAATGGCATTACCTGTGGAGAGTTTCCATTGCTTAGGCACATCAGGAGCTCTCCAAACGTGACATGACACCAACAGACCATGCCATCAAAATCTGTGTCCCAAAATGTTACTCCCTCCCTTCACAGCACTGCGATAATAATATAATATTTATTCATTTAAATAGCGCTATTAATTCCATAGCACTTTACATACATCAGTAATGCTGTCCCCATTGAGGCTCACAATCTAAACATCCTATCACTATGTCTTTGCAACGTGAGAGGAAACCGGAGTGCCTGGAGGAAACCCATGCAAATACGGGGAGAACATACAAATTCCTTGCAGATGTTGTCCTTGGTGGGAATTGAACCCTAGGACCTCAGCACTGCAAGACTGCAATCACTGAGCCACCATGCCACCCTGCAATGCACCCAGTGGTTTTGCACCACATATGAGGTATCAGCATATTTAGTACAACTTGCCCAAGAAATTTTAGGATCCATTTTATCCTGTTGTCCTTGTGAAAAAGAAAAAATGGAGGCTAAAAGAAAATTTTTGTGGAAAAGAAAAAGTACTTTTTCATATTCATAGCTTAATGTATGAAGCACCTGGGGGTTCAACCTGCTCACCATGCATCTAGATAAGTTGTTTGGGGGGGTCTAGTTTTAAAAATGGGGTCACTTGTAGGGAAGTCCACTGTTTAGGAGGATCAGGAGCTCTCCATACACAACGTTGTGTCCGCTAACAATTAAAGCTAATGTTCCTCTTGAAATGTCAAATGTTGTTCCTTGCCTCCTAAGGCTGCTTTCACACAGCGTTTTTGTGCTGTCCGAGGGGATCCGACTTTTTGCAGCTCCCCTCGGACAGCAACGGATCCAAACTGATGACTGCAATCGGATGCCAAATAGGCATCCGATCCCGATATTTTGCAGCATCAGTTTAGATCCTCTCCCTCTCTCCTCCTCTCCCTGCTCCTCCTGTCACCTCGTCCCCCTCCTCTCTCCCTCCTGTCACCTTTCTCCTCTGTTTCCCCTCTTTGTCCCCTCTGTCTCCCCTCTTTGTCCCCTCTTTGTCCTCCTGTTGGTCCCCTCTGTCTCCCCTCTTTGTCCTCCTCTTTGTCCCCCCACTTTGCCCCCCTCTTTGTCCCCTCTTTGCAGCCCCTCTTTGCCCCCCTCTTTAGACCCCCTCTTTGCCCACCCTCTTTGCAGAGCTTAAAAAATAAAAAAATCTTCATTCTCACCTCTCCACGACACCCGCGCTGCTTCCAGCTTCTCTTCTTCTGATCAACAGGACCTGGCGTAATGTCACAGTCACATGTCGCAGTAACCGGTCATGTGACTCAACTGTGACGTCAGGCCAGGTCCTAGAAGCACAGAGCGCTGGAGGCATCGCTGGATCGTGGAGAGGTGAGGATAATGATTTTTTTATTTTTAACCCTTTCATTTAACTGGATATCACTTCTGCAATGTATGAATATACATTGCAGAAGTGATATTAGATGGCACAGAGCGATTTTAGTGTACTGAGCATGCTCAGTACACTAAGATCGGGTTCGACGAGACATCAGCTGTTTCCTCGGATCCTTGCTCCATAGGCCCCATGTTATTTGGCACGGATCAGGTCGGATCCAACTCGGTCCGATTTGACCCGCTGTGCCAAAAATCGCAGCAGGCTGCGATTTTGGGCACAGCAAAAAATCGGCCAGAATCGGATCCGACAAAAATCGGATGCCAATAAGGCCAAATCCGATGTGATCCGTGCCCATAGGATAACATGGGGCCAAAATCTGATCCGTGGCTGTCCGTTTTACAACGGACAGCCACGGATCACAGAAAAACGCTGTGTGAAAGCAGCCTAAGACCTGCCGTGCATCCAGACAAACATCACAAAGCTCTCAATGATCTCAGGGAGACCAGTCGAGGAAAACACTGTGTGCAGTTGGCTAAAGTGCTCAAACAGTGAAATCCATGGTACATTGCCCCCTGGGAATTTGACTATTCAAATGGAGTCCGTGGAGCCTCATTTAAGAGTCTCAAACATGGGACTAGCCAGATATTCCTCCAGGGAATGACCTAGCTCTGGGGTGGACTCCTTTCGGAGACCACCATAACCACCATATTAAGTGGCCCTTTCAGTCAATATGCCGCTCACTTATGAGCTTAAGGATATGACAAGGGAATTACCAAAGACAGGTATCCATCCACAGACAGCTGTTTCGAGGTATTGCCCTTCATTAGTGCGGAGTTTTTCATGTCCAGGTGAGGCCGTCGTTTAATGATATATAGTATGACTTTTTCTGACGAGCTCCCTTTCCCCTCCCCCAGCCCCATGGCATTAACAGGTGTAGATACACATATATAATTTTTTGCAATTTCCGGCAGTGCTGGCATCTTGTATTTTTCTCTGGTTTGGTTTGAGTGGCTAACCACCACTTGCTGTGCATGCTAGAAATTGTCTGTTGCCATCTGCATTTGACTCCATTATTTTTGGTAGCTGTTCACATGTAGCTGCCTCCTCCAGCCTTCAGGTTTTTTCACATCAGCTTCATTCACCCAAACTTGACATGCTTTACCCATAAGGACGGGATGGGCTGGTGGGGGTTAAACTGTGAAATAGCCCAGACACCTGTGGTGCAGGCTGCAGGTGTCTGAGCCTCAGTTGCTCTTCATCCACTGGATCTCCTGGCAGCATGGGAGGCAATGTCTGACATGTATGGGTGAATGTTGGCTTTAAATGATCCTCTTTACATTGTATTATGCTGTCTTCAGGACACATCAGAAATATAAAAATACGTAGAGTTAGGACTACTCCAACGGAGACTTCCTTGACGCTGGAGGAGTGGCTCAGGAGATTCAATGCTGCAATCTCCTGCAAAATGTCTCTATTTTTGTGCAGTATGGCATTAACAGGTGTAGATACACATATATAATTATTTGCAATTTCCGGATGTGCTGGCATCTTGTGTTTTTTTCTGAGGATTACACCTAGTATACAGGACAAGAGAGTAGGTACTGTGCAGTGTATATATAGAGAATAATAAAAATATTGAGAATTACAACTAGTATACAGGACAGGAGAGGTGGTACTGTGCAGTGTGTAAATACAGAATAATACAGATACTGAGGTTTACATTTGACTCACCGTTGCCGGGTTCTCAGGTCTCAGGCGCTGGCTGCGGTCACGGTTCGGTGCCTGAGGCTGTAGGGGCCCGGTGGTCAATGCACGTTTAAATAAAGATAAAGTTTGTTTCGTGACGCCACCTGTGGGTATCCGGTGATGGCACCGGCGCTGCTTGGACCTCCGGGGGATGTGCGGCAGCTTGGATGGAACCGCTCCCCACAGGATGAGCAATAGTCCCCAGGATCAGGAGCTGCACTAATGGAATACGGCAGCTCAGTTGATTTGATAGGTGAATGAGGTAACAACTGTTCAAAAGGAATACTCGGACACAGTGCTCCTCTGCACGGGTCTTTACTGAAGTTATGTACGGTACACGGGATAACAGTCACTTTTAGGTAACGGACCGGGTTGGCCCGGTGATGCACGGTATCTTTCCAAGGCTCCACAGTGTTCCCTCTTTAACTAACTGTCCCTTGTTACTCGTCGCTGCTTTCGTGCACCAGGTCAGGATACTGGGGAACCTCTACTGAGGACCCGAGCCTAGGCCCACAGGCTCCTTATGGATCCCCTGAACCCCAATGGTGAGTGCCCCTCCTGGCACAGCTGCGGTGATGGTGATTGTCGTGATACGCTCCTAGAAAGCCCTCTATCACTCCAGTGTTGTAGCACAGCGATGGACGTCTGTGCTACCTCGGGACCGGTCTCCGGATGGACTGGGCGTGGGTGTCTTTGAACCCATTACTTGGTTACTGGTTACTGGTTACTTGGCCCCCTTCACGTCTGGGTCACCGCTTCTCGGTGCCCTCCCTGTTAGCTGTCTTGTTCTGACTTCCTTCTTGTACTTGTCTCTCCCACTTTCTAACTTTCTTTCTGCTCTTTCCCCACACTAAACATCTCGCACTCCTCCCACCAGGACCTGATTGGTCCTCTGCCTCTGGATTTTGCATGTGGTGTATGGGGCCTTGGAGTTAACCTGTTCATCACCGAGACGGAGAATACTGCACCTTCAGTCAGGGGTGCAGTACCCTCCTGTGACGCACTCGTTGCGGGGCGCCACACATTCAGTATACAGGACAGGAGAAGTGGTACTGTGCAGTTTATATAGAGAATAATAAAAATACTGAGAATTACACCTAGAGAAAAAACAGGGGGAGCCAGCACAGCCAAAAATTGCTGAAAAAATAAATGTGTAAATACACCTATTACTTCCATACTGCATACAAATAGAGACATTTCACAAGAGATTACCGAAATAATCTCTTGAGCCACTCTTCCACGCCAAGGAATGTCCCAGATAGAGTGGTCCTACTCTACATATTTTACATTTCTGATGTGTCCGTAGCAAGCATAATACAATATAAAGAGGACCATATAAAGCTAACACTCACCTATACATGTCAGACAATGCTTCCCAAGGTGCCACGTGGGTCAGTGAATGAAGAGCAACTGAGGCCCCCACACCTGCGGCCTCCACCACAAGTGTTTGTAATATTTCACGGTTAACCCTCACCGACCCAACCAGCTCTTAAGGGTAAAAGCAAGTCAAGTTCACGTGAGTGAAGCTGCAATAAACTAGCCTGAGGGCAGGAAGAGGTAACTGTGTGTGAATAGTTACTAAAAATACTGGAGTCAATACAGATGGAAAAAAGACAATATCTGGCATGCACGGCAAGTGGTGGTCAGCCACTAAACCATACCTAGGCATTATCGTGATGCCACACACTGAGAAAGAGATGTCAGATTTAGGGAGGTTAGTGGAGGGCAGGATCAGAAGAAATTAAGTTTCAGAAAGGTCGAGTTTCAGATAGAGAGTGGACATGATATTGGAAACGGCAGTTAGACAGTTCTCTAATACGGCGGGGGTAAGGTTAGGGGAAGAAGTATATAGTTGTATCTCATCAGCATAAAGATGGTACTGGAAGCCAAATCTGCTGATGGTCTGTCAAATAGGGGCCTTGTGGAGAGAGAGGCCAAGAGGGCCAAGGACTGAACCCTGAGGGACTACAATTATAAGAGGAAGGAGAGAAGTGGAGCCAGCAAATGATACACTGAAAGAGCGGTTGAAAATATAGGAAGAGAGCCAGGAGGGAGCCGTGTCCTTTATGCCAATGGAGTGCAGCATAGCAAGAAGGAAAACGTGGTCAACAGTGTCAAAGGATGCAGAAAAGTCAAGAAGAATAAGCAGAGAGTGGTCACCATTACGTTTTGCCGTCAAAGGGTCATTGGTCACTTTGATGAGAGCAGTTTCTGTAGAATGTAGGGGGGTGGAAACCAGACTGTAATGGATCTAGAAGAGCGTGAGTAAACAGGTAACATGTGAGACGGGAGTAGACTAGGCGCTCCAAGATCAAGGGGAGATTGGAGACTGGTCTGTAGCTATTTGTGCAGTATGGGTCAAGAGAAGTTTTCTCCAATAATGGAGTAATGATAAAGTGTTTGAAGGAGGAGGGGAAGATGCCAGAAGAGAGGAACAGATTGAAGATTTTGGTTATATGAGTAGTGTCGACCGGAGAGAGAGATTGGAGAAGGTGTGAGGGAATGGGGTCAGTGGTGCATGTAGTAGGATGAGAGGAAAAGAAGAGCCTGGAGACTTCTTGTGTGACTGGGTCAAATGTGCTTGGAGGTTGAGAGTTTATTTCCTATTTTCTATTTTCTTTGTGAAGAAGCCAGATCATCAGCACAGAGGTCAGCAATAGGGGTCTGCACTTTAGGATTGAGGAGAGCGTGAAAGGTGTCGAAGAGTTTTTTGAATTGTTGGATAGTGAGGAGATCAGGGTGGTGAAGTAGGTATGGTTGGCGAGGTGCAGGGCAGAGTTATAGGTTCTTAGCAGGTCTGGGAACATGCTATCTACCTTATGGAGAGGAGTTTTCCTGCAACCATAAGAAGACAGTTAAGTAGGTAAGGAGATTTAAAGCCACATCCCTCCTCTAGGAAATATGCAAATTTGCACTTCAGTAATGAAGTGGATGAACTCCAGCGCCACCTTTAAAGGGAACCAACCACCTAAAATACTATCTAACCTATAAATACTAGTGATGAGCGAGTACCAAAATGCTCGGGTGCTCGATGCTCGGGCCAAGTATCCCAAGAAACTCGTGTACTCGGCCCGAGCACCGAGCCCAATGTTATCCTATGGGAGGCCCGAGTATTTTTATGAAATGACCCCGGCAGCATGTAGAAACCCTAAAAATGTCACAAAAGTCTCAGAAGAGTGCTCAAATGGCATGGCAACAGCATGGGGAAGACCCCTGTAAGCATTTCTCACTCAAAAGTCACAGCTGTGAACACTTTTGTCCGAGTTTTACGCCATTTTTATGGACTCACCAGAAAACCTTCCAAAATGACACCAAAAAGAATTTTCATGGCAGAAATGTTAAGGGCACATACCCAATAGTGAGATAGAGCTGGTGTATGTTATTTTTGTGATTACATGAAAGATTTTACGTGAAAACATTGTGTGGCACTCCGATGTCCCTGAGAAGAGACGTACATGAAGGCCTCTTGACATAATGTGCCCATTTTGAGGAAGCGGGTCTATTGTAGTATTTTCCTTTGCCAGGGCAGTCCAAAATTGTGAGGTTCACCAATGCCCCTGGATACAGACGTGCATGAGGGCCTGTAAACCTGAAGTGCCCATTGTAAGGAAGTGGGTCTATTGTAGTATAGCCCTTTGCCAGGGCAGCCAAAAATTGGGAGGTCCACCAATGCCCCTGGATACAGACGTGCATGAGGGCCTGTAAGCCTGAAGTGCCCATTGTAAGGAAGTGGGTCTATTGTAGTATAGCCCTTTGCCAGGGCAGCCAAAAATTGGGAGGTTCACCAATGCCCCAGGATACAGATGCAAGTAATTAAGGTATCCAGAGGATTGAGCGCTCCCAAGGAGATTTACCTTATGATAAGGACACTGACTCCTTGATATACCTGAAGAAGGCTATTTTATGATATTTATAGCCGAAATGCGTTGTTTTAATTATGCTTTATGACTTTTATGACTTTTTACTACCGTGAAGCCATTTGAAATAAATCTCCAAGAAGGAAAAAGGAGTCAGTGTCCTTATCATAAGGTAAATCTCCTTGGGAGCGCTCAATCCTCTGGATACCTTAATTACTTGCTTCATTCCACGGGCTCATAGCTGGGAGTTCCGCTCTCTGGAGGATAGCAGCAGCATACCAAGGAGACAAAGACCCCTGTAAGACCCCCAGTGGGTTGATATGCGAAGAAACAAGACACAATAAAGGTGAGTTCTCTTGCCCAGTGTACTTCTGAGAAATATTGTACTTTTACATTTAGATCTGCGCCTGTTTTCTCTCTCCCCACCCTCCTCTGACCTACAGCCTCGAGGTCTATTGTGTCCAGGATACAGATGTGCATGAGGGCCTGTAAACCTGAAGTGCCCATTGTAAGGAAGTGGGTCTATTGTAGTACAGCTCTTTGCCAGGGCAGCCAAAAATTGTGAGGTTCACCAATGCCCCTGGATTCAGACGTGCATGAGGGCATGTAAACCTGAAGTGCCCATTGTAAGGAAGTGGGTCTATTGTAGTATAGCCCTTTTCCAGGGCAGCCAAATATTGGGAGGCTCCACATTGTCCCTGGATAGAGACATGCATGAGGGCCTCAAAACATTGTTCCCATTGCAAAGGAGCGGGTCTCCTGTCGTTGTAATGCCCATTCTGAAAGAATGGGAGAAAAAATTTACCACTGGGGGTATACATGAAACAACGGCCTAACTTTTGTAATGGTCATCATGGTGGCGCATGAGGAGAAGGAGGAGCAGTCCAGCGATTAGCCAAAGTCCAGAAGTGTGTACCCATGGGTGAGTGGAGGTACATGGCAAATTCCCGTTACAAAATTTAAATTCCGCTCTCATTTGCTGGTGGTGTGGTGAAGTCTGGCCCAATCCAACCCTTGTTCATCTTGATCAGAGTCAGTCTGTCAGCATTTTCAGTTGACAGGCGGGTGCGTTTTTCAGTAATGATTCCACCTCCGGCACTAAAAGCACGCTCTGACAAAACGCTAGCAGGCCAGGACTTCCAAGGCGTAGAGAGCCAATTCATGCCACGTGTCCAGCTTGGATACTCAATAATTGTAACGCACAGAGGAATGTCGGAGTACAGTTGTTCGATCTGCAAGGTACTCCTTCAGCATCTGGGCAAACTTACCATTTCTTGTGGCACTACCCCGCATCTCACGGGCTGTGGTACGTGAGGGGCTGAGAAAACTGTCCCACATCGTAAAGACTGTTCCCCTACCTCTGGCGGATTGGACTTGGGCCCCTCTCGGCCGTACGCCTTGGTTGTCCACCGATTCCTGACCTATGCCGCTAGCGTTTTGTGAGGGGAATGCTTTGCCTACTTCCGCGACTATGGCCTTCTGGAACTGCTGCATTTTGGCTGACCTCTCCGCCTCAGGAATAAGAGACATAAAGTTCTCCTTGTACCGTGGGTCTAAGAGTGTTGCCAACCAGTACTGATTGTCAGCCAAGATGTTCTGAATGCGAGGGTCACGAGCCAGGCAGCTTACCATAAAGTCAGCCATGTGCGCCAGACTCTTAACAGCCATCAGTTCAGTATCCTGACCAACATGATGACTGAACATGCTGTCCTCCTCCTCCTCATCTCCCCTGTCCTCTGGCCAGCCACGCTGAAGCGAGGTTATGACTGGTGTGCATGTCATATTCTCAATTTGGCCAGAGAGTTGCTCCATGTCTTCATCCTCCTCCTCCTCGTCATAGTCCTCCACTGCATGATGTGATGAGATGAGGCTAGGCTGTGTGTTATCACCCACACCCACTACTGTTTCTTGCTCCAACTCATCGCGGTACGCCTGCAATGCATCATGTTTGTTTTTGAGCAGAGACCGTTTTAGAAGGCAGAGAAGTGGTATGGTGACACTAATAATGATGTCATCGCCGCTCACCATCTTGGTGGAGTCCTCAAAGTTTTGGAGGACGGTACATAGGTCGGACATCCATCTCCACTCCTCAGGTGTTATGTGTGGAGTTTGACCCATTTCCCGACGGCTTAGGTGATGCAGGTACTCAACAACTGCCCTCTTTTGCTCACAAATCCTGACCAACATGTGCAGAGTTGAATTCCAATGCGTGGGGACATCACACACCAGTCTGTGAGCCGGAAGCTGCAAACGCCGCTGAAAGCCGGCAAGGCCGGCTGAAGCAGTAGGTGACTTTGGAAAATGTGCAGACAGGCGACGAACTTTTACGAGCAGATCAGACAGCTCTAGGTATGATTTTAAAAACGCTGAACACGAGGTTGAGCACATGGGCCACGCATGGAACATGTGTCAGGTGGCCTCGCCTCAAAGCCGCCACCAGGTTCCGGCCATTGTCGCACACGACCTTTTCTGGCTTTAGGTTCATAGGTGTGAGCCAGTGATCTGCCTGCTGTTTCAGAGCTGTCCACACCTCTTCTGCATTGTGGGGTTTGTACCTATGCATATTAGCTTCAGCACAGCCTGTTGCCGCTTCGCCGAGGCAGTGCTGCAGTGCTTCCAGCTTGGGACTGGTGTGGAGGGTAAAGTGGATGAGGATGCGCAGGAGGAGGAGGCTGAGGAGCATGACATTCCGGAGCTGTAGATTGTGGGTGAAACCCTGACTGAGGTAGGGCCTGTAATCCTTGGTGTGGGAAGGACGTGTTCCGTCCCTCGCTGAGACTGGGTCCCAGGTTCCACAATATTACAGTGCTCACCGATGTAATGTGAGAAATGTGAGTCGGCGCCGTACCACCCCAGAAACGTGAGATGGAACTTCGAATACTTATCTTCTGCTCCTCCGTTTCGTGCCTCTGCGGATTCGCCTTGCACAAGCACTTGTCCACGTGTCTGTGGTTAGGTGGACTTTGGCTGAAACAGCGTTGTTCAGGGCACGTGTGATCTTTTGTGACACGTGGTTATGTAATGCGGGGACGGCACACCGGGAGAAATAGTGGCGGCTGGGGACTGAGTAACGTGGGACAGCTGCCGCCATCAGGTCGCGGAATGCTTCCGTCTCCACCAGCCTAAAAGGCAACATTTCCAGCGCAAGCAGTCACGAAATGTTAGCATTTAGAACTGTGGCATGTGGGGCGTTGGCAGCGTATTTGGCACTGCGTTCAAATGTTTTGTGCATGGATAACTGAACGCTGCCTGGGACAAGGACGTGCTTGATGATGGTGTTATTTCTGCGTGGGCAACTACAGGTGCAGGGCAGGAGGCTTGTTCGCATGCAGCATGGACAGGGGATTGGATCGCACGCACAACATGCGAAGATGTAGCAGTACATCAGCAAGCACTGCTCCTCGACTTCTGTTGTACATCCCACAAAGTCGGGTGCTTGCTGACATGTGCCTGACCAATGCTGGTGGTGGTCAGGCTGCTAGTTTTGGTACCCCTGCTGATGCTGGCATGGCAGGTGTTGCAAATGACCTTTTTAGAATTATCTGGAGCCAACTTAAAAAACTGCCAGACTCGGGAAGACCTAACATTTGTACAGGCACCTTGTGTCGTGTTGTTGTTCCGGGGAATCGGTTGCCTGACTTCTGCCTGGGGCCACCACCCTGCTTCTTACTGCCTGTTGTGAAGCTACGCTTCCCTTCCCCTGTGCACTGCTGTCCTCACTCTGCATCTCCTCCTGCCAGGTTGGGTCAGTTACTGGATCATCCACCACGTCGTCTTCCTCTTCCACACCCTGCTCCTCCTCCTGACTCCCTGCAATCGTGTCTCATCATCGTCCACCCCTTGTTGAGACACGTTCCCACCGTTGCCTTCGCGAGACCGTGGCTGCTCAAATATTTGGGCATTGGTACATACGATCACCTCATGACCCACTTCAACAGGAGCTGGCGAGAGGCCAGATTCTGCGAATGGATACGTGAACAGCTCTTCCGAGTGTCCTAGTGTGGGATCAGTAATGTCCGTGGACGTGTACTCGGCCAGGTGGTAGGAAGGAGGATCAGGTCGGGAAATGTGCGGTTGCAGTATCACGGCTACTGACACTTGACCGTGTGAAAGACAGGTGTTTGTGGAGGTGCCCATCTGACTTGAAGCATTATCCGCTATCCAAGTAACAACCTGTTGACACTGGTCTTGGTTCAAGAGCGGTGTACTGCTGCGGGCCCAAAGAATTTGGGACAGGACGTGCGAGCGAGTAGATGTGCCACTTTGTTGTTGCGAAATTAGTGCTTGCACACGACCTCGGCCTCTGCTTTCACCACCATCAGGTCCACTTCCTTGTTCCTTGCCAACGCCCTTGCGCATTTTGCCTGTATACAGCGACAACATCTGGTGACTGTTCAGGTCACAGGAAAGTTGGATTTTAGAACCTGCCTGTATACAGCTATTAAGTATAGCAGTCTGGTGACTGTTCAGGTCACAGGAAAGTTGGATTTTAGAACCTGCCTGTATAAAGCTATTAAGTATAACAGTCTGGTGACTGTTCAGGTCACAGGAAAGTTGGATTTTAGACCCTAACCTGTATAAAGCTATCAAGTACAACAGTCTGGTGACTGTTCAGGTCACAGGAAAGTTGGATTTTAGACCCTAACCTGTATAAAGCTATCAAGTACAACAGTCTGGTGACTGTTCAGGTCACAGGAAAGTTGGATTTTAGACCCTAACCTGTATAAAGCTATCAAGTAAACAGTCTGGTGACTGTTCAGGTCACAGGAAAGTTGGATTTTAGAACCTGCCTGTATAAAGTATTAAGTAAACAGTCTGGTGACTGTTCAGGTCACAGGAAAGTTGGATTTTAGACCCTAACCTGTATAAAGTATCAAGTACAACAGTCTGGTGACTGTTCAGGTCACAGGAAAGTTGGATTTTAGACCCTACCTGTATAAAGATATCAAGTACAACAGTCTGGTGACTGTTCAGGTCACAGGAAAGTTGGATTTTAGACCCTAACCTGTATAAGCTATCAATGTACAACAGTCTGGTGACTGTTCTGGATCACAGGAAAGCTGGATTTTAGACCCTGCCTGTATACAGCTAGTCAATTTTGACAGTCTGGTGACTGTTCTGGTCACAGGAAAGCTGGATTTTAGACCCTGCCTGTATACAGCTAGTCAATTTTGACAGTCTGGTGACTGTTCTGGTCACAGGAAAGCTGGATTTTAGACCCTGCCTGTATGCAGCTAATCAATTTTGACAGTCTGGTGACTGTTCTGGTCACAGGAAAGCTGGATTTTAGACCCTGCCTGTATACAGCTAGTCAATTTTGACAGTCTGGTGACTGTTCTGGTCACAGGAAAGCTGGATTTTAGACCCTGCCTGTATACAGCTAGTCAATTTTGACAGTCTGGTGACTGTTCTGGTCACAGGAAAGCTGGATTTTAGACCCTGCCTGTATGCAGCTAGTCAATTTTGACAGTCTGGTGACTGTTCTGGTCACAGGAAAGCTGGATTTTAGACCCTGCCTGTATACAGCTAGTCAATTTTAACAGTCTGGTGACTGTTCTGGTCACAGGAAAGCTGGATTTTAGACCCTGCCTGTATGCAGCTAATCAATTTTGACAGTCTGGTGACTGTTCTGGTCACAGGAAAGCTGGATTTTAGACCCTGCCTGTATACAGCTAGTCAATTTTGACAGTCTGGTGACTGTTCTGGTCACAGGAAAGCTGGATTTTAGACCCTGCCTGTATACAGCTAGTCAATTTTGACAGTCTGGTGACTGTTCTGGTCACAGGAAAGCTGGATTTTAGACCCTGCCTGTATACAGCTAGTCAATTTTGACAGTCTGGTGACTGTTCAGGTCACAGTAAAGCTGGATTTTAGACCCTGCCTGTATACAGCTAGTCAATTTTAACAGTCTGGTGACTGTTCTGGTCACAGGAAAGCTGGATTTTAGACCCTGCCTGTATACAGCTAGTCAGCTCCAACAGTCTCCTGAGGACTGTTCTAGTCACTGTAAAGCTTGGACTCCGATCTGGATCACCCTGCCTATATCCTCCTAGATTAGTCCTGAGAAGGACTGTTGTGGTCAGCAGCAGTTTGCAGCCCTGCTCCAGATCTACCTATGAGGGCCGCAAATCTGTCCCTAAGCAGCAGCAGAGACTCTCCCTACACTCACTGTCTGGATGGCTGTGTGCAGAGCACATCGTGGCCGGGTCTTATAAAGGCTCGATCATGCTGTGCGGGCCGGCCAATCACTGCAATGCCACAACTAACAGGGCTGTGGCATTGCAGAGGTCTGCCAGCCAATCCCTGCATGTGGGCTGGCTCTCTAAAGAGCGCCAAAATGCAGGGATGAGGACCACGAGCACAGCACGAGTATCGCGAGATTACTCGGTGCTCGCCGAGTAGGCCGAGTACAGTGATACTCGTGCGAGTACCGAGCAGCGCAGAGCATACTCGCTCATCACTAGTGATTACCTATGCTAGTAGGAAGCTTCGCCCCACAGAAAGGAACCCCGAAAACTACAGTTCTTTCACGCTAGAGTGGTATTGGTCTGGGTCGTTACTGAAAGATTTAAACACTACCTGGCGTCTAGCAAGTTCACAGCTTTTACTGATAACAACCCCTTAACCCACCTGGAAACTGCGAAATTGGGAGCCATGGAACAGAGATGGATGGCCAGATTATCCAATTACCAGTTTACCACCAAGTTCCGGGCTGGACAAAACAACGGCAACGCTGATGCCTTATCCAGGATGCCTCACCTATCAGATATGGGAGTGGATGAATATGAGCTAGAAGTGGAGTTACCCACCTTCCATCAGCTGAGGACATCACAGGGCCAACAGGTCCATGTAGAACCTCCTGAGAGAATAGTGAACCCGTTACCACACTTTGTTTGGAAGGAATCTCAAGACAGTGACCCAGCTATCAGTTTAGTAAAAGGATAACGTAGGAGTCTGCAAAGTTACCTTCAAATCCTTCACCAGAAGCTAAACACCTGTGGAATGAGAGAAGCAAGTTGTTCATTTACCAGGAGAAGCGCTGTAGAAGATACATTAACCCCAGAACCAATGAAATCGTATGGCAGATCATAGTACCCAAAACAGAAATCCAAATGTTACTAAATGCCTACCACAATCAGACTGGACACTTTGGGTGAAAAAAGCTAGAAATGCTATTAAAAGATCAGTTCTACTGGGTTGGCATGAGGGGATCCATAGAAAGATGGTGTAAAGACTGTGGACCCTGTAGCCTACGCAGAAAAGACCAGCAGTGTCAAAGAGCAACACTCCAATCAATTGTAACCACGCAACCGCTCCAGATTGTAGCCTTAGACCATGTGAAGTTGACTCCAAGCCGGATCGGCTACACTTACGCTTCGACAATGGTGGATCACTACTCCCGATTCCTGATGGTCGCACCTGTAAAACATCTAACTGCTGCAACAGCTGCAAAAACTTTTCAGAATATCTTCTGTAGACCACTAGGCTACCCAGAACTGATAGAAGTTCAGCTTTTGAAGCTGAAATCTTCCAAGAGTTTTGTCATCTGTATGGTTGTAAGAAAATAAGAACTACGCCATATCATCCCCAATCCAATGGGTTATGTGAAAAGATGAACAACATTGTGATAGACATGCTCAAGATACTACCTCTTGAAGAAAGGAACCAATGGCCAGAAAAACTGCTTGATCTGGTAGACATGTACAATCACATCCCAGTGAGTTCTACGAACTGTACACCCGCCTATCTCATGAGAGCGGTACGGGAAGATTACCTGTAGATCTGGAACGCGGAGTTGTTGAACCCAAAGCAGAAGCTTCGAATTTTGACTGGAATACCAACCATTTAGAACAGTATAGACAAGTTCAAGCTTGCATTGAAGATAATCTTGAAAAAGCTTGGGAAAAGGAACTTCAACAAAAGTGCACCAGCAGAACCCATATTACCCGGAAGTATTGTCTTAAAAAGAAAACGAAGAAAACATAAATTATATGAATAAATGGGAGCGAGAACCCTATACTGTTTTAGAATCCAACTTTGATAACTCCAAGGTTTGCCTCATCAGCAAAAATGGAGGAAAGACCACACAGACAGTATCTCAGGATCATTTAAAGAAATGTCCAACAGATTGGAAAACCCAAGACTTTATTGATTCCCCAGAAAATGAAGAACCAGAGTCATTCATATCGCCAATTCCATGTCCAAAACCAAAGGAAAGAGTCATTTCAACAATACTCGGTGACTTTCCAGAAGATTGGCCCCAACAAGATGGAGCAGTAATAGTGCCATTACTCAGCTTTTACCAACCGCAAGAAGAGATCCCAAGAAGTCAGGAAGACACACCCGTTACTAGAGAATCAGAGGATCCTGCAATCAGTATACCTGCTAGTCCTGTAGTAAGACTAAGGCCACGCGGACGTTTACCTGATTTGCCCCTATCGCACTCTTCCTTAGACACATCACTTAAGATACCCACACCTGTAGTGCGTAGATCAAGCCGTAGCATACAAGGGCAACCACCATCCAGGTATGGAAAGTGGACACAATAGAGATGTAATAGGAATTAAAATGGAAGTAACATGTAAATAGTAGCAACTCTTGTAAAAAAAATGTAAGCCAATGTATATAGTAGTGTATAAAAGGGTGAAGAGTAGGCCAAAAACTGGTCACACCAGGTACACAACACCAAAAAAGGGGTGAGTGGAGTTGGCGTAAGGAGCTGTCTAGGGAGAGAAAAATCTTGGCCAAAAGGTGACCCCAGGGCCAGGAGGCCTACAGCACTTATGACCAATAAATGCCCCTATAGTACCTAGGACTCCTACGCCGAAGCACCCATAGTAAATGTTGTGTATTCTGAACTTTGATGCCTACAGAGACTATACCTGTAAGGACTTATTGAACTTTTGAAAAACTTTACCCTTTATTGTATAGACTCTTTGAACAAACATCTTTCCCTGGAACTGATGCACCCCCAGGCTGTGGGGTACTCGGGAACTGGGCCTGTGCGGTCTCTCTGGGGTATCACGGTACTCGTGACCCAGTCCCTTGGCCTGGGATCAGTCCAAAAAGGGATATATTAACAGGGGATTATTTGTTGTGACGCCACCCGGGGTATGTGCTTAGTAGAACCACCGCTGCCATATTCCTGCTGAGGACGGTGACTTAAGGCAGCGTGGATGGTAAGCCCTCCTCAGGTAGGACTGAGGTTCCCCAGGGCAGCAGTAGTAGAATTGGATGGGGCTTTGAGAGAGATCGTGTTGGGTACTTGCTTCCAAGCTGCAGCTCCTCCAACCAGTGTGTAGGAACGACCGTCTGTGGCTCCTCAGGTGGGATTCAATTGCAACATTTGCTGCTGCAGTTCTCCACAGTGTTGGTTGTCTTAGGCTGGTTTCACATTGCGTTATAGTTAAATCCGGATCTGAATCTGCCCCCATGTTATCCAATGGGGATCGGATCGGATTGGATTTGGCATAATTGCCATTCGATTTGCCTCCAATCCGATTCTGTCCAATTTTTTGCAGGAGCAAAATCGTAGACTGCTGCGATTCTGGCTCCTGAAAAAAATCGGAGAGAATAGGATCGGAAGCAAATTGGATGGCAATTATGCCAAATCCGATCCAATGCCTTTAACATGGGGCCCTATGGAGCAGGGTCCAAGGAAACATATGATGTCTCCTCGGACCTGATTTTAGTGTACTGAGCATGTTAGTTACGCAGTGGGAGGGACCCCGGGAGGGTATATAGTCACCTCCAGGGGGCACTAGAGTTAGTCTAGAGTCAGTCTAGGACTCGGGGAGAAAGGAGTTGGCACGGTGGGCCTGGACCGATAAGGTGCGTCTGGGACAGGCTCACCAGGAGCAAGGAGGGTCTCCTCGGCTGAGGGACCCAGGAAAGGCAGAAGTACAGATCCCAGAGAGAAGAAAGAAAGGAGCAAAGGGACTCAAAGAGCTGAAGGAGTTCGCTCAAAGAAGAGAAACCGGGTACCGGAGCCCGCACCTGCAGGAACCTTCAAGGACTGCAGAAAATCCGTTGAACGGGGGTATATATAGATACAGCCCTGACTCCTAAAGCATCAAGTAGAGGAGACTCAGACCCGCAGAACAGCCTGCTGTAATCATAAGAACGTTCGCCTGACGGGAGCAAGGGAAATTAAGAGAACAGCAGGAGGTCAGACCTAATCTCTAAGAGGTCAGACTTCACACCGCCACTGGGAGGCAAGGGAAAGAAAGGAACAAGAAAGGCACACACTGAGGGATCCATCTACCAACCATAAAGCCTACTTGCAGCACCTGTAGCCATTTGTCAAGTATTATCTTACTGCACTGAAGGACTGTAATGATTACAAAAGGTTTTTCAGTAAAGTACCCAGTGAAGTGAATTCTCGACTCTGCTGCATCTTTCCTTGCATAACTGCTTCCTTTAATAGAAACACTGCCCCGGGGGTCCAGCCCAGTCTGCGGAGGACTACACCATCATTGCCGCAATACCACCGACCACTGGAGGACTGTAGCGGCGCTGTGAGCATCGCCAGGTACTACAGGTGGCGTCACGAATAGAGATGGGCGAGTATACTCGCTACTATTCGGCACTCGCCGAATAGTAGCGGTATTCGTTTACTCGCTACTCGCCGAGTAAATTAGGATTACTCGGGAGTAGCAAGTACCGAATACTTTTGCAGTGTATCAGTAGATACACTGCAAAAGTCCTGTAAAAGAGAGAAAATGTGGTTAAAAAATAAAAAAATCGGATACTCACCTTAACCGACGGCTGTACCGGGACCGGCCGATGCACATCTATTCATGGAAAAGGACCTTTCCCTCTCTCAGCCAATCAGATGGCTGGGAGAGATCTGGCCAATCAGAGGCCGCCACGTCACAATCACGTGATCGCTAGCGGCCACCTGATTGGCCAGATGGAAAGGTCCTCTCAGGTACACCGAGGACCTTTCCATCTGGCCAATCAGGTGGCCGCTAGCGATTACGTCATTGTGATGTGGCGGCCTCTGATTGACTGAGAGAGGGAAAGGTCCTTTTCCATGAATAGATGTGCATCGGCCGGTCCCGGTACAGCCGTCGGTTAAGGTGAGTATCCGATTTTTTTATTTTTTAACCACATTTTCTCTCTTTTACAGGACTTTTGCACGGTATCTACTGATACACTGCAAAAGTATTCGGAATCGCTATACTCGCAACGAGTAGCGAGTACCACTACCTACTCATTGGGGGTATAGCGATTCCGAATAGTAAGGTATTCGCCCATCCCTAGTCACGAGCTTTATTTTTGTTTTACTATTTTGCCCTATTCATTGACTACCAGAGCCACAGTCTCAGGCAGCCACCCATGACCTCCAGACTGCCAGCCTGAGATCTGAGTACCCTGCCCTGGGTGAGTCAAAACTGGCGTCTACGAACAGGATAACGTGCCCGGTGCCACCAGGTACTGTGCGCCTTTGAACTGACTTAAAATTGACTTTTTCTGCCTTTGCCAGGCGCCAAAAATGGGTTCCCGCCATTATCGCCTGAGGGCCCAAGATGGTGCCGTCGTCATGAAGTAAACACCATGTGCAGGCCCGGGGGAGTGCCTCAGCCCCTAGAGGAAGGAGGGCCTAGACAGAGGCGTCAAAAAGTGTGGCCGCCCCGATTGCCATCAATCAATCAGGGGGGTGACCCACAGGAAGTTCCCAGGGAGTGCCCGCCCATAGCTGTACAAACCAGAAAAGAAGGACAGACGCCATCAGACTCCTTCGTACCTGGCAGCATGGCAGCACCCCGGTGGAGAGACGTTGTGAGAGAGCTGGAAGAACAGACCCGCAACGAGCAAGGCGACCCAGCAGCAGCATCCCTACTAACCATTAAAGGAGACGCTGACTACTTGCGGGGCTGAATTACCCGGCTCCGACAGGAGATGGAGCAAACGCTGACTTGGGTGTGCCGGCGATGGAG
Source organism: Allobates femoralis (assembly GCA_033576535.1). Classification (NCBI taxonomy): domain Eukaryota; kingdom Metazoa; phylum Chordata; class Amphibia; order Anura; family Aromobatidae; genus Allobates; species Allobates femoralis. The sequence goes on along the minus strand of JARQOC010000001.1, from coordinate 229,320,480 downwards.
TGCCGAGCGGACCTTCGAGTTGTCGGCTCAGAGGACGGCCCGTGAGGCACAGGAGGCAGCGATTGCAGAACGAGCGGTAGAGGAGTACCGCGCCTCCTTACCACCACCCGTCCAGACCCGGGACTCGGGGACCCAAACTGAACCCCCGAATCCACCACCGTCTCCGGCCAACAGCTGTCTCCGGCTGGAGGCAGCGCAACCACCCGCAGCACCGGACGTAGAGGTTGAAGAGCTCTATGAGGAAGATGACGACGATGAAGAACCTGCTGGAGCCTCTGGAGTGTGCACCCCCGAAGCGGCGTGGTGGACTGCATGGCAGCAGCACCAGCAAGGAGTTCAGGCCATTCTAGGTTCCGCAGAGACACGAGCAACGCCCAGAGTATCCAACAGCAGCAGTTCACCACCCCCACAGTACCAGTCGCTACAAAGCACCCGGCCAACCCTGGATGAGCGAGACCAGGTCGTGATGCAACGGCGACGGGAGGACTGGTACCAAAGAGAGAAGGCCACCAGGAGATTGCGAGATGAGGCCCGAGCTCAGTCCCAACTTCCCATTGAGTTGCGGAAATCTGGGAATGTCGTCTCTTTCTATCAGGAAGATGGAAGGGGTTTCCTAAGGGAACCAGGACTTTTTGATGACGTGTTCTTCTCCCGGCAGGACGTAGAATCGTTTTTGAGAAAACGACATCCCCGGTGCGATCTTTACAGAGGTGAGCAGGTAACATACGAGCGTTACCCCGACCCACTTGGATGGTTCGCCATCCGGATCGCCCGGGTAGAACCATAATTAACTGTATTACAATAGACTCCCGTCGTGAGACATTGCTTTTTTTTATGTACATAGCCCCTCACCTTTACAACCACAGTCCTCTATTTAGTTTTTCCCTTAATGACTTTGAATGTAGAGTGTGTCCTGGTCGACCCTAAAGACTTTTATATTGAACTTCCCCTTCGTTAATGATGTCTGATGAGTAAATAGCGGCCCAGTGGTGATAACACACACTGGACTGTGCTGGACTATAGATTACCGCTGGGCCCGCATACCTAGTACCGGTCCCATTGGGCCGAGGTAAATAATGTGTTTATATGTGCAACGTATGAAGCCATGCGCCTCCCAGAGATGGGAAGAACTTTACGTTTGCGTAAATTGTAAATAGTTACCTGTTGATGTTAATGATTATTGTTTATAAAATTGTTTTTTACTTCCAATTAGACAAATGTGATACTCGCGGATGAGTATGTTTCATCAAGGGGGTATGTGGCGCCCCACCGTGTAGGTGCCTCAAAAGGGGTACTACACCCATAAAAGCGGTGTAGTCACCCCACTGCAAGTGGAACTTATGGACGGTAGGAGGAACCCTATACCCACACCCCACACTAGTTACACAGTGGGAGGGACCCCGGGAGGGTATATAGTCACCTTCAGGGGGCACTAGAGTTAGTCTAGAGTCAGTCTAGGACTCAGGGAGAAAGGAGTCGGCATAGTGGGCCTGGACTAGATAAGGTGCGTCTGGGACAGGCTCACCAGGAGCAAGGAGGGTCTCCTCGGCTGAGGGACCCAGGAAACACAGAAGTACAGATCCCAGAGAGAGGAAAGAAAGGAGCAAAGGGACTCAAAGAGCTGTAGGAGTTCGCTCAAAGGAGAGAAACCGGGTACCGGAGCCCGCACCTGCAGGAACCTTCAAAGACTGCAGAAAATCAGTTGAACGGGGGTATATATAGATACGGCCCTGACTCCTAAAGCATCAATTAAAGGAGAATCAGACTCGCAGAACACCCTCCGGTAATCATAAGAAGGTTCGCCCGACAGGAGCAAGGGAGGTTAAGAGAACAGAAGGAGGTCAGACCTAATCTCTAAGAAGTCAGACTTCACACCGCCACTGGGAGGCAAGGGAAAGAAAGGAACAAGAAAGGCACACACTGAGGGATCCATCTACCAACCATAAAGCCTACTTGCAGTGCCCATAGCCATTTGTCAAGTATCATCTTACTGCACTGAAGGACTGTAATGATTACAAAAGGTTTTTCAGTAAAGTATCCGGTGAAGTGACTTCTCGACTCTGCTGCATCTTTTCTTGCATAAACTGCTTCCTTTAATAAAAACGCTGCCCCGGAGGTCCAGTCCTGCCTGCGGAGGACTACACCATAATTGCCGCAATACCACCGACCACCGGAGGACTGTAGCGGCGCTGGTGAAGTCTCTCTCTGTTCTGTTCTCACTCTGCTGCATCTTTGCAGCTCCCTTCTCACTGTCTGCTTCTTCTTCTCTCCTCTGCTTGCTGTCTCTACCCCTGTGTGTTCCTGGGTTTTGTTTAGGTCACTCCACCCACTTTGTCAGTGTCCTCCTACGTTCCACCCACTGTGCTACACCTGCCACCGCTTGCTCATCCTAGAGTCCTAGACGTAGGGTTGGTGTTTGTGCAGTGTGGGTGTGTTTTGCAACCTTGCTTACCTGGCTGCACTTCCCCCTTGTGGCCAACTGGTCGCAGGGGCGCCATATAACTTTTCCCCTTATTTTCTCTTAAAAGGACCATAGTCACAGGACTGGTTGTGATCACAAACTTTTTTTTTTTAAGCCTGCGGTGGATGGACTAGCACCGTATGGACGTCACCTGTTTACGCCATTTTTCAGTGGTTTTTGTAAATTTTTGAGACTCTGTACATATGTTCTCTGTTATTACCGTTGAAAATGTTAATTTTTCATGTTTAAAACAAAAATGTTCTCAGTCCCGGAGTACTGATCTTACCTAGGGGGGAATGTGGCGCCCTGCATCCACAGGTACCCACAGGCCTTCCTAGAACACAGATGAATATCCACAGCAGGTACACCAGTACAACCAACACCTTCCACCCCAGCACAGTAGGGGGAGCTCAACTTGCTGCCCTTAGGCAAGATCCCCTATAAATACTGATGCTGGGGAGGAGTTAGTCAGAGTGTGCAGATGCTAGATGTGCGAATACATCCTTGTGATCGGTGCCATGATAGGCCCGAACTGGTGACCCTGAACTGCCTCTGAGCAGTCCTGCCAGGCCCAAGAGTGGGGACGGAAGGCAAGGAGAGAAAAGAGGAAGAAAAGTGGGAACTGAGGAGGCAGAATAGGTTCGCCCAAACAACACACCGGACACCGGGGTCCATGTCTGCAGGAGAGCTACACGCCAAGCAAGAACCCCGGCAAACCGTGGAGACTCCAGTCGCCTGGTCACCTGCTTAATCACCGTTCAGGGAGCCAGACACCGTGGAGAGAGAAATGGCAGTAATCATCAGAGGTGTCCCGTTGACAGTGCAGGTGAAGAGAGAGAGTAGTGGAGGCCAGCCAAGTTCTACACGGGGCAGGGGCTTCAACACGGGGAAAAGAGGAAACGGAGGCCTTACACCCACTCGCTGTGGAGATTCAACTGTGTTTCCTGGTCACCCGACAGTGTTCCGGACTTTTACCTGCTATACTACCAGACATTTAACAGCGTGTGTGTGCATTCTTCACCCCCTGTCCCCATTACCCGCAGAGACTATCCCGGTAATCCACAACCTGGCCAAACCCCTGCTCCATTCCTCACAATCATCACTGCCCCGTAGGTTTAGCTCTACCTGTAGAGAGCTACTCCACCCTACCCACAATACCACCACCCTCCTGAAGACTGTGGCAGCGCTGGTGTCTAGTCACCAGGTACTACAGGTGGCGTCACGAGAAGAAGACTTTAATCCCTTGTAAATACTTTTAAAAAAAAACTTCTTTTAGGCTGTCACACGGGGCCACGGATCTGGGCAGGCCACTGGTGACAATTCCCCGTTTGGAGAGGAAGAAGCTCAGACATCCGAGTTCCCATACCCTGGGGTGCTAAACATGCACTCGCCATGTTCGTACACCCTGTCATGAGCAATAGAGGACCGGGTGTCCAAACATGGCGCCCACACCCTCACCTCACCGCAGCCCTCACAACTTCGTCCCATTTGTGTTCCACTGTGGAACGCATATAGGAGGAGTAACTGTTCATCCTATATGTGTTCCACAGTCGAACGCACACTGCCTGGGGAGAGATGGAGGAGAGACAGCATACAGGGGGTAAAGAACATAGGAGGGAGAGATAGCACCTGTAGAAACCTTCACGGCCTGCGGAAAATCCGTTGAACGGGGGTATATCCAGATACGGCCCTGACTCCTAAAGCACCCATTAGAGGGGAACCAGATGCTGCTGGTGAGCCGCTGTGCATGAGAGGCCACAGAGTCCAGAAGTTGCAGTACTCAAAAGAAGGTTTTCCCGACGGAAGCAAAAGGGAGATAAAGAGAGACAGCAGGTCAGACAAATTCTACACAAAGTCAGGCTTCACAATGCCACTGGGAGGCAAGGGAACAATAAAGGCATATACGAGGTTTCCGTCTACCACCATAAAATCTACTTGCAGCCCGTAACCATTTGTCTGATAACATCATACTGCACTGTGAACTGTAATGACAGTTGAGATCCAGTAAAGTACCCGGTAAAGTGATTTCTCGACTCTGCTGCATCTTTCCTTGCACAAACTGATTCCTTCCACAGAATCGCTGTCCCGGCGGTCCAGTCGTGCCTGCGGAGGACTACACCATCATTGCCGCAAAACCATCGACCACCGGAGAACTGTGGCGGCGCTGGTGAGCATCACCAGGTACTGCAGGTGGCGTCACAAACTTAATTTTATTTTTCCCTTATCCTTTGACCACCAGGGCCACAGTCTCAGGCAGCCACCCGTGATTCCCAGATTACCCGCCTGAGATCTGAGTACCCTGCCCTGGGTGAGTCAAGAGCAAAAGAAGACAGCACAGGGGGAGAGAGACAGCATACAGAGGGGAGAGAAAGGACAGGGGGAAATCGCACAGGGGCCATTTGTGATGTCCCTGCTATTGCATTGGGCACTTATCTACGTCTCTATAAACTTAAAAATTAGCATTTTAAGCTAAGACAAAGAAAGTTTCTCCAATTACTCTTGAATCCCAGAAATCAGGACCCTTTCATTCAACCCCTTTAATTAAACCTGATAGCCTCCCCTTCAATTTCATCTCAGTTGTTTTATCTATTATATAATCACGAATGGGTTTTTTGCCCCTTTTGAGTCCGCTCACGCTGCGAGTCAGTGTCGTCATGTGGATACGCCCGAAGAATTGGCCGCGCAGCGGCCATTGCGAGCAGTTCTAAGGCGACTCGCTATGCCCGCTGCGCGGGCATGGCGAGTCGCCTTAGCAGCGCGAAGCATTGGCCGCGAAGCGCCAATTGCGAGTCAGAGACTCGCTCTGCTAGAATCCCGATGCATGTGCATCGGGCACCCAGCTAGTTTTACATAAAAATGAGTGACATACAGAGCCCAAATCATGAAGATTCAGTCCAATCTTTCTGGATCCAACTGTTGATGGATGGATCTAGATAGAGATCGACCTTTTGAGAGTGATTGAGGCATTCTGTCCTGAGGACACCGGGGCCATGAGATGCCCTGTCCAGGCACTGCCCCCTCTTCTCCTGTCTCTCCCCTGTGACCTTGCAGAGCTGCCCCCATTTTTGGGTTTAGTGATAACTTTGGGGCGGGTCACCAGTCTTGCTGTATCTTTCAGCCTGTAGATGGTGCAGACAGACGTGGGACACCGAGGACAGCTGACAGACACGGCTGTGTGAGGAGTTTGTGGCGGGGTCCCGGCAGCTCCCTCCTCGTCACTTGTCCCCGGTCCCCGCCGCCATCTCCCGCCTCCCCATCAGGCGAGCCTCCTCACGCGTCTCCGGGCCCCGGCTCTGTGTGGCTGGGAGCGGCCGGACTCCACCCGGGGGCGGGACCGTGAAGAACACACTGCCGGCCGGGGCTGGGCGGAGAGCGGAGGAGACACAGCCAGCGCCACTGTGAGCCGGGAGCCACCAAGAGGGACCGCGGGAAACATAACGGGCGGCGGCCACAGAACGGTAAAGAGAGCGGGCGCGGCGCTCTGAGGGACGGACGGGACTTGTGGGGAGTTGTCATAGGACTATGGGGTCAGACTGTGGTGGGTGAGGTGTCCTAAGGTGGGCTGTCCCGTGCGGGGCCAGGTGAGGCGGGGGGAGGTGTCCTGTCCTGGGGTCTCCTGTTCAGGGTCAGGCTGCTCTTCCCCATGTGACCCCCGGTGATGTCAGCCGCCGCTGCTCGGGCTCCCGCTATATATGGGCAGCAATGCTTCCTCTGTTTTTAGGGGTCCTCCTCCCCCGCCCCCCTCTCTGGTCTCCACACTGTCCAATCAGAGCCCGCGCTGAGCTGCCACATGTCACTTGTCGGCTGTCACTTGCAGTCACTTGTTCCATCTCTGTGGTAACGGAGTGGTACCCGCCGCATCCGGGCCCGGACAGGCTTCACTCCCTGACGGTACCTCTAGAATATTCCGTGCAGGTCTCTGAACCAGTCTCTCCCTTTGTAATGGTACACAGGAGAAGCCAACCAGATGTCAGCTTTCTTTTTCCACACCTGGTTACAGAACATAAGCTTCCATCTGATTGGATGCTGTGGCTGCCCATTTTTAGTTCCCTAGATTGATGTATAGAGCAGACCTGTGTACACCCCATACTGGGGACATGCTGTGACAAGTGATGGACTGGTGAGAATCGGCAGCCGTCCCTAGATTGATGTATAGAGCAGACCTGTGTACACCCCATACTGGGGACATGCTGTGACAAGTGATGGACTGGTGAGAATCGGCAGCCGTCCCTAGATTGATGTATAGAGCAGACCTGTGTACACCCCATACTGGGGACGTGCTGTGACAAAATATGGACTGGTGACGATCGGCAGCCGTCCCTAGATTGATGTATAGAGCAGACCTATGTACACCCCATACTGGGGACGTGGTGTGACAAGTGATGGACTGGTGACGATTGGCAGCCGTCCCTAGATTGATGTATAGAGCAGACCTGTGTACACCCCATACTGGGGACGTAGTGTGACAAGTGATGGACTGGTGACGATTGGCAGCCGTCCCTAGATTGATGTATAGAGCAGACCTGTGTACACCCCACGCTGGGGATGTGGTGTGACAAAATATGGACTGGTGAGAATCGGCAGCCGTCCTTAGATTGATGTATAGAGCGGACCTGTGTACACCCCATACTGGGATGTGGTGTGACAAGTGATGGACTGGTGACAATCGGCAGCCGTCCCTAGATTGATGTATAGAGCAGACCTGTGTACACCCCACGCTGGGGATGTGGTGTGACAAAATATGGACTGGTGACAATCGGCAGCCGTCCCTAGATTGATGTATAAAGCAGACCTGTGTACACCCATACTGAGGACGTAGCGTCACAAGTGATGGACTGGTGAGGATCGGCATTCGGCAGCCATCCCTAGATTGATGTATAGAGCGGACCTGTGTACACCCCATACTGGGGACATGGTGTGACCAGTGATGGACTGGTGACGATCGGTAGCCGTCCCTAGATTGATGTATAGAGCAGACCTGTGTACACCCCATACTGGGGATGTGGTGTGACAAGTGATGGACTGGTGACGATCGGCAGCCGTCCCTAGATTGATGCATAGAGCGGACCTGTGTACACCCCATGCTGGGGAAGTGGTGTGACAAGTGATGGACTGGTGACGATTGGCAGCCGTCCCTAGATTGATGTATAGAGCAGACCTGTGTACACCCCATACTGGGGATATCGTGTGACAAGTGATGGACTGGTGACGATCGGCAGCCATCCCTAGATTGATGTATAGAGCGGACCTGTGTACACCCGATACTGGAGACGTGGTGTAACAAGTGATGGACAAGTGATGATTGGCAGCTGTTCCTAGATTGATGTATAGTGCGGACCTGTGAACACCCCATACTGGGGGCGTGGTGTGACAAGTAATCAGCAGCCGTCCACTCAGAGCCTCTCTACAGAGTTACATTCACTTCAGTTTGTGAAAAATACCAGGGCTGAACAGTCCGAGTCAGTATAAAATGGACCGACTGCGACTCCAAAAATATGTAATAAATTGGGTACATTAGTTCAATACAGTATGTGCTGAATATTAATATTATTATGTTCTATCTAAATTGTATTATTGTATCATAATAATGTTTAAAGCCTGATGTTCATTCACATTGTACTACAATAAATTCATTACTTAAACGTGAGCAATTTATGAAGGAGTTGGATTTGGGAAATTATGGAGTCAGGCTGTGGTTTGCTCATGGACTACACAACCCTGAAAAATGCGCAGCATTGAAATTTCCTTTACATCACGACTATTAGATCATTAACTGGCATTGCCTGGGAAAGTGTAGCCAGCCACTCAGTGAGGACCAAAGGGGCAAATGAAAGGGATTGTATTAATGACCTTACAGAAAGGGTTTTCTGGACTCTTCGGAGTTTACTTACCACTCGAGAACAACAGCAGGTTGCACTTTTTAAATAATCCTGGACAGCCCCTGCTGAATCCATTCAGGACCGCATAAAAAATGAAAGAAATGTATACTCACCCTTGTAGCGGTGATAGCACTGCCGTACCCAGCGGATGACATGTGACTGCTGCAGCCCATCAGAAATCAAACTAGTAAAAGCTGCAGCCGGTGACATGCCACAAGAATGTCATGTCTCCCACTGGGTACGGTAGTGCCAGCATCACTAGGGAGACGTGAATATCCATTGTTATTCTAGTGACTGCAGATATAGCGGAACACTACAGGGTGATGTGTGGGGATGGTACAGCCCTTAACTCTAATTCTGTGTACATCCACCCACTCTATTTGATATCCATCTCGTCCTTTATGTATACCAGTTCTTTTTTTTTTTTACGTTAAAGGTGTGATCTGTGATCTCAGAAAAAAAGTGCCAATGAGGGGAATGCAATAACATTCTAAAAGATCAATTCTTTCCTGATAAATAGTCCTCCAACTGTGACACGTGACCACCACTGAGGCTAGTGATTGGCTGTAGTGGTGATGTATGATGATTGATACTTTATTATTATATATTTTATTACATACTCCTTGCTTGCGCTGTGTTTTTCTTGTTCATAGACAACTTCTTGAAGACTTTCTTTACTGATTTAAAATTGTATATTGTACTTGCCTTGTAGGTTTAAGGAATGGAGGCCATGGATAAAGCAGTGAATGGATTTTTAGACAACTTGCTTGGACCACGAGGTAAAATGCTTCATTATTTGTAGATGTTTCCCATATTAATGTAACATTCCATTGTCCTAGACACCCACCCATCTGGGCCAGTTGCCAGATGTAACCAGTGTATTTGGTAAAACACTGCAGCTCCATACATTGTTTACTGCCAGCTGATTGATGAAGTTGCTAGATGTCAGATGCCCACCAATCACATGTTAAGGGCCTACTCGACACATACAGCAGGTGATGAACAGGTTAACCCCAGATAACCCCTTTAAACTAAACGACAAGAGGAACTAAAATTAACCCCCCCAAGGTAATAATTAAATACAGCAAAAAAGGCCAAAGTATTTACCTGGATACAGTTAACCCATTCACTCCTAGGCCTGTTTTTACCTTCATGACCAGACCATTTTTTACAATTCTGACCAGTGCCAAATTATGAGGCTATACCTCAGGAATGCTCCAACAGATCCCAGTGATTCTGAGAAAGTATTTTAGTGATATATTGAACTTCATATTCACAGTAAATTCAAGACATTATTTTTTTATTTTATTTGTAAAAAAATTTGTAAATTTTGCAAATAATTGTTTGTTTTTTTGTTTTTTTATACCGTTAAACCAAAGAGTAATATCACAGAAAATAGTTAATAAATAACATTTCCCACATGTCTACTTATGTCAGCACAATTTTTGAAACATAATTCTTTTTTGTTAGGAGGATAGAAGAGTTCAAAGTTCATCAGCAATTTCTCATTTTTCCAACAAAATTTACTAAACCATTTTTTAGGGACCGCATCACATTTGAAGTCACTTTGAGGTGTCTATGTGACAAAAAGTACCCAAAAGTGACACCATTCCAAAGATAGCACCGCTCAAGCTACTCAAAACCACATTCAAGAAGATTATTAACCCCTTGGATGCTTCACAGGAAGTAAAGCCAATATGGAAAGAAAAAATAAAAATGTTACTTTTTTCCTCAAAAATGTAGCCTTTAGCCTCACATTTTGCATTTTCACAAGGATAATAGGGTAAGCTGGCCCCCAATATTTGTTGGCAATTTCTCCTATGTATGCTGATATCCCACATGTGGTGGAAAACTACTGTTTGGGTGCATGGCAGGGCTCGGAAGGGAAGAAGTGCCGTTTGACTTTTTAAACAGTAAATTGGCTAGAATCATAATCGAATGCCTTGTTTGAAGAACACCGCATGTGCCTAAACAGTGGAAACCCCCCCCACAAGAGACCCTATGTTGGAAACTAGACCCCTCAAGGAACTAGACATGGGTGTCTTTTCGGGTGTCTGACATTTGTATAATGCTGGGCAACTCATCTAATCTAATAGTATGAGCATCACTAATAGGCTGTAAGGCTGCCTTCACATTTGCGTATGTGAACGCAGCTTATGCTGCGTTCCCATACGCATTCAAACGCATGCGCACTGCGGTCCTATGTTTAACATAGGAACGCATAGTGCCTGCGTTTGGCAGCGTTTGCTGCGTTCGGGTGCGGATGCGGACCATATTTGCTCCTTCCGGTGTCCCGCGTCCGCACCCGGGACGCAGCATGTCGCGTCTCTGGTGCGGGCGAGAGTGTGTGATCTGTACGCAGGCATCCGCCTGCGCACAGATCACTAATGGCGGGCAATGAGAGCGCACGGCGATCTGCAAGCATCTGCAGACCGCCGTGCGCTCCATTATAAACATAGGGGCCGCGGTCTGCATGCAGATGCTTGCAGATGCATCTGCAAAACGCTGCAGATGCATCTGCAAGTCTGAAGGCAGCCTAAGCCACACACTGCGCACCCACGTGTGACCAGCACCCTATCCAATCCTTTCTTGTGCATAATATTTAATACTAAACAATTTCCTCCATGACTTGGTAGTTTGTTATTGCTTGTTTCTTCAGTATTTTGCACCTGTTCTGGCTCCATCTTTATTAAGAGGATTTGCTGCATCTTGTTAGTGCATTAGATTCTGTAACCTGGACAGGTAAATGATGTTGCCTTTTTGCTATGTTTAATCCTTATATGAGGGTGTCTTCTCCAGAAAACAGGTTCCTGCCTGGTGTAAAGAATGTCTTGGCATGCTGTTAGCAGAAGCCTTGCTATGCTGCTTGCCCCATAATTATGTAAAGAAAATGGTATTAAAAAAAACAGGGCTTATGTTTCACTCTCCTTTTATCATATTACACGTCACCATGTCAGCCTGTATTGTGAAACCTCAGACCCATCAGCATATAAGTAGACCACTGCTCTACTAGTTAGAAGGATTGGCTCAGTTTTAATGCTGATGTAGCCATTTGAAGGCACCTTTGCATGACGGCTGTGTCAGCACATATTAACTTTGTGACGCAGATGTACATTAAGACCCAGGAGCACAGCTCTCTAAGCCCTCTAGACTCTTACTCCTGATCTTGACTTTCCTTGACATTATGTAGCCATCACAAAGCTCAATGCCACATTCATTTGTTTTCTTGTGTGATGTTTATCTAAACGTGGCATGAGTGTGGGTTGTATATCTGGATGATTTGGGTATAGCATTGCAGTACATTCAGTTCTATGTGTTGACCATCGTGCCCTTATTGAATGCCATCTACTGTGCTTACATGTATTATTTCTTCTAATGTAGTGTGAATACAATTGGATATATGGTTCCAGATCATTTTGTTTAATAGTCTTCTTTTTGTTCTAAATGGGAAAATGTAAATGTGCGTCCATATTGCCGCATTGTACAGTACAAGTGATTTATAGAAATCTCCTGCCCACTGTGCTTCTTTTTTACCCAGCATAAACTGACATGTGGCACGTCTGCCCAAACCGCAACATTTATGCTTGCGGAGACGATAATGTTCTCAGCTGAAGAAAACAGCGAAAATATGCTGTGCCCAGAATCCTGATTGTGTGTGTGGATGCTGCGTTCTTCCACAGAGAACACTAGTATCTGCTATGTGTCCTGGTCATGGGCACTTACTGTAAAGGTAACCTGTCAGCATGAATTACCCATTCAACTGTTACATACCATAGGTTGAAAAAGAAAGGTCCATCAAGTTCAACCTTTCTCTTCCAGTTGAACATTTGGTCACTAAATTATCTTTAATCCACAATTTTATTTGCACTGAGGAAATCATTAGCCCTTTTTATCATCTATTATAATGTCTGCCATTACTACCTCTTGTGGTAGGGCATTCCACAGTCTGACTGCTCTATTTGTAAAGAACCCTTTCTTATGTTAGATGCCAGAAACATCTTTTTTTCCACACACAGTGAGTGTGGTCCTAAGTATGGTTTGTGAAAGGAATAAATCATTTGCCAGTCCTTTGTATTGACCACACATGTACTTATACATATAAATGAGATCTCCTCCAAGATGTATTTTTTTCTAAGCTAAACAAGCCCAACCTTTCCTACCTTTCATCATATGCCTTCCATCCTTTGTAATAATCTTGTTGCCAGACGTTGAAATGGCAAACCTTTGAATATCCCATTTAAAATATGAAGCCCAAAACCGAATCCTATATTCTAGGTATAGTCTTAAAAGTGATTTATAGAGAGGTAAAAATACATTGTGATCACAGGTTTGAATTTGTCTTTTTATCCACCCTAAAATCTATTGCTGCTCAGCTTACTTGTAAACAGAATACCCAAGTCCTTCTGTTCTGTAGTCCCAAGTTTACTTCCAATTATTGTATACTAGTAAAAAGGCCCGATGCAATTGCATCGGGAGCGCGGTGAAATGAATTGTGTGTATAGAGGCGGCTGTGTGGGTCGCAGAGCATAGAGGCGGCTGTGTGGTGTCGCAGAGCATAGAGGCGGCTGTGTGGGTGGCAGAACATAGAGGCGGCTGTGTGGGTAGCAGAGCATCGAGGAGGCTGTGTGGGTCGCAGAGCATAGAGGCGGCTGTGTGGGTCGCAGAGCATAGAGGCGGCTGTGTGGGTGGCAGAGCATAGAGGCGGCTGTGTGGGTGGCAGAGCATAGAGGCGGCTGTGTGGGTGGGCAGAGCATAGAGGCGGCTGTGTGGGTGGCAGAGCATAGAGGCGGCTGTGTGGGTGGCAGAGCATAGAGGCGGCTGTGTGGGTGGCAGAGCATAGAGGCGGCTGTGTGGGTGGCAGAGCATAGAGGCGGCTGTGTGGGTGGCAGAGCATAGAGGCGGCTGTGTGGGTGGCAGAGCATAGAGGCGGCTGTGTGGGTGGCAGAGCATAGAGGCGAGTATACAGGCAGCTGTGTGGGTAGCAGAGTATACAGGTGGCTCTGTGGATAGCAGAGTATGATGTGGCGGGAGGCTGGAGGGTGAGGAGAGCAGAGGCTGGAGGGGTGAGGAGAGCAGAGGCTGGAGGGGTGAGGAGAGCAGAGCTGAGGGTGAGAACAGAGCTGAGGGGTGAGGAGAGCAGAGGCTGGAGGGGTGAGGAGAGCGGGAGGAGGGGTGAGGAGAGGTGCGGCTGGAGAGGGGTGAGGAGAGTCAGGCTGGAGGAGGGATGAGGAGAGGTGATTCTGGAGGAGGGGTGAGGAGAGGTCAGGCTGGAGGAGGGGTGAGGAGAGGTCAGGCTGGAGGAGGGGTGAGGAGAGGTAGGCTGGAGGAGGGGTGAGGAGAGGTGAGGCTGGAGGAGGGGTGAGGAGAGGTGAGGCTGGAGGAGGGGTGAGAGAGGTGAGGCTGGGAGGAGGGGGGTTGAAGAGAGGTGCGGCTGGAGGAGAGGGTGAGGAGAGGTGAGGATGAGGCTGGAGGAGGGGTGAGGAGAGGTGCGGCTGGAGGAGGGGTGAGGAGAGGTGCGGCTGGAGGTGGGGGTGAGGAGAGGTGCGGCTGGAGGAGGGTGGGAGAGGAGAGGGTGGCGGCATGGAGGAGGGGTGAGGAGAGGTGGGCTGGAGGAGGGGTGAGGAGAGGTAGGCTGGAGGAGGGGTGAGGAGAGTGCAGGCTGGAGGAGGGGTGAGGAGAGTCAGGCTGGAGGAGGGGTGAGGAGAGGTCAGGCTGGAGGAGGGTGAGGAGAGGTCAGGCTGGAGGAGGGGTGAGGAGAGGTGCAGGCTGGAGGAGGGGTGAGGAGAGGTCAGGCTGGAGGGAGGGGTGAGGAGAGTCAGGCTGGAGGGGGGAGGAGGTCGGGCTGAGGAGGGGTGAGGTCAGGCTGGAGGAGGGTGAGGGAGAGGTCAGGCTGGAGGAGGGGTGAGGAGAGGTCAGGCTGGAGGAGGGGTGAGGAGAGGTCAGGCTGGAGGAGGGGTGAGGAGAGGTCAGGCTGGAGGAGGGGTGAGGAGAGGTCGGCTGGAGGAGGGGTGAGGAGAGGTGCGCTGGAGGAGGGTGAGGAGAGGTCAGGCTGGAGGAGGGATGAGGAGAGGTCAGGCTGGAGGAGGGGTGAGGAGAGGTCAGGCTGGAGGAGGGGTGAGGTCAGGCTGGAGGAGGGGTGAGGAGAGGTGCGGCTGGAGGAGGGGTGAGGAGAGGTGCGGCTGGAGGAGGGGTGAGGAGAGGTCAGGCTGGAGGAGGGGTGAGGTGCGGCTGGGGAGGGGTGAGGAGAGGTGCGGATGGAGGAGGGTGAGGAGAGGTGCGGCTGGAGGAGGGGTGAGGAGAGTCAGGCTAAGGAGGAGTGAGGAAAGGTCAGGCTGGATGGAGGTGTGAGGAGAGGTCAGGCTGGATGGAGGTGTGAGGATGAGAGTCAGGCTGGAGGAGGGGTGAGGAGAGGTCAGGCTGGAGGAGGGTGAGGAGAGGTCAGGCTGGATGGGAGTGGGTGAGAGTTCAGGCTGGAGGAGGGGTGAGGAGAGTCAGGCTGGAGGAGGGGTGAGGAGAGGTCAGGCTGGAGGAGGGGTGAGGTCAGGCTGGAGGAGGGGCGAGGAGAGGTCAGGCTGGAGGAGGGTTGAGGAGAGGTCAGGCTGGAGGAGGGGTGAGGAGAGGTCAGGCTGGAGGAGGGGTGAGGAGAGGTCAGGCTGGATGGAGGGGTGAGGAGAGGTGTGGCTGGAGGAGGGGTGAGGAGAGGTCAGCTGGAGGAGGGTGAGGAGAGGTCAGCTGGAGGAGGGATGAGGAGAGGTCAGGCTGGAGGAGGGGTGAGGAGAGGTCAGGCTGGAGGAGGGTGGGGAGGTCAGGCTGGATGGAGGGGTGAGGAGAGGTGCGGCTGGAGGAGGGGTGAGGAGAGGTCAGGCTGGGGAGGGGTGAGGTGCGGCTGGAGGAGGGGTGAGGAGAGGTCAGGGCTGGAGGAGGGGTGAGGAGAGGTCGGCTGGATGGAGGGGTGAGGAGAGGATCAGGCTAAGGAGGAGTGAGGAAAGGTCAGGCTGGATGGAGGTGGTAGGAGAGGTCAGGCTGGATGGAGGGGTGAGGAGAGGTCAGGCTGGATGGAGGAGTGAGGTCAGGCTGGATGGAGGGGTGAGGAGAGGTCAGGCTGGAGGAGGGGTGAGGAGAGGTCAGGCTGGATGGAGGTGTGAGGAGAGGTCAGGCTGGATGGAGGTGTGAGGAGAGGTCAGGCTGGATGGAGGGGTGAGGAGAGGTCAGGCTGGAGGAGGGGTGAGGAGAGGTCAGGCTGGAGGAGGTGTGAGGAGAGGTCAGGCTGGATGGAGGTGTGAGGAAGGTCAGGCTGGATGGAGGTGTGAGGAGAGGTCAGGCTGGATGGAGGTGTAGGAGAGGTCAGGCTGGATGGAGGGGTGAGGAGAGGTCAGGCTGGAAGAGGGGTGAGGAAGAGGTCAGGCTGGATGGAGGGGTGAGGAGAGGTCAGGCTGGAGGAGGGGTGAGGTGAGGTGCGAGATGGAGGAGGGGTGAGGAGAGGTGCGGCTGCTCCCGGTGGCTCTGCAGGCTCCCGGTGCCTGCAGTGGTCTTCTATCTACTGCAGTCAAGGACCTGTGGTGATGTCAGAGTCACGTGACCCGCGATTTGCCTGGAGTAAGCTGGTGTCACGTGACTCTGACATCACCACAGGTCCTTGACTGCAGTAGATAGAAGACCACTGCAGGCACCGGGAGCCTGCAGAGCCACCGGGAGCCTAGCGGAACACGGCGGAAGACGGCGGGAGACTCTGGGGGCTCGGGGAGAGGTGAGGATTTTTTTTTTTTTTAACCGTAGAGCGGCTGCGGCTCGTGATGACGCTGCGCGTCATCACTCGCAGTGCCGCTAAGGAGTCTGGGATTGGGCTACAGTGCCCGAAATCCCAACTCCCGATTATATAAGTAGATGCGGAGTAGGATTACTCTGTCTGAGGTGCAATACTCTATATTTATAAACATTAACTCTCATTTGACAAGTACCTAGTTGCCCATTCAGAAATCTTATCCGGATCGTTTGTGATATTGTACTATCAATGTCACTTTTTAATATCCCACATAGTTTGGTGTCGTAAGCAAGGATTGACTTTTTACTCTGAATCCCATCAACAAAATCATTAAAAGTGTTTAAAAAGAATCGGTCCTAGCACAGATCCTTGCGGTTCCCCAGTGCTTACTATATCCCATACCCCATATCCCTGTCATATCGCCACTGCTGTTGACATGGTCATGTTGCTGTGTGGAAGATTATATCACTCATACTTTTATTTATGCAATTTGTTGCTTGGTAATCCCATAATTGCTGTTTTAATTCATATGCAAATAAGACTGAAGTGCTCTGAGTGGGATTGGAGGGCCCTGGCTCTAGTCTAGGATCACCTTCTTCTGCTTACCTGACTGCACACTAGCCATAAAGCCAATGAGTTGTGACTCATGCACAGCAAAGGAGAAATAGACTGGGACTAAAGCCGGGTAGCACCCATCACATCAGTCTCTTTTGCGTATGAATTGAAACAGTGATTATTTGATCATAAATCCACAAATAAAGGTTATCTTTCACTATAGTCATGACCAAAATTGTTGGCACCCTTGAAATTGTACTAGAAAATGAAGTATTTCTTCCATAAAATTATTTCAGTGACCTATAAACATGTTTATTTCCTTTGTGTGTATTTGAGCAACACAAAAAAAATGTGGAAAAAAGGCAAGGTGGACATAATCTCACACAAAACTCCAAAAATGGTTCGGACAAAATTTTAGGCACCTTCAAACTAATATTAGATTACACACCCTTTGGAATAAATAGCTGCAATCAATTGCTTCCTATAACCATCAACAAACTTCTTACACCTCTCAAATGAAATGTTAGACCACTCTTCTTTTGCAAATCGGTGTTTAGCTTTTTCATGTCTCTGTGTCAATAGTGGGGTCCTCCTGGGTCTCCTGTCATAGTGTTACATTTTATTCAAATGTCGACTAATAGTTGGTGCTGACACTGATGCACCCTGAGCTTGCAGTACAACTTGAGTTTTTTTAGAACTTGATTGGGGCTGCTTATCCATAATCTGGACTATCCTGCATTGCAATCTTTCATCAATTTTTTTCTGTTGTCCCGGGAGACTAACTACAGTGCCATGGGTTGTAAACTCCTTGATTATGTAGCACACCATAGACAAAGGAGCATCAAAATCTGTGGAGACCATTGATATTTTCAACACTTTTGGTTATTAAGTGCTCAGACAGTTCTCTTAACCTCTTTCTGTTCTCCACGCTTAGTGTGGCACACTCATGGTGGGTTTACACGTCCCGATATCGGCGTCCAACTCCGACCCAACTCCGACAAAAAGTCACGTGGGTCGCGAGTTGGAGCCGATATCGGGTGCGCGTTGTACTGTTTGACAGTACAACGCGATGCTGGAACGATGCCAAAACGATATCGGAGTTGAATAGCAAAGCTATTCAACTCGCCGATATCGCAAGGCCGTTGTACCAGCATCGCTGCGTGTGACAGCCCAACTCCGATGTCTACGCTCACGTCACCCATTCACTCCCATGTTAACTGGTCGTTCCTGGGTTGGTGGGCGTAGACATCGGAGGGACGTTGCATCCCGATATCGCGGCGTGTAAACTGGCAATGCGATGCAGGGAGAAACGTGCACTAAATGCGCGCTCCCGCGTCGTTTCCTCCGATATCGCCGCGATATCGGGACGTGTAACCCCACCATCAGACACACAATGCAAAGATTGAGTTAATTTCTCCCCATTATATCTGGTTTCAGGAGTGATTTTCATATTGCCCACACCTGTTACTTGCCACAAATGAGCTTGAATGAGCATCACATGCTTGAAACAAATCTGTTTACCCACAATTTTGGAAAGGTGGCAACAATTTTGTCTGGGTGTTTGGTTTGTGTAAAATTATGTCCAATTTACCTTTTTTTCTGTTTTTGTGTTGGTCCTATACAAACAAAGGAAATAAACGTGTAGGACAAAACATGTAATTTCAATAATTTTCTGGGAGAAATACTTAATTTTCAACAATTTCAAGGGTGCCAACACTTTTGGAATTGACTGTATATTCTTCATTTTAACAGTTTGAAGGGGAAGGGGGTGGATTTTACTAACAAATTTCCTTCAACTCAACTGATGTTATGCCAGTGATGGTTCAGAGCCAAAGTAATTGTTTAAAGAGGCAATTCCAATAAATAGTTTCATCACCTCATTCATTGACAAGTTAGGTGACCTCTGGGAACCCCACTGATTCTGAGAACGTGGGTGCCAATATGCCCAGCACAGCCTCCAAATAACATATATAGCCTGGCACAGCATCCAAATAACTTATACAGCTCAGCACAGCCTCCAAATGACATATATAGCCCAGCACAGCCTCCAGGTAATATATACAGCTCAGAATAGCTTCCAGGTAATATATACAGCCCATAACAGCCTCTAAATAATATATACAGCCTAGCACAGCCTCCAGGTAATATATACAACCCAGCATAGCTTCCAGGCAATATATACAACCTAGCATAGCTTCAAAGCAATATATACAGCCCAGCATAGCTTCCAGACAATATCTACAGCCCAGCATAGCTTCCAGACAATATCTACAGCCCAGCATAGCTTCCAAGTAATATATATATATATAGCTCAGCATAGCTTCCAGGTAATATATACAGCCCAGCACAGCCTCCAGGTAAAATATACAGCCCAACATAGCCTCCATGTAATATATACAGCCCAGCCTCCAGGTATATATATATAGCCCAGCACAACCTCCAGGTACTATATACAGCCTAGCATAGCCTTCAAATAACATATCTAGCTCAGCTTAGCCTCCAAGTAATTATATATATATATATATATATATATATATATATATAGCCAGAACAGCTTCCAGATAATATATACAGCCTAGCATAGCCTCCAGATAATATATATATTTTGCCCAGCATAGCCTTCAAGTAATATATGTGAAGCCCAGCATAGCCTCCATGTAATGTATACAGCCCAGCACAGCCTCCGGATAATATATACAGTCCAGCATAGCCTCCAGGTAATATAAACAGCACAGCCTCCAGGTAATGTATACAGCCCAGCACAGCCTCCGGATAATATATACAGTCCAGCATAGCCTCCAGGTAATATAAACAGCACAGCACAGCCTCCGGAAAATATATACAGTCCAGCATAGCCTCCAGGTAATATAAACTGCACAGCCTCCAAATAACATATATAGGCCAGCACAGCCTCCAGGTAATATAAAGCCAGCCCAACACAACTCCATATACAGCCCAGTACAGCCTCCAGGTAATATATATAGCCACCCCCTGTTCCATAATGTTCTCCCCCATATGCGGTCCCTTCTCAATAGTGCTTCTCCCTCTATGTGGCCTCCCCATTCATGCAACTTCTCCCCGGTGTGACCGCCCCATTCATGCAGTTTCTCCCTCTATGTGACTGCCATATTCATGCAGCTTTTCCTCCCATGTGGCGCCCCATTCATGCAGCTTCTCTTCCCATGTGGCCCCCCATTCATGCAGCTTCTCCCCCCCCCCCTCCACAAATCATGCTAGTGTGCCCCCCCCAATTCATGCTGTTGATCTCTAGTCTCCAGTCCTCCGGCGCTTTTACCTGGAGCAGGAGGATTCCATTCTCTGTCTCACAGCGCTATATCATTCTCACTTCCGGGTCAGGGAGAGCTCAAACTGTGCTCCAGCCTCATGGAACCTGGAAGTGACAGCGTGATCAATGCAGCGTCCCAGTACTCAATGGATACTGTGACGCTGCCGTCGCCGCTGCAACCCCTCCCTCCCCCGCCCGCCGCATCCACCTCGGGACCCGCCCTCCTTGCTTGTGTCGGCTCCACGTGGCTAATTTGCATAGCATGTAAATTAGCCTTGTGGACAGCTAGCGGTGCTGGACCGCGGGGGGCCCCTCCCGCTCAGGTCCTTGCTGCACAGGCAATATGTCCGCCCCTGCATATTACATCTAGCATAGGAACATTTTTTTTTAAATGCAACCAATTGTGGAAATTATTATTATTCAAAGATCAATTGATTAAAATTTACTTTAAAATTACCTTTGTTTGACTTTGAGGCAACAGCCTCATTGGCATATATGACTATGCTGAGTTCGGAGAGCTAGAGTTCCAGCCAGCCCGTATATCACAGTCCGTGCATGGTCAGTCTTTGAGAGAGGTCTGAGTTTAGCCTAACATCTAGTATGGTTGTTGTTCAATCTCGTGTGGCACATGTGCCCAGTCATGCTTCGATACATTCTGTTCTATCACTGCCGTTCAGGAGTTTGAGCTGTAATTGGGTTGTCTCCCAGCTTTCCTACAAACAGGAGAAAGATATAGCTGAATAGAAATGTATGTAACCAGATAGCAAAGGACAGCTCAAAGACAATTACCGTATATACTCGTGTATAAGCCGAGTTTTTCAGCCCAAAAATTGGGCTGAAAAGTCCCCCCCTCGGCTTATACACGAGTCACTATACGGGGTGAGTGGGGTGGGGGCTCTGTCCGGGTGCTGGGGAGGCAGGAGGAGGCGGGGGGAGGCTGCTGTATGAGCGGCCCCGTCACGTGGGGCCGCTCATTACATATGCACTGCATCCCCCTGTCAATCAGCGCCAGGGGGAGCAGTGCATATAGGTAGATAATGCCCCACAAATGCTGGCACACGTCCCCCCTGTTGTAAGGCCCCCCCTGCTGAATACTTACCATCCCTGGTCTTCAGCAGCACCCCGGCGCCGGTCCTCTGTGCTCCGGTCCTCCGCGATCCCGTCCTCTGTGCTCCGCTCCACGGCTGCATCCGGGTTCCCCGCGCGTCGCCGACGCGATGACGTCATTGCTTATGCGACGCGCGGGGAACCCGGATGCAGCCGTGGAGCGGAGCACAGAGGACGGGATCGCGGAGGACCGGAGCACAGAGGACCGGCGCCGGGGTGCTGCTGAAGACCAGGGATGGTAAGTAATCAGCAGGGGGGGCCTTACAACAGGGGGGACGTGTGCCAGCATTTGTGTGGGGCTGCAATACCACTGGGGCTGCAATACCACTGGGGCTGCTGTATACTGGGGCTGCAATACCACTGGGGCTGCTGTATATAGGGGCTGTATACTGGGGCTGCAATACCACTGGGGCTGCTGTATATAGGGGCTGTATACACCACTGGGGCTGCAATACCACTGGGGCTGCTGTATATAGGGGCTGTATACACCACTGGGGCTGCAATACCACTGGGGCTGCTGTATATAGGGGCTGTATACACCACTGGGGCTGCAATACCACTGGGGCTGCTGTATATAGGGGCTGTATACACCACTGGGGCTGCAATACCACTGGGGCTGCTGTATATAGGGGCTGTATACACCACTGGGGCTGCAATACCACTGGGGCTGCTGTATACACCACTGGGGCTGCAATACCACTGGGGCTGCTGTATATAGGGGCTGCTGTATACACCACTGGGGCTGCAATACCACTGGGGCTGCTGTATATAGGGGCTGCTGTATACACCACTGGGGCTGCAATACCACTGGGGCTGCTGTATATAGGGGCTGCTGTATACACCACTGGGGCTGCAATACCACTGGGGCTGCTGTATATAGGGGCTGCTGTATACACCACTGGGGCTGCAATACCACTGGGGCTGCTGTATATAGGGGCTGCTGTATACACCACTGGGGCTGCAATACCACTGGGGCTGCTGTATATAGGGGCTGCTGTATACACCACTGGGGCTGCTGTATATAGGGGCTGCAATACCACTGGGGCTGCAATACCACTGGGGCTGCTGTATATAGGGGCTGCTGTATACACCACTGGGGCTGCAATACCACTGGGGCTGCTGTATATAGGGAGTGCAATACCACTAGGGCTGCTGTATATACCACTGGGGGCTGCTGTATATACCACTGGGGGCTGCTGTATATCATACTGCTGGGGCCTGTATACCACTGCTGGGGGCTGCATACCTGTGCTGGGGTCCACCCTCGGCTTATACGCGAGTCAATAGATTTTCCCAGGTTTTGGGGGCAAAAGTAGGGGGGTCGGCTTATACACGGGTCGGCTTATACACGGGTCGGCTTATACACGAGTATATACGGTATTTACTGGTGAGTTTGCTTGTCAAACATAGCTTTCATTTTTGATTAACATTGGTTATGCCGTCAGCAGTTATTAAGGTGCATCCATTTATTTTATCTTTATTACTTTTTTGCCATTTTCACTTACCGTTTTTTTTTCTACAAAAAGAAAATAGTAGGTCTGGATACCTGGACACTATGGGGGGGATGTCTTCAAATAGACTAGAAAACACTTTTTATATTTACTCTACGTTTGTGAACTAATTTTAAACTTTTTGGGACCTTCAAGTTTTAAAAAGTTGGTGGTGATGCTGTAAACGTATCAAAATTTGCGGCATGTGACTGCACTCGAGGAGCTTGTGACCGGACATTTTTCTTGCAGATGTTTCTTATTCAAAGCTCATCACAACTGTAAACTCTATATTAATTTTTGCTTTATAAAGTCTACTGTCTTTTCTTTTTACATTTCAGACCCGCGAGTGAAAGGCTGGTTCATGTTAGACAATTACATCCCCACCTTTGTGTGCACCGTCTTGTATTTATTAATTGTATGGAATGGACCAAAATACATGAAGAACAGACAACCTGTGTCCTGCAGAGGGATTCTGGTGATTTATAACCTTGGCCTTACGCTGCTCTCACTGTACATGTTTTATGAGGTAAGACTGTGAATGCACACATCTATTATATTATTTTACTGATGACCCTACTGTGTCGGTCACTGGTTTGACATTCAAAGAGGAGAGGAACAAAACTATGATACATAGCCTTAAGTTATCATTTATGGTGCAAGTGCAACTTAAGGGGAGTTTTCTAAACTCAGCATAATGTGACTGCAGAAGTCTATGTGATGGCAGACTTCCAGCTTGAGCAGGTGGTCACATTTTGTGGTCACATGCCGACTAGCAACTTTCCTGCGTCTCTCAATATTTTATTGAGAGAAAAGGATGAGAAGTCAGTTGACTTGTTGATACCAATATGTGACTACCTGCTCAGGCTACAAATAGAGGGAAATCCTGACTCTGCATATCAGACACTGGGTGGATTTGATAATCTACAGTCAAATAGGGTGTTGAGCTTGGAAAACCCCTTTAAAGGAAAACCCCTTTAAAGAGGACATGTCACCCCCTGGTGCTATGCTAACTGAATGCAGAGTGTCTGCTGCATTCAGGGAAGGGGTCCCCCATGTTTCTAGCCCCCCTGTAAGCTGTTAAAAAGACTTTATAAAGTGTACAGATAAGGAGTCCGGAGGGACTTACTCAGTAATAAGTCATCGCTGTTGCTGGTGTCCTCCCTACCTCCAGCCTCCTGTATGTGTTATCGCTGAGTGCTGGAGGTGACACAGAGAGGGCTGGAGGTGGGGAGGACACCAGCAACAGCGATGACACATACAGGAGCTGAACAAGAGAGGGCTGGAGGTGACACAGAGAGGGCTGGAGGCGGGGAGGACACCAACAACAGCGATGACTCATTACTGAGTAAGTCCCTCCAGACTCCTTATTTGTAAACTGTGATGGGTCCACCGGCTGTGTCAGGAGGGACAGGTATATGTCGAACAGACAGAGGTCTGCAGCGATCTTAACCCAGGTTGACTGCTGAGACTTGTCCAACACCTTTCTATAATGTGATGTCGGCTGGAGGTAAGGGTTAACCAGAAGCAATGGGTGGGTCTGGGTAATTACATTCCTCCCAGGGGAGGGTGTGTTGCTGTTATCAGGTAGCCACTCCCTGGTCACATGTCTGTGATGTCAGCTCAGGTCCTGAAGCCTGAAAACTGACTGTTTGGGAAGCACATGAAAAGGCCCAGGTAAGGAGCTTGGAGCAGCTCCTGATAACAATGGACTGTCAGGAGACAGTATGAAAGAAGCCTGCTATGATTGCTGGACAAGGTAACCTCTTAAAAGGGGGCTGTGTACTGACAGAGGTCAATGAGTGAACTGTGCAGACCAATCCCATGTGTGAAGTGATGGACTGTGTACAATAATTATATCAAGTGGTTTATGTGGCTAAATAAACCATCTGGATTTGAGTTACATAGAAACCATTGCTGTCTGCTTGAATTACGCTGTCAAGTGAGTGTACCCCGACCCGGTCCGTGAACGCTATACCACATCACTTTATAAAGTCTTTTTAACAACTTACAGGGAGGCTAGAAACATGGGGGACCCCTTCCCTGAATGCACCATACATGCTGCATTCAGTTACCATAGCACCAGGGGAGTGACAGGTTCTCTTTAAAGAAAAACTTTAGTAATGATGCACAATGCGTTGTAGTCTACATTCTGGATCACCTAAATATTTCTTACTACTGTTAAGTGACCATCCAGCCTGAAGAAAGCATAGACTCGAAGTAGTAATTGTAGTAGTGATAAATACCATATGGTCCCACTGCAGTTCTCCTGGCTTGTGGGCAACTATTCAGTCACTAAAGGAATAAGGTTATCTATTGTTGGATTGGTTACAGGGAATAGCCAACATATATTTGGATGCAAGAACAGAGATCATTCAGTATTATAAAGTTTAAAGGGAACCTGTCACATGGATCTAAGCCCCTACACTATCACTACCTGTCCTTGCACCTTCCTACCTCCTCCCTATCTATCCCTCTCTGAGCTAAATTCGCCCTATAAAAAAGCAGAAAAATAACTTATAACTTACAGAAGTCCCTGAGGCTGGGGACTGAAAAGGCGGGCCCAGGCTCCATTCTGCCCCTCCTCAATGCAGCAGCACACGCCCCGCTAGGCGGCATTATTCTTTCTTCATCGCCGCCTCCTCCATTTGTAATCTTCCGCCTGCTTTACACCTATCATGTTGTGGTGATGCGACCTCGATGTGTCCCCTGACCGGGATACAGCATATGGGAGATTGTATCTTCTGCTCGGTAGCAGCACACACAGGGTTAGCTGCTACTGGAGCTGAGTGCTAATTGAAAGCACTAACGTCCAGGTGTGCGAGTGAATAGGAGATGATATGAGCTGCCCTGGGCTGTGGGGAGGGGGTGGAGTGTGTCATGACAGCAGCAGGAGCTGCTGTATAGAGAGCTGTGTGAAGATTTAACACAATCTGTGAGCTCTCTCAGAGTGGACGTTCTTTAGGCTAATGAGCGGACGGTGAGGAGAGAGAGGTTGTGTGCTGACCTTACACAGCCTACCCGGGGGAAGGTACAGAGCTTCTATATCAGCTGTTGGGATTGTATGAGGTTGTACTCGGCTGCGCCCCGGAACCTGAAGGTCTGTGAATACCTGAACTGTGCCATTAAACTGTGTGCTGTGTGAGTAAATACCTGAGTCACTGCCTTCTGTCGTGCCGATCCTAACCGCTACCTTACAGTGTAAAGCAGGTGGGAGATTCCAAATGGAGGAGATAGTGATGAAGAAAGAATAACGCCGCCCAGCGGGGTGTGTGCTGCTGCATCGGGGAGGGACAGAATGGAGCTTGGGCCTGCCTTTTCAGTCCCCAGCCTCAGGGACTTCTGTAAGTTGTAAGTTATTTTTCTGCTGTTTTATAGGTCGGATTTAGCTCAGAGAGGGATAGGTAGGGAGCAGCTAGGAAGGTGCACGGACAGGTAGTGATAGTGTAGGGGCTTAGATCCAGGTGACAGGTTCCCTTTAAAATCTGGGTGCTTTCCACTGTAATGCAATAGCATATCCTTCAAAGAATATTTGTATAACAAAATAAATTGTGAAGCACATGTTTTGTATGTCACTAGTAGGTTGCAATAGAAATATATGTCCTAATAACAAGCTCCGTGGCCCTAGCCGTGCAGTGATGGGGGTTATTTACAGGAAATTATACAGGGAGTCTTTCGTGACGCCACTTGTAGTACCTGGTCATGGGTGACTAGTGCTGCTGTCTTGGACCTCTGAGGCAGATGGTGCGGCAGCTGGGATGGTAACGCTCCCCACCGGTGGAGCGGGACCCCAAGGTTGGTATGAGAGTCTATAGGAATAATGTGGATCGTTGGTAATGGGTGCAGGAGGCGGCAAGGAGGGCGCCGGAAATAACAGGAGGACACAAAGAGTGTAGTTCTTTTACCTTTACTGATGTTTGTGCAAAGCAATCCAGCCGGGTCCTGTGTCCTCCGGGTCAGCAGTCCAGCAAACTCCCAGGCAATCCGATTCCACTCCACCGAGACTCCCCTTTATGTGCCTTTCCAAGTTACCTTTCTCTGCACTGGTTTTCTCACCACTCCAGCCCTGCACCTTCATGCTACAGTGTCCCAGGTGATGGCTGCAGGCCATGTCTACCGATGGTCGACACGTCCTCTGACCCTAGGTCTAGCCACCATCCTGTGGATTGTCTATGGTAATTGACCACTGCACATAAAGCCCAGTGGTCGCTGGTTTCCTGGTTCAACCTTACAGGGTTGTTGCCAGATTGAAACTGGTGCCATCTTGCAAACAGCTCTTCTAGCAACGACTTCAAAGGCGGTTGGTTGTAGGTTCGGGGTCCCTCTGGTTGGGGTTTCCTCAGACGACCTACTCACAGATCCTGTTAGGCCTCATCACTAGCCTACCCTAGAGCTCCATCTCTCTTGGTGTTCCTCTCAGACTAGACTAACTCCAACTCACTTTCTGACTGACTAACCAACTCCTCCTTTACCTGCTCTGTTTTGTATTCTCTGTCCCCACCGTCTCTGCCTATTCCCTCCTCCTGCCAGCAGATGGGGCTCCCCGTATGGGGTTACTTCCATCCCCTCTATTTCCTGGCCAGGAGTTAGGATGGATGTTGGGTGCAGGTGCGTGCTTGTCTCTGTATTGTGTCCCCATTTTACCTGGGAGTAAGATACCACACCTATGGATTAGGTGCAGTACATCTGTGGCGAGCAGACCACAGGGGCGCCACACATCGGTGTAGCAGCTGTACAGAAATATGAGCATGACTGCTACATTCAGAATAGATTAGGGGAAAGTTTGATAGGGAGACCGAGTGGTAAAGAATTGCTTTAATGAAGATACAATGACCAGTGACGAGTTTTGAGCGAGTATAATCAATATTATTCGCTACTCGCACAGATAGTACATCATTCCTGATACTCGTTTCTCAGCGAGTATCACTGGTGCTTGTGAGTGATATGTCGATCATGAATGATCTGACACATATTGCTAGCTCCCTTGAGTACACAAAGGGAGCTGCCACCCAGTGAAAGCAGATTGCTGTGCCCCCAGAGAGAGGCTAACATTCAAAGTGTTGTAGGCAGTGAAAATGCAAAAAAGCCCACCCACCCGCTTTGTTCTGGAAAAACTCGTTTTATAGCTGGATGTGTGTGGGCGGAGCCTATTGCTAATTGACTAACATTGGACTCGCTATTCGGATGAGTACACTAGTATTGAAAACTACTGGTTGCAAGTGTATCAAAAAGGGGAGGACTAAAGGGAGTACTTTGCAATTAAAATACAAATTTTTATTACATACACATCCAAAAACAGTGAAAAAGACAGTAAGGCCCCATTCACACCTGCGTATTTTTAAGCACAAGCTCATCACAAACCAGGAGTGGGTGATAAAACATATAAGTGGAACACTTGTTTCTATTATGGTGGGTTTACACGTCCCGATATTGGCCCGATATCGTATCCAACGACGCGAGAGCGCGCTTTTTGAGCTCGCTTTTCTCTGCATCGCATCGCCGGTTTACACAGCGCGATATCGGGATACAACGTCGCGACGATGTGTACGCCCCCCGACCCAGGAACGACCATTTAACATGGGAGTGAATGGGTGACGTGGCAGTACACATCGGAGTTGGGCTGTCACACAGGATGATCCGGCTCCAACCGGCATCCGATATCGGGCGGTTGAATAGCACGCTCATTTTACCCCCGATATCGGTTTGCCATCGTTTCTGCATCGCGTTGTACGTTCACACCGTACAACGCACGAACGATATCGGCTCCAGCGCCCGAACCACGTGACTTTTGGTCGGAGTTGGACGCCGATATCGCAACGTGTAAACCCACTATTAGACCTTTCCTCTGAGTGTGCCACTCCCGGTTTTGATTGTTCCACTCCTGGCTTTTTTTGAGCTTGTGCGTAAAAATACGCAGCAAAAAAAGCAGTGTGTGAATGGGGCCAAAAATAGTATGGGGACCCCCCCAACTCTTAACAAATTACAAGTATACTACAAATATTTTGCTATTCGTTTATTACTAATAGTGACCATTAAATTTACCTATTAGTAGATCAATCGAGACTTTAGTAAGGGCAGTTTCTGAAGAGCAGGGGTGAAGAACCTCTGGCCCTTACTCTGAACATTTTACTTATTATTTTGTAATTAAGGTTTTAGTTTTCTTATTTTAAAATAGGTGATATATCATGTTTATGGGATAACTATCAACAGGGAGACACCATTTTTTGTGTGCGTGTGATTGGAGTGGTAGTGTGCACTTCTAACAATGGCTGCATTTCTATTACTCCATGGAAGTGTTCATGTGAATACATGACCTCTGTTCCAATAGACAATAAATGGAGTGATGGTCACATCATATGCACACTAATTCTCCATTCGTACAGTGGACTTTAGGACCCTTAGTATTGTGAAGGAATAGCACTTAGCAGTTAGGCACCCAATGGTTATACATTTATTACCTAATCAGTGGATAGGTGATATATTTCTCTGTAGAACAGCAGCTAGTATATTACATCCTGGTAACAATCTAACATGAGTACCGGTAGTAGTCTTATTACAGGGATTCAGCAATTTAAAGGGGCTTTCCACTCAGTTGTTAAATTTGCTACAGGGAAGCCACGATAATGATAAAAAGACTATAACACGCATGGACTCTTCCCCATTCTGGGGCTGTCTCTCAATAAAGAGTTAATGCCTGTCATTGTAAGAGCTGCAAGAATGCTCACACTCTAGACCTGCAAATAAATTTGGAATCTGTGACATAGACACACAATGTGCTTTGTGACTGGAAAGCAGAATGTTCCCATCATATGATCTACCTTCTGGTACACTTGTCCTGTCCACATACCAATCTGTCATTTATTGGGTATCTATACAGCAATGCACAAAGTTATAAGAGAAGAGACCGGGGGATATTGGATCACAGCATGGCACATTGCTGATGTTTATTTCTATAAAGACACTTGTTACAAAGAACATCTATACAGCAAACATACAAATAAAAAGTGATTTATTAACAATTATATAATCACCCCTTCCTTATTGCAGTGGCTGATGTGCCTTATTTTAAGTGTACCAGTTATGGCCACTTTACACGTTCCGATATCGTCGTCCAACTTCGATAAAAAGTCACGTGGTTCGTGCGTTGGCCCCTATATCGTTCGTGTGTTGTGTGGTGTAAATGACCAATTCGATGCAAGAACGATGCCAAACCGATATCGGGGAAGAATTGTGCAGGCTCTCCAACTGCCGATATTGGATGGACGATCTGGCAGGATTGTTCTGTGTGACAGCCCAACACCGACTTGGAGAGCAACTTCCCCTATTCACTCCCATGTTAAATGGTCGTTCCCTGGTTCGCGCGTACAAGGGGGCATAGACATCGCAGTTGTGTTGCCTGCCGATATCTCCCTGTGCGATCTTGGATTTCAGCCAAAAAAGTGCACGCTCCCGTGCCATTGTATACAATATCAAAACGATGTTTGGACGTTTAAAGTGGCCATTACACTGTGATACACCTTACTGTGGGATTTTATTGTTTTTCATTTATATAATAATTTATTCATGTATATAGCGCTATTAATTCCATAGCACTTTACATACATCAGTATAAGAAGTCTTTGTTCCTGCACAGCACTGACCCCACAGTGAGTCTAGACAACATACAATATTGGTAATACCAGCACAATGCACAATAATACCAAGTATGTATAAAAAATAATCAGATTATATTCCAATGTTTAAAGCAAGGAGGTTTTTTAAGGATAATTTGTGTAGATTGTTGATAAAGGGAAACATTGTAACCATAGATCTAAGCCACCAGCTGAATGATCTGTGATTACACACTATATACCTTATCAGCAAGTTACATAAATTATTTTTTGAAAAAAAACATACTTGGTAGAAACAATGTTAAAGGGAACCTGTCACCCCAAATCACCCTTGTAAGCTCTAAATACATGTCCCTGAAGCATTACAATACAGTCCTACACATCCCTTTGTGAGGTTTTAGTGAAATATGAAAGTGCAATAAAGTCGTTTGTAAACTTACTAAATCCATGGCAGTGGGGCGTTCCCAAGCCTCCTTGTCTGCTAGGCGGTTCCCCTGTGCCGCCGTATTACGCCCTAATGGGCGTTTTTTCAAACTTTCTAGCATGGGCACGATTCAGATTCTCGCGCCCGCGACGTCACGGTCATGTGATGCCGTGACGCGTCATTTCCGGGCGGCCGGGGCGCTGTTGTCTGACGCGCACCTGCCTCTCTCTGTGAACGCGCACTGGCCAACTTCAGCGCATGCGCAGATCGCATGCTGAAGTCGGCCGGTGCGCGTCAGACAACAGTGCCCCGGCTGCCCGGAAATGACGCGTCACGGCATCACGTGACCGTGACGTCGCGGGCGCGAGAATCTGAATCGTGCCCGCGCTAGAAAGTTTGAAAAAACGCCCATTAGGGCGTAATACAGCGGCACAGGGGAACCACCTAGTAGACAAGGAGGCTTGGGAACGCCCCACTGCCATGGATTTAGTAAGTTTACAAACGACTTTATTGCACTTTCATATTTCACTAAAACCTCACAAAGGGATGTGTAGGACTGTATTGTAATGCTTCAGGGACATGTATTTAGAGCTTACAAGGGTGATTTGGGGTGACAGGTTCCCTTTAATCCCTATTGGAGCAAATAAACATAAAGCTTCACACAAACATACTGTGCATCAGTTTAGATTGTGCTGCAATTTCAAATCTTGTGAATTATCATAGTTTGGACAAGTAAAGCTGCAGTGTAAATCATAGGGGAGGAATAAAGCAGCATTCTGAACCTGTGATGATCAAAGTGGATTTCAGGCTGTTTTAAATACCCATAGGACAATGTAGCCTGACTAATAACAAGGAAACGGGCAGCCAGTGCACATACAACAGTGCCAGTTAGCAGAGCATAACTGGTCGGGTCACTTCTAATGTGTACGGAAGCATTCATTGTCTTCACTTAAAGACAAATCGGCTCCTGAAATAATTCTGCCTGGACAACTGACAGTGTTAAAAAGGTTTTCCCACAAATAAAGTTAATTTTAACATGTATTTTAATCTATACGTCTTGGAATAATAATAATTTCCATAATTGGATGTGTGTAAAGAAAAAAAAAAAAACACATCTACCTTTGCTGAGATAATCTTATATATATATATATATATATATATATTATATATATATATATATATATATATATATATAATGTATGTATGTATGTCCCTGCTATGTACTGTGTAATGGCCGTGTCTGATGGTACAGGGACATGGTCTGATCATACTACATCTCCTGTGCTGAGATAATCTTATAAATGTGTCCCTGCTGTGTACTGTGCAATGGATGTGTCTGACTGTTCAGGGGCTTAATCTGATCATACCACACCTCCTGTGCTGAGATAATCTTATATATGTGTCCCTGCTATGTACTGTGTAATGGTCATGTCTGACTGTACAGGGACATGATCTGATCATACCACACCTCCTGTGCTGAGATAATCTTATATATATGTCCCTGCTATGTACTGTGTAATGGATGTGTCTGATTGTCCAGTGACCTGGTCTGATCATACCACATCTCCTGACAGGATTATTCTCTTTTAAAGCACCTCTACAGTGTTTTCATTTATTTCACCTCTGGAGTAGTGCATTAAATCTAAGTCCTACACAGTGGAGGGGGTGTATTGGCTGCACAGGCTGGCTCCAGAGCATGCACAGTGTGCATATCGAAGCCGGCCCACACACCTGATAATCACCCACAATGCACCGGACTGGAAATGAAGGAGGAGGCAGAATTTCAAATTGGGAGTGTGCAGGAGAATGAATGCGCACACCCAACGGGGCGTGATAACAGCAGTGAGGGGGAAGACAGATCCCTGGAGACCGCCCAATCAGGTTACATACCATAGTCTGGATGCCTCATTTGCATGCAAAAATGTAAGTCACAAAGTCTTTTTTCACAGCCAATATAGGACAGTTTTAGGTCAGATTGGGATGGTTAGGAATGTGCTAGGAAGGTGCAGAGACAGGTAGTGATAGGTTAGGGGGCAAAAATGACCTGACAGGTTCCCTTTAAGAGTTTGTGATGTAACTTCTCACTTCCAGACAGTCAGCTTTTACTATCACAAGATGGTGCCGCGGGACCAGAGCGACGTAAAAAAAAGATGAATACGCCGAAAGGTGAGTATAAGACCAATGGCAGGGGACCTGGATTTAAAGCACCACTCCAGCAGTGAAATAAATAAAAACGCCAGAGTGGTGCTATGAAGTGCAAGAGTTCAACATAACTGCCAGGACCTTTCTATCCTGAGAAGATGCCTTGATGAACCATCACTTTGGCTACTTTCACATTAGCGTTCTCCTCCGCAGCGTTCTGCGGAGGGGAGCCGCAATGTAAGCACAGCACAGCAAGCCCCTATCTTTCTAATGGAGCGCACGGTGCTGCGCTTGACTGCGCAAGACCGTGCGCACCCATTCACTCCCATATGTGATCTGTGCGCAGGCGGATGCCTGTGCACAAATCACCCAGTCTCGTCCGCACAAGAAATGCAACATGTCACATATGGGAGTGAATGGGTGCGCACGGTCATGCGCAGTCAAGCGCAGCACCGTGCGCTCCCATTATAAAGATAGGGACTTGCAGTGCTGCGCTTACATTGCGGCTCCCCTCCGCAGAAAGCTGCGGAGGGGAACGCTAATGTGAAAGCAGCCTTTCTGAGCTGGGAGTATTCCTTTGCATATTTAGAAATTAATCTATCATGAAAGATTTCAATTGTTTTCCAACTGGAATGTAATTACCAGCAACAACAAAGCAGAAAGCAAAGGATCCCATTCTAGTCACCTTACCAACATAACAGCGGTTATAAAATGAGTTATGTCTTAATTGTGGTCAGTTGAAGCTATTCTCAGTGTGGAACTTCTGTCTTTAGAGGAAGGTTTCCATCTAAATTGCTATGAAAGTAGATCACTAACTGCAGTCTTTGATAGCACGTTTCCCAATTTCCATTTTGCAATCAAACCACTGTGCAAATTTCTTTATGCAAACATAGGCTATGAATACGCAGCATTGGAAAAAGAGTTGCGTAAGGCCCCTGCTTTATCACCATGTATATAAAGGTAGTTCTTCCCTGAAAGTATTTAGGAAAAATTGCATGGAGAATATCCCGTGCATACCGGTGCATCTCAATGAATTAGAATATCATTAAAAACAATACAAAAAGTGAAACACATGTTAAATAGAGTCATTACAAACAGAGTGATCTATTTCAAGTGTTTATTTATGTTAATATTGATGATTATGGCTTACAGCCAATGAAAACTGAAGATCATTATCTCAGAAAATTAAAGTAGGGAGGATGAAGGGTTAAAAATCATGGTGCCGTATTCCACGAGACATCGAAAGGTGAATATAATATTGATTTATTAGTCAATGCATTTTAGGACTCCCTGAAACGCCCTGAAACATGGCAATATGATATTGATTTGTCCTGAGGAAGGAGCCAGGGAGCCCTGAAACGTGTTGACTAATAAATTAATATTATATTCTCCATTTGATGTCTTGTGGAATACAGCAGCATGGTTTTTAACCCTTCATTCTCCCTACTTCTGTATGCACCACCCTGGGGACTGCATCAGCTGTGATCTGCTTTTATAGTGGTTGTGACTCTCACAACCACATACGTTGAGCCTCTGATACCTAATTAGGTAATATTTTATCTCTCAGTCCCTTCATCCTCCCTAATTTAATTTTCTGAGATAATGACCTTTGGGTTTTCATTGGCTGTAAGCCATAAAATCATCAACATTTACAGAAATAAACACTTGAAATAGATCACTCTGTATGTAATGACTCTATATAATATATGCATTTCACTTTATGTATTGAATTACTGAAATAAATTAACTTTTTGATGATATTCTAAGTCATTGAGATGCACCTGTAAGTACTCCATGCACACAGCTTTGTGGAGCATGAGCCCTAACATATCTCTAATGATTCATTATTATACCAGTAAAAGTAAAGTATGGCCTCCGTTTCATCAAGACTGGCATGCTGGACTAAGGAGTTCCAAATTCAATAAGAATACAATGCATTTCAGTGTTATGCCAGAAAATGGTGTAAATTATATTGAATTAGAGAGCTGCCCTTCTTTATAAAGCACCACCCATTTTTTTTTAAATGTTAGAAGAGTAGGCTGGAGGTAGTGTAAGGCTGAGTGCCCATGATGAGTTTAAGGGGAGTTATTGACACAGTGTGTCTCAAAAATGCCTCAAAAATGCAATCTTTTACAGTTTTAGCAAAGTGTAAAAAATAAGCCCAGCGGCCATGAGAGCTCTTTAAATCCCATCCACAGTGTAACCTGACCTGTGGTGCATTTCAAACATGTCAGTTTCTCTTGCGGGTACTTTATTGTGAACATTTTTTTTTCATAGAATAACATTTGATGTGGAATATCTGCACATGCGTTTTTAGGGTATTTACGCTGCAGAAATGTAGCAAAACACATGTAGTTCGCACATAAGTATATTGATAACATTTTGTCAAAGCCAAATACCAGGAAGTATTAAAAACAAAGCAGCTTTATTTGAGCATGACACACCAAGAAGAGACAATATTACAGTGCCACAAATGTGTTAAAAACACATGGGAAAAAAAGCAATGAAAAAAAGTGATCTAACTTAAACTATAAATTAAGGAAATTCTGCAACATCAAAAGCGCTTATCACGGGAATGTAGCCTTAAAGTGCCAAAAGTCACAAAATATCCAAAAATACAAGGCAAATTTGATCTAGACTAAATATTCCAGTCCAGTGATTTTTCTTAGGCCAGTTTCACACTGCCGTTTGCAAACGCAGCACACCGAACGCAGCCAAACACTTGCGCACTGCGTTCCTATGTTTAACATAGGAACACATGTGTCTGCGTTTGGCTACGTTTAGTTGCGTTTGCGTTCATATGTACACAATTTGTGCACCCTCCGAGCGCACTCTGGACGCAGCATGTTGCATATTTTGTGCTGTCGCTTGATTTATCTGCAAGTGCCCGCAAGTGCACAAACCACGCATTGAAGTCAATGGATCCGCAGTGTCCTCTGCATGACAGCGCAGGAGAACACTGCGGATCACATTGAAATTTTTCCCAGTGGCTGCCGGTGATCAGTGACGGCCATCGGGAGATCAGCTGTAGCCTCCACTGAGCTCCCGCCTGTGTCGGTGGGGAGAAACAACTGATCTGACAGCTGTTTAAATCTCCCACGCCGACACCGAAGAGGTGATGTCGGCGCGGGAGATTTGAAGCACCGATCAGCTGTTTCTTATCTCCTGCACCGATATCAACCTATTTGGTGTCGGCGTGGGAGATTTAAACAGCTGTCGATCAGCTGTTTCTTCAAATCTCCCGCGCCGACACCGGCGGCAGATCAGCTGTGGTCGGGAGGAGGAGATCTCCACCGCTGATCTCCTCCTCCCGGCCGCCCCCGAGACAGCTGATTGGCTGGCCGGGGTGCATACTAATGTGAACGCATGCGGAGATTCCTAGCGGCGTTCACATCAGTATGGGCTGCATTTGCACTGCGTTTGTGTCTGCATGCCATACGCATGCAGACACAAACCCCAGTGTGAAACCACCCTTAGGCTCTGAAGACCCCACAGCGACAAGTGCAGCAGTACCATAACTCGCGGGCATCGTCAATGTTTTCTTAGTGGAAGAAACTTTGCGCTGGATTTTGTATATATCTGACATGGCCATTTTTTATTTTTATTGTGTGATGCAGTAGTGCTCTAGTCTAATCCAGATTAACAATAAAATTGTGTACATGTCCCATTTATTTTATTTTTAAAGTAGTTTTACTTGATTTGACATGTTACCAAATTATACAATTCTGTTTTTACACAAAAATAGCCATAATATGTATCAATGTATCACCAGTTTTACCATATTATGAACTTCTTCAATGTTTTGATTGTTTTCATTACTTATACAGCACTAATTAACCTCTCCAGACATTTAGGCTATAGCGGATATATAGATTGTGAACGTTATTATCATTTGGAATGTGCTTCAGGGCATATATGGGTAAAAGTGCACTTGGCTCACTTTTACTATGGGGTGATCACAGACTAAAGTACACTTGACCAGTGAGAGCAAATATAATCAAGTCACAAAAATTTGACCTCAGCATCCAGCACATCAGGCCACAATAACCTAGAATAGTACATGATAACACTAATAGCTAGCAAAAAGATTAGAGTCTATATTCCAGACAACCATTCAGAAAAGCAGATAGTCCAGGACAAAGTTAGAAATAGATATTCTGGTAGTTATCGCTGAGAGGGATGCTTTACAAGATACAGTCATGAGTATACTCTTTGAATTTCATGGTTTTCTGTATCAGGACATAAAAAAAATCTGGTAAATAAAAGGTCTTAAAATCAGATGAAAAGCTTTACATGACAAATTACAGTGTCAATATTTAATAAAGCTGAGAAGCAGTGTGAAAAATTAAATATACCTCTCTTGCTGCCAATAGGAATGAGCCACCAGGTTCAACAGCAAGTGTGACCACTTCTAGAAAAGCAGATGTTTTGACACATTGCTGTTCTGGAGCATGTGGAAAGACATCAGCATTGACTCTAGTGAATAAATTGTTGCTTCCCTTCAATCTGGTTAGGTTTGTGAAGCTATTTCCAAACATTAAGGCCATGTGCACACGTTGATTATTTGATGAGTTTTTTACCTCAGGATTTGTAGCCAAAACCAGCAGTGGGTGATAAATACAGAAGTGGTGCAGGTGTTTCTATTAGACTTTTCCTCTGATTGTTCCACTCCTGGTTTTGTCTACAAATCCTGAGGTAAAAAACTCATCAAATACTCACCGTGTGCACATGGCCTTAGGAGTCCATCAACATTCAAAAGTGAAAATTATTATTCCTAAGTGTAAAACATTCAAGACAGCTGATAATTTTCTAATCAGAAGACATGTCAGCAAACTCGCCCCAAGTTCAGACCTTTAAGGCCACGTGCACACACTGAATATTTGAGTTTTTTACCTCAGGATTTGTAGCCAAAACCAGGAGTGGATGATTAAATACAGAAGTGGTGCAGGTGTTTCTATTAGGCCTTACCTCTGATTGCTCCACTCCTGGTTTTGTCTACAAATCCTGAGGTAAAAAACTCATCAAATACTCACCGTGTGCACATGGCCTTAGGAGTCCATCAACATTCAAAAGTGAAAATTATTATTCCTAAGTGTAAAACATTCAAGACAGCTGATAATTTTCTAATCAGAAGACATGTCAGCAAACTCGCCCCAAGTTCAGACCTTTAAGGCCACGTGCACACACTGAATATTTGAGTTTTTTACCTCAGGATTTGTAGCCAAAACCAGGAGTGGATGATTAAATACAGAAGTGGTGCAGGTGTTTCTATTAGGCTTTTCCTCTGATTGCTCCACTCCTGGTTTTGTCTACAAATCCTGAGGTTAAAAACTCATCCAATACTGAACGTGTGCACGTGGACTAAATGCTCAGAGAAATTGTAAAAAAAAAGCCCAAGAACTACAGCTGAGACTCTAAAGGCCTCAGTATGTTAAATGTACAAGTTCATGACGGCATAACTAGAAGAAAATTTATTAAGTATTGCTTTATATGAAAGGGTTTAAAAAATGACAGTATGGCTATAAATTGAGAAGTCACATCTGAAGAAATCACAAGATTTCTGAAATGATGTCTTTCGGTCAGAGACTTTTTCCAATATTGGCCCTTTGGTAAAAAATGCCAAACTGTTGGTGAAAAGCTAGCATAGCATATCAGCACAAACACGTAATAACTGGATTGTGGTAGTAGAGCAAGCCTACATTAGAATGGTTGGAAAAAAAGAAGAATTAAGTTGTTGCAATAACATCAAGTCCAGACATTCAGATGATGCTGTCAGAACCTGAATGAACTGAAGTAAATCTGTACAAAAGAGTGGGCCAAAATTCTGAAAAAGACATAGAGAAAACAATTATTGCATCTTATTGCTGATGAAGGTGGTTTTACAAACTACTGATTTACAGGCAGTTCTAAAGTTTTTTCACACACTGCTTCTGCATTTTGCCCAGGTCATCATTTCTTAAATTAATAAGGATCCGTTGACAATGATCATGTCTTGTTTATTTGACATTGTATTTGCCTAATTTAAAGACCTTCCAAGGGCCAGATATTTTACTTTATGTAAAACCATAGAATTTGAAGAGGGTGTACTTAATTTTCAAATGACTGCATGTCACACTGGACTAAGGGGGTGTTCGGCTACCGTGCATGACAGTGGACACATGGACCAATATCTGGCACATTACCAAAAACAACAGACTGGGCAGACAAATACAGTGGAGGGCCCTGCTCATAGGGAACAGGGAAGAGGTGGTCTCCTGCACTCAGCTGCAGCTGTGCCTTGATCTCCCTACCATCCCTGTACGG
This sequence comes from Allobates femoralis, assembly GCA_033576535.1. Classification (NCBI taxonomy): domain Eukaryota; kingdom Metazoa; phylum Chordata; class Amphibia; order Anura; family Aromobatidae; genus Allobates; species Allobates femoralis. The sequence goes on along the minus strand of JARQOC010000001.1, from coordinate 229,281,464 downwards.
GTTCTTTCAACCCATCACAGAGCAGGATACCTATTTCCTAGGTGGCTCTGATGTTAGCCTTCAATAGGGAAATGGCTGGCGGGAGCACTAGTCCCAATCACTACAATAATAACAACAAGAGGGAAGGGGAGACAGACAGGAGGATGACAAAAACAACTTCACACCTGCTGCCACTCGCCTAGGCAGCAGATGGCTTGGCAACAGTCAGGTTCTATAGAGAACTTTGCCTCAGGAAGCCAGGCAGGGAATGAGGTTCAATCACCTGTAAAGGATGCTGGAACCATGTGACCATATAAACGGGATGGGAGTAGCAGCACATGGACCAGAACTGGCTAGCTTGCTAGCAACAGAAACTGACATTAACTCCTCAACTGCCAAAGGAAAGAAACAGTTTAATGTGAAGTCTTAATACAGGAGTGAGACACAGGTCCCAAAATTGTTACAAGTCTCCAAAGAGAGACCACTGTGACATTGTATGTATAATAAGCTTTCCTTATAGTAAATAACGTCTAATAATTATTTAGTTTATTGAGGGTTTCATGGAGAAACAATAGAACTTACGAAGCAAGTTATTCTTTGTTTGACTCATATTTTATATTGGTTAATGTGGTATTTTAGCCCAGTTATACTGGCTCATACGTGATGCAACCCAGATAGCTTAGCTTATCTCAGGCTGCTGTGTGACATTTTATCTTATGTGAAAATATGATTGTTTGCATGTTTGTTTTCTCCATAACAGAACGTTATGAAACTTTGTAAACCACTTTATTAGAGTATTTGTTTTTATTCCGGTAGAACAAATTTTATGTAAGTGGCTTCCAAACCATGCTTATCCAAAGTTTATTTGCCTGCCTTCAGCTCCATTGATGTCAGAACGTACTTATTCAGAGTACAGATGATGGCAGTGATAGGGTCAGAACCTGTCTTCTCCTGAGAGTGCTGTGCTTACCAGAACAATCTCTTCCAACAGCTTAATCTGTCATCATCTGTACTCCAGATGAGAACGTTCTGATGTAAGCGCAGCTAGAAGACGATAAAGACAGTGGAAAAGCAGGGTTTGGAAGCCATATACATTCAATTTTTGTCTGAAATGAAGACTCATCACCTAATAAAATTGAATTGCAAAGTTTCATAACTCTCCATGCTAGACAAGGCTATAAAAAAATCAGAAAGCTTTTACTCTTTAAAATAAATACATATAAATGGTAAGAACTAAATCACTATTGTGAGGTAGCACTCGCTGAGGGTCTTAGGGAATACTCTTTTTGTTAGCAGAAGTAAAGCAGGTGAGAACAGTCTAATGTTTAAATCAGTCCAGCTGGTTTATTAATAACCATAAACCACTATAGCATAGTTCATATATATATCAACAGAACATATTATGAGCACTGGTCTGTTCCAAGGGGGGTGTGCCTGCATAGCATATCACACTTACTCCATTTTATTGTCCACTGACCTCTTAGTCCACTATTTAAGAAGCTGTATCTCTGGGATCACAGACTCTGGTCTGTTCCAGGCTCTCAGTGGAACTGTAGCCTCCTGAATTTACAGAGCCATCCCAGGTTCTCTAGCCATGGTCTCCGGCCCTCGTGCCTTCCAGCGATGCCTCCTCCCAAGCACCGAGAGACACAGTCTCCTGACCATGTGTGTCTCCAGGAAGATGGCATCTCCAGCCACTTTCAAACACACAGAGAGCTTGCTTGCATCAGAGACCATGTGATCATTAATGAGTCACACTATAACAGATGTGATATACTCATGGGGAGGTACGTGGCTGGTCAGTACAGACATCCTGGATTTATATTGCAGCAGAGCTTTGTCTGTGCAATACACACTTGTCATATATAGTATTGGCGGCATATCTCACACGATCTATAACTAAAATAACAGGTTTTTGCTGCCCTATCTGAGAGCAGCATGATGTAGGGGCAGAGACTGCAATTCCAAAAATGTATTACTTTTTCTGCAGTTTTGAAACTTAAAAACAGTTTTTTGTAGTGCAGGGCTAGCAGTTCTATGAATGATGAGCACTGTATTACCCCATCTACATTATGGACTGGCGAATTCTGCATCCACTGTCCATAGGCAGAAAGCTGCCAATCCGTCGTGGGAGCAGGATTGCAGCACCTGGCAGCTGGCCCATTAGACCTCTAGTGATAATATCCTGTTGATAAGACAATCGTTATACATAAAACTACTTTAAGCAGTTCAGTTTCATCACTGGAATCAGGGTTTGGTCCATACATTATGCCGCTCCCAGATGTAGCAAAAACTTGATAGGTTCTCTATAATGGAGCAAAAAGGCAGGCAAATGCAGGGTTTGGAAGCCACTAATTTGCATTTTTTACAGGAATGATGACAAATCTCCCAATTAAGTAATTTCCAAAGTTTACAGTAATGTTAGCAGGGTATAGGGCTTACTACACCAGTAGTATGAAGCAATGGCCCATCAATATAATGTGATTAAAGGGTGAAAGGTTGAAGGAGTTAAAACTTATCCTTTACTTGTCTATATATATAAATGACTATAGTAATTTTACTAGATGACAAATAAAGGTTAAGTTTTAACCCCTTCAACCTTTCACCCTTTAATCACATAATTTCCAAAGTTTCAAAACATTCCATCCATGCTAGATAAAATTATTAAAAAAAACAAAACCTTATTCTTTAAACATTTGTACTATATCAAAAGCCTAGGCTATTAATGTCTAATGTGCATTTTATGGTGGTTACTACACTTGCATACAGCCCTTTTCTCTAACTCCTTCCTGACATGACGGATAGTTGCATCATGTGCTGCGTCCCTAACTCTGATACAAGCTTACCAACATCTGTCCCAGCAGATGATGGCTGTGTTGTTCAGCCATCATCTGCCTCTTAAAGGGATCCCGGGTGAAGCGAGTGAGTGGGGAGGGCACCACCAATTTATGTATATAGAGGGCTAGGGATCGCTGGGACTATAAGGGGTTAATCAAGGATAGAAAGACACAGAAGGTCCCTAAAAAGCGATACAACCTCAAATATATATATATCAATATTAGTAAATTTATTTAATGAAAAAAACCACACCAAGATAAACACACAAAATAAAAACACTTAAAAAAGCCAAATACAGCTTATAACAATACATATGAAAATGGTATTTCATAGGAAATTTCAACACCCTTAGCGAAACTGGTTACAATATAATACACTTCAATAGAGATTATACATAGTATTCATGCATGGAGCACATAATCAATTCATGTACATAAATAAATAAATAAATATATGCAAAATCAGCTCCCTATATGTAATCTAATTGTTTAAGTGTACGTTTGAGATTTAGGACATATCCCCTCATATACATGTAAGATTTTATCCAAATACCTCACTATTACAGTATCTGCAGTCAGTTATACATACTAACAGAAATCATGCCCAGTACTACAATACATAGCTCTTCAGTATATCACAGAAGGTTAGCAGCACAAAGAAAGGGGGCAATTGGTGCCTGATAGAAACAGCAATTTGACCCATACAAAGGTGAGGTACAGGTAGAGGTCCTATAAGACCAATATGAACAAGTACATAGAGGAGGGAGAGGGTGTGTTTATCTTGGTGTGGTTTTTTTCATTAAATAAATTTACTAATATTGATATTTATATTTGAGGTTGTATCGCTTTTTAGGGACCTTCTGTGTCTTTCTATTCTTAAAGGGATCCCGTCACCTCCAAAATGCCTCCTAAGCTACCAAAACATGTCCCTGCAGCATCCAATCACTAATCTCACATTCCTTTTGTCTCCTAAAAGCATCCTGTGAAAGTGCATAAAAACGTTTTAATACTCACTCATTAGGGATTATAATTAGCAGGGGCTATATTCTTTAGTCACCAGGGGTGTTATTTTGCAGCGCGAGGATCCACCCTCTGTCTGTCTGTGCTGCTGTGAAACTGAAACTGAAGGCAGGACTAATGATTTGCATTCTGTGAGTGATAGAGAGGGGGGAGGTAAATGCCTGCACATCACAGCAGAACACACAGAGACAGGGTGGATCCCTGGAGCTGCAAAACAGCCCGCCTTGGTGACTAAAGAATATAGCTCCTGCTAATTATAATCACTAATGAGTGAGTATTAAATCGTTTTTATGCACTTTCACAGGATGCTTTTAGGAGACAAAAGGAGTGTGAGATTAGTGATAATATGCTGCAGGGACATGTTTTGCTAGCTTAGGAGGCGTTTTGGAGGTGACAGGATCCCTTTAACAAGATAAATGCTGCTGTCAGTCTCTCACAGGGGCATTTAAAGAGCGCAGGCAGGTGTGCATGTCATTCTATGCTCCCATTGGTGTGCCCTTTAATCAATTGTGAGGTGTGGATAGGCTGCCATGTTGACCGGGGTCTACTGAAGATTCAGGTGTTTATCATCATGGACCTCCTCTGAAAACCAGCTTTTAGCTATAAATAGTGGTACCATAGTACTTCTGTGTCTAGTACAAGCGATTGAATGAATTCAAGTTCAAGTCCAGTAAAGGGACTGCCAAGTACAGTAGAAAGGGAAAAATGTTTTTTTCCAATATAAAAAAAAAAGTTCAAATCCGCCTCCTTTTCTCCCCATTAACAAAACATGAAAAATATACATAGGTGATATTGCTGTGTTTGTAAAAGGCCGATATAAAATAAATTAACCAGATTGGTAAATTGCATAATGGGGAGGGATTGGGGGAAGAAGGAAAAAATCAAACCACCAGAATTAGTTTTTTGATTTCGGCAACAGTGCAATAAAATACAAAGAGGCAGTCAAACATCGCATCTACCCAAAAAATAGTATCAGTAAAGATGTTGGTTCAATGCGCAAAAAAACAGGCCCTCCCCACGCCCCATTGATCAAAAATGTAAAACCTTACACGTCTCAGAAAATGTCAACACAAGCCAAATTAAAAAAATATATGGCTTTTGAAAAAAAGGAGCAGAAAACTAAAAAAAAAATAAAAAAAAGTAAATTTGCCTTGGCGGAAAGGGGTTAAAATGTGTAGGATTTACAAACAAGCCCTGTACTTTAATTCTGCCCTTTCTATTGAACTTTATTGATACTACTTTGAACACAATTTGTGTGGCTGTGGGACTTGGAACACATCAGGCATTTCTGGTTGTTATCTTTGGGATATGGCATACATGTGCATTGCACCACTCACAATCCCCCCCTTCCCAGCTTTGGAGTGGTGCTTTTAATCTTGGGTCCCCGTTTCTGCTCCTATACCCACCCTCCGATATCCTTACCTTTTATCAGCATCGCTCTGATCCCGTGAAGTCATCTTGTGACCAAAATGTCTGATTGGCCGGAAGTCAGAAGTAATATCACAAGCTCTCAATGCAAGTATATGAGAGCCAGGGCAAAGCCAAACTGAGGCTCTCTTAGACTTGCATTGATTTGTTACGTCCAGCTCACTCCATGAAGTACCGGAGCAGCATGCAGTTCACAAACTGAGCAGCGGTGATATAAGATGAAGATGGCAGCAGGTAAGAATGAGAATGGGTCAGAGAACTGAGATCAAAAGCACCACTCCAGCAGTAAAGTAATAAATAAAATGGTGCTTTAAAATTGTCAAAAGTATCAGATTAGTTACTAATCATCATTAGTAGGAAGAGGCGGTAACGCACCAGCGAGCATATGTCCCCTTCCTTGTGCAAAAGGCACAGCTCTCTGCTGTTCGGGCCAATTTACATGAAATTGCTAATGTTCTGCTATTTATTGCTGCTATCTCAGTATAGCAGTATAGCAATCATTCTTACATCAAATTGCAAGTATGGTTGGATTACTATGATTTGCACAATACATGCATGTTATAATTATCGATGTTACACACTGTAATTAAGCCTAAGAAAGGTTTGTGCCATACAAAATAGCATATATGTATAAATGTATTCCGAATACAACAAATATGAGAAGCTTTTGTTTAATATAGATATTACTCCAAGTTTAGATTGATACATGTATTATTACAGGTGGGTCGTCAATATAAGTCTGTGGGTGGTCCGACTATCGGCATTCCCATGATCAGCTTGTTGTACGGCCAGATGTAGTATGTGTACTTAGCTGGCACAGCACAACTGTACCCTGTGTAACGTTTATTCTCGGGTATTGTAGCACAGCTCCTATAGAGGGCTCAGGAGTGTCCCAGCTGATCCCAAGGAAAGGCCATGTATTTTTCGGTACTGCACTGTATTTACACAGTTAGGCCAGAGACACAGTGAGCGAGATGCATGTAAGATACTCACATGAGCTGCTTGTGTTTCTATGGAGTTCACACGCTCCTGTCCGGGAAAACGGCGACCGTGCTGTGTGGATCATTCAAGACTCATGCGAGTATCTCGCATGACTCTTGCTCAGTGTGTCTCTGGCTTTAGAATAAAATCCACTTTGCATTCAGAACAAAGAGCAGATTACTACCTTTTTTATTTATATACATTCATGTTTTGTTTGTTTTTAAATCACCATGAGTACAATACCATCGATATACTGAATATTCAATATAAATCCTATTCTAATACAAAATAAAATGTTATTTTTATGGTATCAAAGTGCATATGTTCATCTATAATATAAAAGCAGAAGGCCACTTCCGGAAAACCCGAAGGGTACTACCGTGATGGCCTCCGGACTGGGGTGGTGACGTCATCCAGTGCAGGGTAGCCGGGCCCCGCCCGGCTACAGGCACCGGCACAGGAACGTTCCGATCTCGGAAGTTCCGTGTGCCCTCCAGCCTCTCCCCTCCAGCCTCTGCCCTCCAGCCACTAGTATACATACTGGGGGGGTAGGGGGGCCCATTGCCCGCCACCTTGGGGGGGCCCCGCACCCCCTGGGGTACCCGTGCTGCCAGACGCCCGCCGCGCGCCTGGAGAGGAGGGAGGACGGGACTTCCTGTCCTGCAGCTCTGCCCGCCCCTCCTCTCCTCCTACAGCAGACGCGTGGCGGCCGCGGTGAGTCTGCACCCCCACACGCTCCTCTGCCCCCTCCAGCCTGTGCCCCCTCCAGCCTGTGCCCCCTCCAGCCTGTGCCCCTCAGTCTTCTGCCCCTCCAGCCTGTGCCCCTCAGTCCTTCTGCCCCCTCCAGCCTGTGCCCCCTCAGTCCTATGCCCCCTCCAGCCTCTGCCCCCTCCAGCCTCTGCCCCCTCCAGCCTCTGCCCCCTCCAGCCTCTGCCCCCTCCAGCCTCTGCCCCTCAGTCCTCTGCCCCCTCAGTCCTCTGCCCCCTCAGTCCTCTGCCCCCTCAGTCCTCTGCCCCCTCAGTCCTCTGCCCCCTCAGTCCTCTGCCCCCTCCAGCCTCTGCCCCCTCCAGCCTGTGCCCCCTCCGTCCTCTGCCCCCTCCGTCCTCTGCCCCCTCCAGCCTGTGCCCCCTCCGTCCTGTGCCCCCTCCGTCCTGTGCCCCTCTAGCCTGTGCCCCTCCAGCCTCTGTCCCTCCGTCCTCTGTCCCCTCCGTCCTCTGTCCCCTCCGTCCTCTGTCCCTCCGTCCTCTGCCCCCTCCAGCCTGTGCCCCCTCCAGCCTGTGCCCCAGATTCAGGCGATGGGGAAGATGCAGGGTCGGTGGTAAGTATAGCGGAGTGTGTGTATGTGTGTGTGTATGTGTGTGCTGACCACTCTGCCCACAGCGCTGCACTGACCAATCTCACCGCACTCACTGCTAACCACTGAGCCACCGCACTCACTGCTAACCACTGAGCCACCGCACTCACTGCTAACCACTGAGCCACCGCACTCACTGCTAACCACTGAGCCACCGCACTCACTGCTAACCACTGAGCCACCGCACTCACTGCTAACCACTGAGTCACCGCACTCACTGCTAACCACTGAGCCACCGCACTCACTGCTAACCACTGAGCCACCGCACTCACTGCTAACCACTGAGCCACCGCACTCACTGCTAACCACTGAGCCACCGCACTCACTGCTGACCACTGCGCCACCGCACTCACTGCTAACCACTGCTCCACCGCACTCACTGCTGACCACTGCGCCACCGCACTCACTGCTGACCACTGCGCCACCGCACTCACTGCTGACCACTGGCCACCGCACTCACTGCTGCCACTGCCCACCGCACTCACTGCTGACCACTGCGCCCACCGCACTCACTGCTGACCACTGCGCCACCGCACTCACTGCTGACCACATGCGCCACTCGCACCACTGCGACCACTGCGCCACCTCACCACTGCTGACCACTGCCCACCGCACTCACTGCTGACCACTGCGCCGCCGCACTCACTGCTGACCACTGAGCCGCCGCACTCACTGCTGACCACTGAGCCGCCGCACTCACTGCTGACCACTGAGCCGCCGCACTCACTGCTGACCACTGAGCCGCCGCACTCACTGCTACCCACTGAGCCGCCGCACTCACTGCTAACCACAGAGCCACCGTATACTCTGCTACCCACTGAGCCACCTGTATACACACAATTAATTTCACCGCACTCCCCTAACTATTAGTAAATAAACTATATATAGATTCTAGACTACCCGATTCTTTAGAGAAATAATAGTAGAGAAGTAAGTTATGTGAAGGGAACCATAAGCTAAGTGTGTTCACATTACTCCTCTCATTTTACACAGGGATACCCACACTGAAAGACAAAAAAGTCATCTGAATAACCTCTTAAAAAAATGTAGACGTTTTCTCCATCTTTTCTTTGCTCAACAGAAGTTACATGATCTATAGAATTGAGGAACTCATAACCGTGGCCAGGAAGTGTTGACTTTCCCTAAATATGGATGCTTAACTATTAAAGATGTAGCCAATTTTCATTTCATTATTTTCATGTTTTCTTCTCCATTAAGTTATTTTTAATTTGCTGACATAGCCGTTTCAAGTCCAGTAAAAATAGAAAAGGTCGGGCACTACCTTATAACACGCTCTTAATCCTCAGGATCAATGGTATCAACCTATACCACCAGTTCAACCTGCAAAAGTCGCTCTTATGTCTCCCGATGCACATTCCTTGGTATAGTAGTCTTTAGTCAAATCCAGCCACTTAAGGAAATGGACAGCACTCCCCGGATGACAGGCAGAATGTAATTTATTAGACACAGCTAAAACCACATGGACACAGGAACAGGAGAGAGGATGACTGCAAAACGAGCAACGGTTCACCTTACACTGTGCTGGTTGAACCCGTTGATTCCTCTAGTCCGTTCAATTACATTGATACCACTCATGTATAATTTTTTTTATTACCTTGTTAATGACTAAAGGGGATGTCCACTACTAGGACAACCCCTTCTCCAACCCTAGGTTTTCCTCCCAACAAAGTAACAATACCTACACTCCTCTCCAGTGTTATCTCTCAGGATCCCTGCAGCCCATCAGCGCTGGCTTCATATTTGCTTACTGCAGACAAATCAAGACATTCTGGAGGAAGAAAGTGAGCAGTGTGTGCAATTTAAAAAAAATTGGTGCAAAAAATACCACTACCAGGACAACCCCTTCTCTAACCCTAAGTTTCCCCCAACAAAGTAACAACACCTATACTCCTCTCCAGTGCCGGCTCCTTTCCAGTGTGTCTGCACTACCTCTTTCCTGTTATTTTTCAGGATCCTTACAGGCAATCAATGCTTTCTTCACGTTTGCTTACTGCAGACAAATCAAGACATCTGGAGGAAGAACAAGAGCAGCGTGTGCAATTTAAAAAAAAAATACCAAAAGGCCAAAAGAAAAGTGAATTGAAAAACTGAAAATTAACCAGACAGTACCTTTAGTATTTAGTAAATTAGGGGTCCCCAGCCCGTAGCTCAGGAGCCACATGTGGCTCACAGGCTGTCATTTGTGACTTGATGTATGAGCACCAGGTCTAGCAAATGGCTATGAACAGTTGGTGATTTTCATGAGTAGTTCCACATAGTAAAGCAGATATGAATTGGGGGGCAGGAACCTGTGGATCTTAGCACACTGCCTCGGTGTGATTTTCTATGGACAATCTTTGGCAGTAGTGGGGGCTTTGGGTACCAATATTGTGAGTTGGCAGAAGCTGGATGTGGCTCGCGACCCTCTTTCATAGCTGAATGTGGATCTCAAGGTCAGATAGGTAGGGGACCTCTGTAGTAGAGAATGAATATAGTAGTGTATTGCGGTCCTTCTCTGCTGTCCCTAATGCTTGGGTCACAGTTTACAATGTTGACACTTGGATACCAATAACACAAAACATTGTCACATTTTGTGTCCTTGTCTTTTTGTGTATTTGACCTTCTGTTCTTTTCTAGCTGGTAACAGGAGTATGGGAAGGAAGCTACAACTTTTTCTGCCAGGACACTCACAGTGGCGGTGATGCAGACATGAAGGTGAGAAGAACATTTTTTGTTTATGACATATAATACATGTGAAAACTGTATTCTAGTTTTTCCTTTAACCCCTATGTGACGAGGCCAAGTTTTTTAAATCTGACGTGTCATTCTATATTGCAATAACTCTAAAATGTTTCAACATATCCCAGTGATTTTGAGATTTTTTTTTTTTCCATGACACTTTATATTTTAAGTAATGGTAAATTTAGGTCAATATGTTTTGTTTTTATGTATTAAAATATCAGAAATTTGACATTTATAAAAATTAACAATTTTCAAACTATGATTAAATATCTCTTTACTCCAGATAGTGACACCATACAAATAAAGTTAATAAATCACATTTTCCTCATATCCACTTTACATCAGCACCATCTACAAAATATTCTTTTGAGTTTCGCTCTTTTTTTATGGACAACTTGTAGGTTTTAACGGCACCATTCATTTTACATTACAAAGAAAGTGACAAAAAAATCCAAATGACAAAAAAGAAAAACTCAATTCTGTATTTTCTTTTGGGGAGGTGAGGGTTATTTTTCTTATGTTAATTGTGCAGCAAAAAAATATGATCTGATGATCTGACAGCAAGATTCCTCTAGTCAATAGGATTACATTGATACCATACATGTATAGTTTTATTTTTTAACTATGTTAGTGGCTTACAAAAATTCTTAGTGGGGATGTCCGCTAGTAGGACAACTCCTTCTCCAGCCCTAGGTTTCCCCAACAAAGTAATAACACCTACACTCCAGTGATGGCGCCATTCCAATGGTGTCGGCGCTACCACTTTCCTGTTATTTCACGGGATCCCTGCAGCCATTAGCTGCTGGCTTCACTCTTGCTTTCTTCAAGTGAACTCGTCACCCATTTTGTGCTTTTTTAAACTAAAAGTGCCTCCTTCAGCAGCACCTATGCTGCATTTTATGAAGGTGGCTCTTATCCCCCCCCCCTCCCCCATACACTGAAGAAGCAACTTTATAAACTTTATAAACCGGATCATTATCTATCACTCCTCACTGGAATGTAGGATGATCCTGCAGCTCCCAGCATCCACGCCTCTGGCACACCTTCTCTTCTCTGCTTCCCGGATGAAGCTCTCAGGCTGAAACTTTATGTCCCATGAGGGAGGGCGAGATCAAAGTAGCACGTATGATTTTATTGAATTATAAGTGATCTATACTTCTTAGAACTGGAGTGTACAGCTCTGCTTCATCACATAGCAGGGCAGGAACTGAACTAAAAAGTTTTCTTATCCTAGGGTTCCCCTTTAGGATGTTAGAAGCTGAAATTCCCTCGACGCTGTGCTTTCCATTTTTATGCTTCCGTTTTTTTCTTCCCTTCTTCCAATGGCCATATTTTTTTATTTTTTTGGGCAATATAGACATATGGGGCTTGTTGGTTTGCGGGACGAGTTGTACATTTGAATGACAGCATTTATTTTACCATTTAGTGTGCAGGAAAATGGGGGAAAAAATTAAATTGTGGTGAAATTGCAAAAAAAGTGAGAAGTTTGTAAAAAAAAAAAATCCTTTCGCCATTTTCCGAGAACCATAACATTTATATTTTTCGGGGTCTGATGGGTGTGATGGCTTATTTTTTTGCACCCTGAGCTGACGTGTTTAATTATACTATTTTGGGTAGATAGCCTCCTATTGCATTTTTTTGCAATGTTACAGATGCCCAAAAAAAAAACGTAGTTCTGGCGTTTTGATTTTCTTGCTGTAATGCTGTTTACCCATCAGATTAATTTATTTTATATTATAGATTGGCCATTTCTGAATGCAGTGATACCAAATGTGATTTTTTGTTTTATTTTCAATGGGAAAAAAGGGGGTGATTTGAATTTTTTTAAATAATTTTTTTTAATTTTTACCACCTAAATGTTGGTAACTTTTGTGTTGTTCACTATAGCCGGCAGACTCTAAAGGCCACGTCACACGCTTCAATTTGTTTAACGATGTTGTTAGCGATCACATGCACGCGCGATCGCTAACAATATCGTTCACATTGCTGTTGAGCTGTCACACAGGCAGACTCACCAGTGATGTGGACCAGCGAGAACGCTGGTAACCATGGTACACATTGGGTTACTAGACGCCGCGCGGCGCTTAGTAACCCGATGTGTACCATGGTTACCATCTCCCAGCATAGGCTGTGCCACTGGGAGATCGTTCATCGCGGTGTCACACACCACGATGCTGCAGATCCTTCAACAGATTATTGCTTGATTTGAGGTCCTGCTTACAAATCTTCCACCAAACAATCAAGCGATTTTTCGTTAACAGATCGCTCGGTTACACGCAACGATGCACAGACGATATCGCTTAAGCCAGTGATGGCGAACCTATGACACGCGTAGCCATTTTCAGTGACACGCGGCCGCCGGAGAAACTACAAGTAGGATTCGGTACTCTGCGATCCTAGTTTTGTCAGAGTTTACTTTTTCTCACTCGCTAGACTCGCTATTTGGATAAAAACCACAGACACGGCAGCAAAAAACTGTTGCGAGTGGGGCTTCCGACACGGCAATGCGAGCGCTTTCCGAGACATCTGCACCAGGGCCAGGTGCAGTAGCTGAGGAAAAAAAAATGTGCTGGAGCTCCGGCACAGAGCGTCTAGTCCTGGGACTTCCGGTAGGCGGAACTTGCTGGTTGGCTGGCGCAGCAGGGAGCAGCGGAACGCTGTGGGGGACGCATATCTGAGGCCCTGTGATCGCTGTCTGGAGGTCTGTCTGGAGGTCCAGTGATTACTACAGCAACCATCCTCCAGTGAAAGGTTCTGGGCAGAATCTGGGGTGTCATGAATGTGTGATTGGCCATTACTGAGATAAGTGAGGGGGAGGCTGGAAGAGGCCTGTGCTATGGGTGCCGTTTCCCGCCATTAATTTACATAAGGAACGCCATCTTGCAGCATAGTACAGACTCCATTTCACCACTATATTATTGTTGCGCACCCTATTAATCCCTATTTCTGCCCTTTCCTAAAAGACAGTTAACCCCTAATTGCCTGCAGGGCTATCTATAAATCTTCTGTCACTGCCCCTCTGATGGAGAAGCCAAAAAAACCAAGGTTAAGTAAAGGAAGTGGTAGTAGCAGTAGCCGACCCTTTCAAGAGACATGGACTGAGATGTATGACATTATAGAAAAAAATGGCAGATCATTTTGCGTTCTATGTAGTGAAACGGTAGTAAGCAGAAATTCAGCAACAAAAAAGTCACTAAATCAGTGATGGCGAACCTGTGGCAGTTCAGCTGTTGCTGGACTGCCACAGGTTCGCCATCACTGGAAGAATTCCCCCTCCCCCTCACTTATCTTAGTTCATGACACCCCACATAAGTTAAATAACAGCAAGACCAACAAAAGAAACCAACTGACAGATTAACAAAGAAGTCACTAAGCAGGTAAGTTAAATATTAAACATATTTGTTATTTAAACTATAAATATCGTAAAATTAGGGTTTTTTTTCTCAAGGTGACACACCTCCCGATTTATGCTCGGTTTTTTGGCGAATTTTGACACACCAAGCTCAAAAGGTTGCCCATCACTGTCTTAAGCGATCAAAATTCCGGATCACTTAAGCGATATCGTTCACAAGATTGAAGCATGTGACGTGGCCTTAAGGCTGTCGTGTTGCCGTGAATTGCCTTGACAGCCATCAGGCCCCTTATAATCATGATCTCAGGGTGCCAATGGTGTTAAAGAGGGGGCCGCCACACTCTGTTAACCATATAGATGCCGTCATCACTATTCACTCAAACATCTAAGGGGTGAAATGGCCATAAATGGTGCCAACACTGATAGTGGATAATGTAGCACAGTGTTGGCTATAATGTACAGCAGACAACAACTGCATTTTCACTATTCAAGCGATGCTCTTCACGTATGTCTCAGTTCTGTTTTAAGTCGTTTGGTTGTCACTGAGGGGTTAATAGATGGGTCACACTGGTTTGCTGGATTACTCTGACCTTCTTCCTAATTTACTGAAAATAAAATAAGGGGCAATTATTTGAGGCATGTGATTCTGTCATGCTATGATTTTCACATCATTTCATACAAAGCACAGTTTTCATATGTTCCAGGCAATGTTCCCAGTTATTGCTCTGAAACTATTCTGGTAATAGATATGATGCAATGCCTATATATTGAATATCTGATATGTCAATGAAAAGAATGCTTAGAAGTGATGAAATGGAGAGAATAATTGTTGCTTACCTGTCTGACCCATGGTGAATCAGTCTCGCCAAGTTCTGAGGCATGCTAATTCCCAGACAGCCATTATCTGACGCTGCACTTTCTTTCCAGACACTTCAGCTGATAAGCAGAATTTTGCAAGCCCATGGAGAGTTTCTGCAGATGTCCTGTATGACGCAAAAAAAAATCATATCCCTTTCTTAGGTTAACTGATATCTGTGGAAGGTCTAAACTCCAAAACCTCTTAATAGCCCTGTTCTCTGTGTAGGAAGATGCTGATTACTATGTGGCACAACAAGGTCTGCTTAGACTTTATGACAAGTTCATACCCCACATCCTCAGTTCTGGTAACGAGAAGGGCATAAGTGGAATTGTAGGAACGTGGAAGAATCTGACATTGCTTTGATGACTATAAGAGCCAGGGAACCATAGGATTGAACTTTCAGAAAATATGTATTTTAATTAACATATGGTACATTAGTCCATTGTAGTCTTATCGTTTTCAGAACTGATCCATATATTTACATTCAGTAGTATTCAAAGGAGAACTGAGCCATCTGAATGCAATTAATCATCTGTCAGCATGACCGCGCTGGGAAGGTGCCCAAGTCTGAAACCCAGCCAAATAGCAAATTACTTTGTTGTTTAGCAACTCATTCCTCCAAATCATCATAGGAGGCTGCAGGAAAAAGGCAGAACAGGATGAATGTCTTTGTGAGCATTCTGCTTAAGGACCCGTAGTTAGGCTGGGTTCATACTTGCGGACCCCTCTGCAGCGGATGCCTGCACACAAATCACACACTCTCATCTGCACCAGGAACGCGACATGTGGCATTCCTGGTGCGGATGAGAGTGTGTGATTTGTGCGCAGGCGTCTGCCTGCGTACAAATCACTCAGGCAAATGAATGGGAGTGCAGCACCGATGCGCTCACATTATAAACATAGGGCTTGCGGAGGCTGCACTCAGCTTGTGGATCCCCTCCGCAGAACGCTGCGGAGGGGTCCGCAAGTGTGAACCCAGCCTTACATCACGGACCCATTTATAGACAATCCGCTAATCAGATCAAACTTAGGCGGCCGTCAGACGCTTCAATATCTTGAACGATTTGTAAGCGATCACATGCATGCGTCGCTTACAATATCGTTCACATCGCTGGTGAGATGTCACACAGACAGACTCACCAGCGATGTTGGCCAGCGAGATCGCTGGTAACTATGGTACACATTGGGTTACTAGGCGCCGGCGGCGCTTAGTAACCCGACGTTTACCATAGTTACCATCTCCCAGCATAGGCTCTGCCGCTGGGAGATCGTTCATCGTGGTGTCATACACCACGATGAAGCAGATTGTTAAATCGTTCATCGCTAGATATGAGCTCCTGCTCTCATATCTGCGATGTCACGATCAAGCGATTTTACATTGTAAAACCGCTTGATCGCACGTAGCGATGCACAAACGATATCGCTTAAGTGATCAAAAAGCAGATCGCTTAAACGATATTGTGCAAGATATTGAAGCGTCTGACGGCCGCCTTTAACATTTCTCCATTGTGTATTGCTGCTGACCAATGGTCTTAAAAGTAGATTTAAGAAAAGATTTGCTCTGCCCTGGTCAAGCATCCAATGCGATCTGCCCTGGTCTCTCTACCACGGAGGACCAGGCTGGACCAGTCGGTCCATTTTTTACCGACTCTGACTCCAACTCCACAGTCCTGTTTTTATGCAGAAATATCTTCTGCAAATTCTAAGTGTGTGCACATACCCACTATAAACATTTGGTAAATATTTGATGTTAGAGATTTTCTGCACCTATCAGATTACTTACAATTTTTTAAAGCGTTTTGAGTTATTTTTTTTTTATATGCATTTTTATTGTATTTTTCACGTGTTTTTTCACATTGGTGTTTTTTTTTTTTTTTTTTAATATATATATACTTACTATGCAAAAAATAGGAGCAGCAAGTGACGCTGGATATCCTGGGTGCAGAGCGACCCCCACAGTCCTCAATGCGTTTTAATATACTGACAAATGTCGCAGCACTCCTTTGGCGATGCTTATAGGTGTTTATTCCAGCTTGCAAAAGGTACAATGGCAACGTTTCAGGCCCCCATGCCCAAGCATCGCCAAAGGAGTGCTGCGACATTTGTCATATATATATATATGTATATATATATATATAAAAAGAGAAAATGGAACAGCACAATAATATACTCATCCGCGGTGCAAGTCCTGTGTATTAGTGTCCAAACCAATTCAAATAAATCAAGGAAAACAGGCAGCACTCCAGTTCAGGTGAATAAGGGTAAGTTCACACTTACCCGGCGTGTTTGTCGGCGGCAGCTGGCGGGATCCGCCAGGAAGCTCCGGCGCCGTCCACCGGCTTCCTGGCGGGTATGTGCGGGCGGTATCCGGCGGCTGCCCAGCGGGTTCTCGGCGGAGATTCTGCAGCGGCTGGAAGCAGCACATGATTCTGCTTGCAGCCGCTGCAGAACCGGCCGGTTTTTAGAACATGGTCATTCTTTGCTAACCCGCTGGGAAACCTGCGGGTTAGCAACGGATGACGCTGGGTAACCGCCGGTGTCTGCACAGCCTTGGGCGGGTTACATTAGTTTCAATGTTAATCAAACGCTGGTTTGGATTAACATAAATTTAAATAAAACTAATGTATGCAAAACGGCGGTTTACACAGGTAAACCGCCGAAAACCCGCCCAGTGCGCACATACCCTAAAGGGTCTGTTTTTTATTCAGAGCCCATGTGGCACGACGTTTCGGTGCACTAGGTACTTGAGAAAGGTGCCTAGTGCACCGAAACGTCGTGCCACATGGGCTCTGAATAAAAAACAGACCCTTTATTCACCTGAACTGGAGTGCTGCCTGTTTTCCTTGAGATATATATATATATATATATATATATATATATAATATATATATATATATATATATATATATATATATATATATTTATATATATATATATATATATATATATATATATATATATATATAAAACTTAAATAAAACCACTTGGCTTTTGATACTCCTGGTATTTGACTTTGACTAAAAATCTTTTTAATACAGTCGTTTGTGGATTACATACATGTCTTAAGGCCCCGTCACACCTGGCGACGGGGCTGGAGATGTCGGCGACTGGCGGGTGCGCACACGTTTTTGGCACCCCGCCAGCGTCGCCGTCCCCCATTTACATGGGGCAACATCTCCAGCGCCGCGCCGGCGAGCTGACAGGCGGAATTGCCGCCGGGGTGTCTGAAAACCCCAGATGCGATGCAGGACAATGGAAGCCTATGGCTACCATCGCCTGACAGGTCGCCGGCGGCTGGTTACATGGGGCGATGTGTGCACATTGCCCCAGATCGGTCGCCTGGTTTCAGAGCACTGCTCTGAAACCAGGCGACCTCCCGGCGGCGCCGACATCGCCCCTTTACTTGAGGCGACGTAGGGGGGATGTTGCTGCTGATAGGCCACGCCCCTACCTCACCAATGTAATTGGCGGCTATGTCGCCCCATGTGATGGGGCCTTTAGGGTGTTTGATCGCACAGGTGAAAAAGCACAACAAATGCATATGCGTTTTTTACCTGCATCTAATGCTATTGTATGGGGAATACCTGTACATAAACCTCAGCAAACCAGCAAGAAAAATTGACATGTTGCATATTTGACATATACCTCACAGGTCAGTTTATGCTTTGAAAAAACCCAGAGTGGGCAGGATAATTCTATAAATGTCAGCAACTTTGCTGGGACAGTAGACCCCTACTCTAGAATTCTAGCGTAAATGGCTTTGTATAGTCACAATTTTTTTGTGCCAAACAACAGTTTTACACAACTCTGCCAAACTGGGCGAGACTGGGATGCAGCAGGAGCCTAATGAATTAGACAAGCTGTGGCACCATGTCCCTGTTGCCACCTGTCCTGCTTATTTTGGCAGATCTGGGTAAAACTTGTATGAAATCGGCAACAGTCATAGGGCTGGAATAAGATCTTTGGCGTGGCACAAGCCACTTGTTAGATGCTCCAGATTTATGAAGAGGGTGTGCATCTCTTAGGGTGCTTTCACACCACGATTTTTGCATTTCCGATGCTGTCCGAAAAAAATCGGACAGCATCGGACCGATTTTCGGATCCTATGGATCCCTATGGGGATCGGACCGAATCGGATGTGCACTAAATGCCATCCGATTTGGTCCGATCCGATTCTGCCCGATTTTGGCCGATTTTTTTCAGGAAAAAAAATCGTTGCCTGCAACGATTTTTTCATCCGATTACAAAATCTGACAGAGTCGGATCGGACCAAATCGGATGGCATTTAGTGCACATCCGATCTGACCCGATCCCTAACATGGGGCCCTATGGAGAAGGGTCCGAGGAAACATGTATGTCTCCTCGGACCCCATTTTACTGTACTGAGCAAGCTCAGTACAGTAAAACTGCTCCTGGGAGCACAAGGGTTAAAAAGAAAAAAAAAAAAAGTTTATTCTCACCTGCCCCCGAGCCCCCGCCGTCAACCGCCATCTTCCTCTAGGTTCCCGGTGGCTCCCGCAGGCTGCCGCAGGCTCCGGTGTCAGCAGAGGTGTACCTCTGCTGTACAGGACCTGCGGTGATGTCAGTGTCATGTGACCGCGAGTTCACCATGGTGAACCCGCGGTCACGTGACTGTGACATCACCGCAGGTCCTGTGTACAGCAGAGGTACACCTCTGCTGACACCGGCAGCCTGCGGAAGCCACCGGGAACCTAGAGGAAGATGGCGGAAGACGGCGGGGGCTCGGGGGCAGGTGAGAATAAACTTTTTTTTTTTTTCTTTTTTTCAGCCTCCGGCGCCGATTTTATGCCGGAATCGGGTGCCTATTTGGCACGATTCCAGGCATCAGAGAGGGAGCCGATGCTGTCCGATATAAATCGGTATAGCATCGGCTCCTTCTGATGCCTGGATTCGGGTGCCAAAATAGGCACCCGATTCCGGCATAAAATCGGCGCCGGGCTGAAAAAAAAAAAAAAATAAAAAAAATAAAGTTTATTACTCATCTACCCCGAGCCACCGCGTCTTCCGCCATCTTCTGCCATCTTCTTCTAGGCTCCCGGTGGCTCCCGCAGGCTGCCGTGGTCAGCAGAGGTGTACCTCTGCTGTACACAGACCGCGTGATGTCACAGTCACGGGGAACGCGGGTCACCATGGTGAAGCCGCGCGGTACGTGGACTGTGACATCACCGCGGTCCTGGACAGCAGAGGACGCTCTGCTGAACCACGAGCCTGCGGGAGCCACTGGAGCCTAGAAGAAGATGGCAGAAGATGGCGGAAGACGGCGGGGCTCGGGGGGAGTGAGATATACTTTATTTTTTTTTTTTTAACACTTGTGAGCCCAGTTAGGAGCAGTTTTACTGTACTGAGCATGTCAATTTACAGTAAAACAGTCGAGGAGACATAGATGTTTTCTCGGACCCTTTCCATAGGGCCCATGTTATAGGACCAGGTGGGTCAGATCGGATGTGCACTAAATGCCATCGATTTGGTCCAATCGATTCTGTCCGATTTTATTATCGTGCTAAAATGAGCTTGCTCCGATTTTAGCACCGATAATAAAATCGGACAGAATCGGATCGGACCAAATCGGATGGCATTTAGTGCACATCCGATTCGGTCCGATCCCATAGGGATACAATGGGGTCGAAAATCGGTCCGATGCTGTCGATTATTTTGGACAGCATCGGAAAGGCAAAAATTCGTTTATGTGAAGCAGCCTTAGTGAATCAGGACAATCTGTCTCCACATCTTGACTAACCGAGGCCCTTGTTTTTACATAGCATATTCTAAAAGCAATATTGTTTTTTATTCTCTGCAGTATGAGTTGACGTTTTAAGTGATACCATGTGTTTGCTATTTTTTCTTTTCATTCCACAGTTTTTCATCATACTGACATAGAAAACAAACATTTTTGGCATTTATTTTAATTGCTGTTCAGGTGTTCAGGTTGTTTCTTTGTGTTTAAACAAAAGCTGCATTTCTATTGTCAAAATAGTCTTTTGATATTTTTTCCTATATTATTTATTTATTTATTTATTATTTTTTTTTTTTACATTTTTACACAAATTTTTTTACCGTATTACCAGTTGTATAAGCCGACCTGTTATAAGCCGACCACCTACTTTTGCCCCAAAAATCTGAAAAAACTATTTGACTGTGTTATAAGCTGTATGTGGACCCACACAGGTTACAGCCACGCAGTGTGGTATAAGGCCACCCCCATGGTATCAGGCCTCCCAGTGTCAGTATACAGCAGCCCCATGGTAGTATACAGGGCCAGTGGTAGTATACAGCAGGCGGCGATGTAGGTATAGCAGCCCAGTGGTAGTATACTAGGGCCAGTGTAGGATATAAGCAGCACCAGTGGTAGTATACAGCAGCCAGTTGGTAGTATATAGCCTAAGTGGTAGTTGATACGATGCCGACCAAGGGTGGTAGATATATAGCAGCCAGTGGAGTAGTGAGTAGTAGCAGACCCAGTGGAGTAGTATGTAGCAGCCCATGGTAGTATATCAGCACCCAGTGGTAGTATTAAGCCCATTTGGTAGTATACAGCAGCCCAGTGAGGTGAAAGGGCAGCCCAGGGGTAGTATATAGCAGCCCAGTGGTAGTATATAGCAGCCAGTGTGTAGTAGTACTAGCAGCCCATGGTAGATATTCAGCAGCCCAGTGGTAGTATAAAGCAGCCAGTGTAGTATATACGCCCAGTGGTAGTATACAGCACCCAGTGGTTCGTATGACAGCAGCCCAGTGGTATATACGCAGCCCAGTGGTAGTATAGCAGCCCATGGTAGTATACCACGCAGGCCCATGGTTGGTATGTAAGCAGCAGTCGTGCCAGTGTGGTAGTTAACTGGCCCCAGTGGTAGATATAATCAGCCCCAGTGTTAGTATACAGCAGCCCCAGTGGTAGTATGAGCGAGAAGGCCCAGTGGTAGTAGATAGCAGCCCCTAGTGGTAGTATAATAGCAGCCCAGTGGTATAATACAGCGCCCAGTGGTAGTATATAGACATAGTGGTAGTATATACCCATGTGGTAGTATATAGCCAGTGGTAGTATGATAGCCCAGTGGGTAGTATAAGGCAGCCCAGTAGGTATAAGTATAGCAGCCAGTGGTAGTATACAGCGCCCCAGTGGTAGTATATAGCGGCCCAGTGGTAGTATTACAGCAGCCCCAGTGGTAGTATAATGCGCCCAGTGGTTTTTACAGCAGCCCCAGTGCGGTATTATCAGCAGCCCCAGTGGTGAATACGGCAAGCCTCGTGGTAGTACAGCAGCCCGAGTGGTAAGTAATCAGCAGCGCCCAGTGGTAGTAGTATAGCAGCCCAGTGGTATATAACAGCCCCAGTGGGTAGTATATAGCAGCCCAGTGGTAGTATACAGCCAGGTGGTATATATAGAGCGGTAGTGGTAGTTATAGCAGCCCAGTGGTAGATGAGGCCCAGTGGTAGTATAAAGTCACAGTGGTAGTATACAGCAGCCCAGTGGTGTATACAGCAGCCCCAGTTGGTAGTATACAGAGCCAGTGGTAGTATAGCAGCCCCAGTGGTAGTATAGAGCAGCCTAGTGAGGAGTTGTATACAGCAGCCCAGTGGTATATACAGCAGCTCCCGTGTAGTATACAGCTCCCAAGTGGGTAGTACAGCGACCACCGTGGTATTTTATATAATCCCCAGTGGTAGGATAAACATGCAGCCCCACATGTAGTTTAACACCCATGTTAGTTATAGCCAGCCCAGTGGTATATACACAGCCCCAGTGGTAGTATACAGCAGCCCCAGTGGTATATACAGCCCCAGTGGTAGTATATAGCAGCCCCAGTGGTATATACAGCCCCAGTGGTAGTATATAGCAGCCCCAGTGGTAGTATATAGCAGCCCCAGTTTTAGTATACAGCAGCCCCAGTGGTAGTATACAGCAGCCCCAGTGGTAGTATATAGCAGCCCCAGTGGTAGTATATAGCAGCCCCAGTGGTAGTATACAGCAGCCCGAGTGGTAGTATACAGCAGCCCCAGTGGTAGTATACAGCAGCCCCAGTGGTAGTATATAGCAGCCCCAGTGGTTATATACAGCCCCAGTGGTAGTATATAGCACCCCAGTGGTATATACAGCCCAGTGGTAGTATATAGCAGCCCCAGTGGTAGTATATAGCAGCCCCAGTGGTAGTATACAGCAGCCCCAGTGGTAGTATACAGCAGCCCCAGTGGTAGTATATAGCAGCCCCAGTGGTAGTATATAGCAGCCCCAGTGTTAGTATACAGCAGCCCCAGTGGTAGTATATAGCCCCAGTGGTAGTATACAGCAGCCCCAGTGGTAGTATACAGCAGCCCAGTGGTAGTTATATACAGCAGCCCCAGTGGTAGTATACAGCAGCCCCAGTGAGTAGTATAAGCAGCCCCAGTGGTAGTATAAGCAGCCCCAGTGGTATATACAGCCCCAGTGGTAGTATATAGCAGCCCCAGTGGTATATATACAGCCCCAGTGGTAGTATATAGCAGCCCCAGTGGTAGTATATAGCAGCCCCAGTGGTAGTATATAGCAGCCCCAGTGGTAGTATATAGGGAGCCCCAGTGGTAGTAATAGAGCCATGGTAGTTCAGCAGCCCCAGTGGTAGTATATAGCAGCCCCAGTGGTATACAGCAGGCCCCCAGGGGTACATATAGCAGCCCCAGGGGTACCCAGCAGCCCCCAGGGGGTCCCCAGCAGCCCCCAGGGGGTATCCAGCAGCCCCCAAATGCTGGCACTCGCCCCCCCTTGCAAGGCCCCCCCCCCCCCCCCCCCCCCGCTTCTCTTACCATTCCGGTCTTCTGATCAGCGCCGGTCCTCGGCGCTCCGTCCTCGCTGCTCCCGTCCTGCTACATCCGGGATCCCCGGCCGTCGCGCGATGACGTCATATGCCTGCGACGGCCGGAGATCCCGGATGTAGCAGGACGGACGGACGGAGCACTGAGGAGCGGCGCTGATCAGGAGACCGGGATGGTAATATAACCAGCGGGGGGGGCCCTTACAAGGGGGGGCGAGTGCCAGCATTTGGGGCTATATGCACTGCTTCCCCTGCCGCTGATTGACAGGGGGAAGCAGTGCATATTTAATGAGCTGCCCCACGTGACGGGGCCGCTCATACAGCAGCCTTCCCCCGCCTCCTCCAGCCTCCACAGCCCCGGGACACAGCCCCCACCACTCCATGCCGTATATGACCCGTGTATAAGCCGAGGGGGAGACTTTTCAGCCCAAATTTTGGGCTGAAAAACTCGGCTTATACACGAGTATATACGGTAACTTTATTTACATTCTATTTAATCCTACTAACAGGGTTTACAGGGTTTGAATGTTTACGCTCTGCTGATTTTATGCACTGTTTCACAGTGCTATGGCATAAAAACAGCATTGTGGATTTCGGGCCCCTTAATGACCACAGTAAGAGTGATCGTTAATGGGTTATTTATTATTATTATTATTTATTTATATAGCGCCATTAGGTTCCATGGCGCTTTACATGAGGATAAGGGAGACAAGAACAAGTACACTAAATCTAGGCGATCAGGACGTACAGGTACAGGAGGGACAGGGACCCTGTTCACGACAGCTCACAGTCTATGAGGGGCGGGTTAGGATACAGTAGGATGGGGAATGTCAGGTATGGGGCGGTCGCCTGGGTCTTATGGCAGGTTATAGGTAGGCTTGACGGAATAGGTGAGTCTTCAGGTGACACTTGAAGCTACTCCGGGTAGGAGAGTGTCTGATGTGTTCGGGCAGGGAGTTCCAGAGTAAGGCAGATGCCCGGGAGAAGTCCTGGACTCGGTTGTGCGAAGAGGTGATGAGGGGGAGCAGAGGAGGAGTTCTTGGGAGGAGCGGAGGTTGCGTGAGGTAGGTAGCGGGAGACCAGGTCGGAGATGTATGGTGGGGCCAGGTTGTGTATGGCTTTGTACGCCATGGTTAGTGTTTTGAATTGGGATCTCTTGGAGACGGGGAGCCAGTGAAGGGCTTGGAAGAGGGAGGAGACAGGGGAGTAGCGGGAGGACAGGTAGATTAGTCGGGCAGTGGAATTGAGGATAGACTGGAGAGGTGTGAGGGAGTTAGCCGGGAGGCCATTGAGAAGGAGGTTGCAGTAGTCAAGGTGGGAGATGATAAGAGCATGAATGAGTGTTTTAGCGGTGTCGTGGGTGAGGAAGGAGCGGATCTGCGAGATGTTCTTGAGCTGGAGCCGGAGGGATGTGGTGAGGGCCTCGATGTGGGGCTTGAAGGATAGGGAGGAGTCAAGGATTACCCCGAGGCACTTGGCTTGGGGCACTGGGGAGAGGGCGCAGTCGTTGATGCAGATGGATAGGTTGGGAGGTGGGGTGGAATTTCTTGGGGGGGAAGACTATGAATTCAGTTCTGTCCATGTTGAGTTTAAGGAAGCGAGCAGAGAAGAAGGATGAGATGGCGGAAAGGCATTCTGGGATTTTGGAGAGTAGGGAGGTGATGTCAGGGCCGGACAGGTAGATTTGGGTGTCGTCGGCGTAGAGGTGGTACTGGAGGTCGTGGGACTCAATAAGTTGCCCTAGGCCGAGAGTGTAAATGGAGAAAAGTAGGGGTCCCAGGACCGAACCTTGGGGGTCTCCGACAGAAAGAGGGTAGGGTGAGGAGGAGGCGTGGGAGACGCTGAAGGTCCAGTCCGCTAGGTATGAGGAGATCCAGGAGAGGGCAAGGTGGGTGATGCCGAGGGATTCCAGGATCCAGAGAAGAAGGGAGTGGTCAACCATGTCGAAGTCGGCAAACAGGTCAAGGAGGAGGAGGATGGAGTAGTGGTGCTTGTTCTTGGCAGTCAGTAGGTCGTTGGTGACTTTGGTCAGGGCTGTTTCGGTGGAATGAAGGGGTCGGAAGCCGTACTGTAGGCGGTCGAAGTGGGAGCACGAGGAGAGGTGAGAGGACAGTTTGGAGTCGACGTGCTGTTCAAGTAGCTTAGAGGCGAATGGAAGAAGAGATATGGGGCTATAGTTAGAGACAGAGGTAGGGTCAAGTGAGGTTTTTTTAGGATGGGCGTGATTAGGGCGTGTTTGAAGGCCGAGGGGAAGGCACCAGTGCTAAGTGAAAGGTTAAAGAGGTGGGTGAGGGCTGGGATGAAAATGGAGGTGTGGTTGGGAATGAGGTGGGATGAGAGAGGGTCATGGGTGCTGGTGGTGAGGTGTGATTTTGACAGGAGGGAGGAGAGTTGGTCTTCAGTTATGGGGGGGAAGTGGCTGATGGAGGAGGAGGGCAGTGTAGGTGGGAAGGGGAGTTGTGGGGATAGTGGACCGAAGCTGTTTCTGATCTTGTCGATCTTCTCCTTGAAGAAGGTCGCAAAGTCTTCAGCAGAGATGAGGGGAGAAGGGGTTAAACGTGTATTTCTATATTATATCATAGGGAATAGGCCATTTAGGGAACTGCAGCACTGCCACATTCATATGATTAACATTTTTGCTATGTAGACATCCAGCCCTTACATAAGTATTACACATATGGTTACATAACTGCATAACTGCTTTTACTGTCCCTAGCTTAGACATAATAGCTGCATTAACAGCACACATCCTAATAAATGTGTTGTAGGGGTTCCCTAACATAGGCATTAGGTATTGTGCAACCTTCACACCACCAACGTTTTTAGTTTAACAAGGCAAGGTTCATTAGCTCCATAAATCCCGGAGGGACTATAATATAAGACATACACCAGGACAAAGGTAAATACAGCAATGCACACGGCAGGTTAATACTCCTGGAGGTACCCTTCTAATGCTCTGGCAGATATACGTCCAATACTCCAGCAAGTACACTTCCACCCACACATAGGTCAGTATGAGATTTCTCCAGCTCCCTCACTTTGGTGGACTGTCCTTCACTAAATGGTGTGTTCCCTCTCTAGTCCCAAAGACTGCTCAGCTCCTCAGCTGAATCTCCAGTCCTTCCATTCAGATGAAATCCCTAGCATGTCTCTCTCTCAGCTATAACTCACATCTTGGCTCTTTGGCTTACACACTCCCCTCTAGTACATTAACTGACTCACCAGACACTTGCACTGAACCCGTTTCCTGGTTCTTTTGCAAAACAGTGTAGGTTTACTCCTAATCATGACCTGCAGAGCAGGGATTAACCCTGTCCTTCCCAGCTATGTTACAGTATCTATACAAATAGGTATACAGTTAGAATAGGTCCATATATATTTGGACAGAGACAACATTTTTCTAATTTTAGTTATGTACATTACCACAATGGATTTTGAACATTACAATTCAGATGCGGTTTAAAATCAGATTATCAGTTTTAATTCAGTAGGTTGAACAAAATGATTGCTTCAAAATGTGAGGAATTAAAGTATTTTTTACTTGATCCCTTCTTTTCAGGGGCTCAAAAGTTATTGGACAAATTAAATAACTGTAAATAAAATGTACATTTCTAATACTTGGTTGCTAACCCTTTATTGGCAATGACTGCCTGAAGTCTTGAACCCA
The DNA here is from genome assembly GCA_033576535.1 of Allobates femoralis. Taxonomy (NCBI): domain Eukaryota; kingdom Metazoa; phylum Chordata; class Amphibia; order Anura; family Aromobatidae; genus Allobates; species Allobates femoralis. Next base: position 229,254,441 of record JARQOC010000001.1, on the reverse strand, counting down.
TGGACATCACCAGATGCTCTGTTTCTTCCTTTTTAATGCTCTTCCAGGCCTTTACTGCAATGGTTTTCAGTTCCTGTGTGTCTGTAGTTCTGTCTGAGGTTTAGTCTTTAACAAGTGAAATGCATGCTCTATTGGGCTGAGATCAGGTAACTGACTTGGCCATTCAAGAATATTCCACTTCTTTGCTTTAATAAACTCCTGGGTTGCTTTGGCTTTATGTTTTGGGTCATTGTCCATCTGGATTATGAAACACCAACCAATCAGTTTGGCTGCTTTTGGCTGGATTTGAGCACACAGTATGTCTCTGAAAACCCCAGAATTCATCTGGCTGCTTCTGTTTTGTGTCACATCATCAATATACACTAGGGACCCAGTGCCACTGGCAGCCATGCATATCCAAGCCATCACACTGCCTCCACCGTGTCTAACAGATGATGTGGTGTGCTTTGGATCATGAGCTGCACCATGCCTTCTCCGTACTTGTTTCTTTCCATCATTCTGGAAGTTACCGTCACACAGGGAGATATCGCCGCGATGTTGCCGGCGATCGCGGGAGCGCGCATCCTGACAACATCGCGGGGAATGTCAGACTGAGCAACTTACGGCGATGTCGCCGCTAGTTGCCGCGGCTATCGCTAGTGGTTGCCCAGCAACCCAGCGAGCGATAACTCGCAATGTTGGAGATAGGCGGAATCGCCCGCAACGTTGCAGGTTGCCGCGTTACACTGGGCGATCAGGCATGATCGCCCGACAACATCGCCAGGTTTCCCAACATTGTTGGGAACTGGCGATGTTACTCAGGCGATTTTTCCCTGATTATCGCCCTGTCACACGAGGCACTCTCCGGCGATGTCGCCGCAACTTGGCCACGCCCCTCAGTGCCGGCAACATCGCCGGCGATATTCCCTGTGTGACGGTACCTGTAGAGGTTGATCTTGATTTTTAAGATTTTTTTTTTCAGCAAAGTCCAATGTAGCCTTTTTATTCTTGAGGTTTATGAGTGGCTTTCACTATGCAGTGAACCATATATAGTTACTTTACTGCAGTCTTCTCTTTATGGTATATTTGGATATTGATACGCCTACATCCAGAGAGTGCTGTTCACTTTGTTGACTGTTGTGAAGGGTTTCTCTCCAACATGGTCATTATTCAGCGATCATCACCACTGTTATCTTCTGTGGGCGTCCATGTCTTTTGCATTGTTGAGGTCACCAATGCTTTCTTTCTCGTTGAACGAAACTGTAAATTAATGAGGCTAGCCTAAATGAAAGCTAAAATTCTGCACTTTATTTCCATTATATACTATAGTGTAGGAATACTACGGCACACCATGTAAATTTTAAACATGAAACATATTTTTTAAATAAAAGAACTATGTTGTGGGATTAATATTGCTGCAGAGGCGACGTGCCCAGGAACAGGCATCCTCACCCGAAGTCTTTACTTAGGACTCTTTCCTCTTCATAGCTCTTGAATCCATTTGCCTCACATAAGTCGCCCCTTCCAGCATTATTACTCCCACAACAAACCTTCTGAGGTTTCATACCTCTAGCATATTGTTCAGCATTCCTCCCGTGTTAGACTTTACCCTCCAGATCTTTGACAAAGGCTCAAAGCCGAAACATTGGATAAAGAGCCTAAACTGTGTTACAATAAAACACATTATTTTCATAGAACAAATTCAATTTTTTTCAAAAATATTTTTATGTTTAAAATTTACACGGTGTGCCATAATATTCCTATACTCAGGGGCGGACTGGCCCAGGTGGCAGGGGACAAGAAGTGCCCCCCAGGCTGGCGCTTTTGCCCCAATTTAGGGCTGCCCCTTTAATTAATTAATTACGTGGGCTGGTGGCTGTTGTTGCTATGCGGCCACAGCTGCTGCAATTACACAGCCGGCAGTGCGCGGTGATAAATTTCCAACCAGCTTCCTACCGCCAGCACCCATCCCCCCATTACCCCCCCGGGTGCTCACCTGGCCGCAACCGAAAAATTTGTCACATATCAGCTCAGCTTTTACTGCGTATTACTGTTCGTACTGCTTTTCTTTCCTTCCGTTAATAGATATGTCAAGAAAAGCTCAGTGTATACACTGTACAGACACTATGACTCCAGCTTTAGAGTGGCATCCATCACACATAATGTTATCCTTTGAATGAATACACCATGAGTTTTTCAATAACATTTCATGCCATATGTGTAAGGCTGGAAACACACTGGCAAGTGAAAAAACGGTCCGATAGATGTATCCGGGAGTCAGACGACTGTTGTCCGATTTTTGGTCCGTTTTGCATCCAACTGCTATGCGACTGTCTGACATTTTTCTCACATCACATCCGAGTGCAATCCGTTTTTTTTTACCAGCGGCTATTACTGTATAATAATTTACAGGAACATTTTTACAGAATGATAATGTATCAATTAAAAATCGGATCCGACTCGTATGGTCCATGTGTGGAGTGTGGTCCGTGATTTTTGTTGGACCCATAGACTTGCATTGGCGAGTCTCGTCCGTGACTCGCATACTATCGAAGCATTTTGTGACTGACTCATCATCCATGAATCGGATGAGAAAAAAACGTCCGACACTCGGAAATGTGCTCTAGGACATTGAATAACATTGGTCCGACTGCAGTGCGATTTTTATTCGCATTGCAAACGTCCGAATTTCACGCCAGTGTGTCTGTACCCTAAAACAGATACTATTATATATTCTTTACATGAGAAATGCAATCACTCATAGGCATTAATGGAATTCATTGAACACATACATTATGATTAGCTCATATCTTTTTTGTCGTTACACAAAGACCTCAGTTTAAACAAGTAATCAAACAATTTTTTTTTCTAAATCACTGCACCGCTCCTCATATTGTCTATCACACTCAAACTATCACAATTTAACTTCTCATATTTTCTAAAGCGAGGTCTGGGGAACTAGCTGTCTACCTTATGCAGAGGAGTTTCCCTGCAGCCATAAGGAGACCAATAAGTTGATCAGGAGACTTAAAGCCACAATGCTCCTCTGGGAAATATGCAAATCGTCACTTCAATGAAGAAGTGGATGAACTCTAGCGCCACCTTTAGGTAGCAATCCTCAAAGTCTTAGGCTGCTTTCACATCAGCGTTTTACGTTGATCGCGGCAATTTCGGTGAAAAAAACGCAACTGCCGCGATTACCGCATAACGGCTGCACTTGCGGCAAGCCCCATACAATGTCTATGGGGCTTGCGGTAAGTGTGCGGCAAGTGCGGTTTTGGCACTTGCGGCAGGTGCAGCCACGAAAATAATGCGGTATGCAGCGGTTTTTTCGCGGCCGCACCTGCCGCAGGTGCCGATACCGCACCTGCCGCGATCAGCGTAAAACGCTGATGTGAAAGCAGCCTTAGTCGACTCTTTAACAAGCCTTTTAATATGACCAAGGATTTCTGCCAGATCAGAACCCAAAACTACAGATGCTGCGTTTTAGGGTAACTGCCCCAGATCAGAATATCACACACGCTACACTGATGAGGGGCAGTTACCCTGAAACATAGCGTCTGTAGTTTGGGGTTCTGATCTGGCACAAATCCTTAGTCATATTAAAAGGTATGTTAAAGAGTCGACTATGACTTTGAGGATTGCTACCTAAAGGTGGCGCTAGCGTTCATCCACTTCTTCATTGAAGTGACAATTTGCATATTTTCTAATACATCTAGAATTAAACTTTCACTCTGCATTCTTCCATTCTATGCTCTGCTATCAGTACAGCATTACCATATATACTCGCGTATAAGCCGAGTTTTTCAGCCCAAAAATTGGGCTGAAAAGTACCCCCTTCGGCTTATACGCGAGTCAGTGCTGTATACCGATGTATACATCGGTACATACCGATGTATACATCGGTATACAGCAGCCCCCGCATCCCCAGTAATGCAGGGCCCCCCCAGCGTCGCTCCGGTCACCTGTAAAGCAAACTATACTTATCACAGTCCCGCTGTCTGCGCCCGCCGCTGCCGACATCCGCGATCCTCCATCTTCATGCGACTTCTTCCTGTTTCTGTGCTCGTCGCAGGCAATGACGTCATTCCCTGCGACGAGCACAGGAAACAGGAAGAAGTCGCATGAAGATGGAGGATCTCGGACGGCAGCGGCGAGCGGGCGCGGACAGCGGGACTGTGATAAGTATAGTTTGCTTTACAGGTGACCGGAGTCAGGCTGGGGGGCCCTGGATTACTGGGGATACTGTATACTACCGCTGGGGCTGCTATACACTACTACTGGGGCTGTATACACTACCACTGGGGCTGCTATATACTACCACTGGGGCTGTATATACCTCTGGGGCCCTGTATACTACCACTGGGGCTGTATAAACCGCTGGGGCTGTATATACTTCTGGGGCCCTTTATACTACCACTGGGGCTGTATATACTACCACTGGGGCTGTATATACTGCTGGGGCCCTGTATACTACCACTGGGGCTGTATATACTACCACTGGGGCTGTATATACTGCTGGGGCCCTGTATACTACCACTGGGGCTGTATATACTGCTGGGGCCCTGTATACTACCACTGGGGCTGTATATACTACCACTGGGGCTGTATATACTGCTGGGGCCCTGTATACTACCACTGGGGCTGTATATACTACCACTGGGGCTGTATATACTGCTGGGGCCCTGTATACTACCACTGGGGCTGTATATACTACCACTGGGGCTGTATATGCTACCACTGGGGCTGTATATACTGCTGGGGCTGTATATACTACCACTGGGGCTGTATATACTACCACTGGGGCTGTATATACTACCACTGGGGCTGTATATACTGCTGGGGCCCTGTATACTTCCACTGGGGCTATATATACTACCACTGGGGCTGTATATACTGCTGGGGCCCTGTATACTACCACTGGGGCTGTATATACTACCACTGGGGCTGTATATACTACTAGGGCTGCGTCTATACTACCACTGGGGCTGTATATACTACTGGGGCTGCGTGTATACTACCACTGAGGCTGCTGCATCTACCTCTGGGACTGGTGTATACCACACTGCTGGGGCTGTATACTTGTGCTAGGGTCCACCCTCGGCTTATACACGAGTCAATAGATTTTCCCAGGTTTTGGGGGCAAAAGTAGGGGGGTCGGCTTATACACGGGTCGGCTTATACACGAGTATATACGGTACATTATCAACATAAGATGGAACCATCTCTTACTGCTGGGAAAACAGCATGATAATCTTCCCTTCTACATTTTTCTAAATAAACTAAGATAATAGAATATAATACAGTCAGGGGGAATGGAATTGTCATATTCTACAATATGACGGAACAGGAGCTGTGTAATTATTATCAGTAGTTGTAATACATCTTTCTATTTCCTTCTTCTCCAAGTGAACTTGTGTGGTTCCACCCATGCAGTTTCATCATTGACCTCCTTGAGAGAACATGAATAAATGTCATCCCGGTGGAGGGAGGGCAGTATGACATGATGTATCTGAAGAGAAGGAATCCATGAACTTTCAGATAAAAATAAACAACTGAGTATTTGGTGCACAAATTTTCTGCTGCAAAACTACACCCTGTGGCAGGAAACCACACCACAAAATGCATGCGTTCTTGGTGCAGATTGTGATCATGTGTTTTTGTTAGTATAGTCAGTGGTTAGGAGGGCTACAGATCGCAGCAAACAATTGGCATGATCATTTTTTTGTCCTGATCACAGTTTGCACCATAAATGCAAAAAACAAATGAGCATTGACAGGCATACAGGATTGTGACAAAAGTTGACACAAAAACGCATAAAAAATGCAGTGTCGACACACCACCAAACTGTAGATCAGCACCTTTCTTGTCATACACCCTAAACAAAAAACATATGAACAGTCTCTTACAGACTTGTTCATATACTGCCTTTTTTGCCTCTTTTTTTTCTGTGATTTTTCAATGGTAATAAAAGTGCACATTACAGTCCCATCAAAGTGGATGAGCTTTCTGAAATCTCATGCACATGCTGTTTATTTTTTCCTTGTGGATTTACCCCGTTAAGTGTTTAGTTTTTCTTAAATCTGCGGCATGTCAATTCTTTCAGTGTTTTTCACCTATTCAAATGAATGGGAGAAAAAAACACATGAATAAAGCAAGTAAAACTGGAAAAAATGCATGTTTTTCCTGTGAACACTGCAAAAAAGTCTGCTGCAAATATTCAACGTGTGCATATACCCTGACATGATACCAGAAGAACTATGAATTTAACTTATACATGATTATAGAAGAAACTATTGTGTCAGCAATGGTAAGTATTTAAAAGGTTGCTTAATATGTTATGTATAGTGTTACTATCAGATATTATAAATTTAGGTGATCATTTGCTTTGATTGCCCATTTATTAGGCCGGGGGCAGACTAGTGTATGGCGTCCAATGTGAGAGCATCATATGCGATATGCTAATGATACTCAATTCAGACTCTGGTGTGAGCGTGAGCTGAGTGTCATGTATCTGTTGTCTGATCCTGCATTCACATCAGAGGTGCGAATGAGAGGAAGAGATCAAACTCTCCATCTCCTCCATTGGCAGCCTTGGCGTATATCGCACTGCACTCAAATATCTTCTGAGTGCAGTGCGATGTTTCACTTGCACCCATAGACTTGTATGGGTGCGAGTGATCCGAAACTCATTGACAATCGCAGCATGACGTGATTTTTTTTTTTTCCTTAGTCCAATTAGCACTGAGGGAAAAAATGTAGATCTTAACTGCAGGATAATCTAACTCTAAGGCGGCCGTCACACGCAACGATTTCTTGCCCGATATCGTTTAAGCGATCTCCTTTTTGATCGCTTAAGCGATATCGGGCAAGAAATCGTTGCATGTAATCAAGCGATTTACGATGTGAAATCGCTTGATCGTGACATCGCAGATCTGAGCTCCGGAGCTCAGATCTAGCGATGAACGATGTTACGATCTGCTTCATCGTGGTGTATAACACCACGATGATCCATCTCCCAGCGGCAGAGCCTATGCTGGGAGATGGTAACTATGATACACGTCGGGTAACTAAGCGACGCGCGGCGCCTAGTTACCCGATGTGTACCATAGTTACCAGCGAGATCGCGGATCCACATCGCTGGTGAGTCTGTCTGTGTGACAGCTCACCAGCGATGTGAGCGATATTGTAAGCGATCGCGCGTGCACGTGATCGCTTACAATATCGCAAGAGATATCTCAGCGTGTGACGGCCGCCTAACATGGGGCTAAGTGCAATTCAAGATTTTCTCACATTGCACTTGTACAACTCCACATGCCAGTGTAACTCTACCCTTAACAGTATAAGTTAAGGAGTTTTAGTGTTGACGTCAATAAAACCCATTTGGGTGTCCTATTATTACCTTTGTGCAGAATGTGCCATCCTGATGGGTTCAGGATGACGTCTCATGTAGGACATGTTCACCGGTCTTACCTGTAGTAGCTTGCCATCACTTTTAGTCAGACCAGCCATATTTCCTAAAAAGTAATTTGCATTCCATACAACTTTACAATTGTTTAAGAAAAGGGTTTGTTAGTAAATATTAGATTAGTGTGAGGACTGGCAGAATAGCTTTGTGCAACTACCGTATATCCAATTAAACACAGACCAGTTGAATGCTTTATGCTATTTTATGCCTATTTATTCTCATTTAAAAATGTACATGTTTACACAGAGTATTTTCTTCCTAACAGATAACTCGGGTCCTCTGGTGGTACTTCTTTTCCAAGCTTATTGAGTTCATGGACACTTTCTTTTTCATTCTCCGTAAAAACAACCACCAGATCACCGTCCTACACGTGTATCACCATGCGTCCATGCTTAGCATCTGGTGGTTTGTCATGAACTGGGTACCCTGTGGACACTGTGAGTATTGGTCCCTCAGTTTGAGTAACATATATACCATAGAGCTTTTGTGAACACACATGGATTGGCCATTTAAACATTGTAATTTACCTCATTGTGAATGATATAGAGAGAAATCCTTTCACACAATGCTCCTGGTTTTTCATTTCATCTCCCTTCATATAGTGTCTTCATGACATTACTTCAGTTTCCATTTACAACCTTTTTGCTTTTTTAATGGTACAATAGAATAAAACTCGCAGTAGAGTGGCATTGTTTCCTGTCAACTTGGTTTGTATATTATTTTCATGTTCCTGTCTAATGAGTTCCCAAGTTTCCAGCCCCACCTCTGTAATAAAGCTGGCCATAGAGGAGGCCCAAGAGCCAGTGCTTGGGAAACGATGCCTTGGGACATCATCCACACCTCATAAGGTGAACAATCTGAAATGCAGCTTTTGACAGTGGGGAATTGTTCTGCCTTTAGCTGATACTGAATATCTCAATCTATTCTGTGCAAAACGCCATATTATTAAAATGGAGTGTAACTTTTTCCGAGCTGGTTCACATGAATAGAGAAAGTTGCTCAAAATAAAATGATGATGTAAAATATGCCACTATTACATTATCAGATTTGCTGAATTATTGGATACCCATTAAAGCAGGGGTGGGGAACCTTTTTTCTGCCGGGGGCCGCAAAAAAATTATCACCTTGAAAATTCTCCTGTCATATTTGGTCAAACAATTACCGTTTTTTTTCGCTTTCTAAAATGCACAGGATTATAAAACACACCCCAAATTTCGTGAAGGAAAAGAGAAAAAAATAATTTTTAATAGGGTCCGTCTTGTAATGTCAGTTTCTATCTCACAATCAGTATGTATGCCTGTCATCCTTGTACATGACCCTCACATTCCTGGTATACAGTGTTGGCCAAAAGTATTGACACCCCTGCAATTCTGTCAGATAATACTCAGTTTCTTCCTGAAAATGATTGCAATCACAAATTCTTTGGTATTATTATCTTCATTTAATTTGTCTTCAATGAAAAAACACTAAAGAGAATGAAGCAAAAAGCAAAACATTGATCATTTCACACAAAACTCCAAAAATGGGCCGGACAAAAGTATTGGCACCCTCAGCCTAATACTTGGTTGCACAACATTTAGCCAAAATAACCGCGATCAACCGCTTCCGGTAACCATCAATGAGTTTCTTACAATGCTCTGCTGGAATTTTAGACCATTCTTCTTTGGCAAACTGCTCCAGGTCCCTGATATTTGAAGGGTGCCTTCTCCAAACTGCCATTTTTAGATCTCTCCACAGGTGTTCTATGGGATTCAGGTCTGAACTCATTGCTGGCCATCTTACAAGTCTCCAGTGCTTTCTCTCAAACCATTTTCTAGTGCTTTTTGAAGTGTGTTTTGGGTCATTGTACTGCTGGAAGACCCATGACCTCTGAGGGAGACCCAGCTTTCTCACATTGGGCCCTACATTATGCTGCAAAATTTGTTGGTAGTCTTCAGATTTCATAATGCCATGCACACTGTCAAGCAGTCCAGTGCCAAAGGCAGCAAAGCAACCCCAAAACATCAGGGAACCTCCGCCATGTTTGACTGTAGGGACCGTGTTCTTTTCTTTGAATGCCTCTTTCTCCATTCGCCTTCCACGACAGCATTGGAGGATGTCGTCCACGCCCTATTGGGGGACAGGAACACAGAGAGGTTAAAAGCCCCTCCCCTTCCTCAGTACTCCAGTGTCTTCCTTTCCCCCTTGGGGCATGGAGAGGTTCCAGTGCTGTCAGGCCGGCAGAGGCAGCATTGTGGTGTACTTACAGCCGGGCCAGGGATGGACGTCGGGGGTGGCCTCCTCCTCCTTCTCGGGGCTCCCGTGGTGGGACCATCCGGCCTTCCTGCGTCCTACGGGGCAAAGCAGGCCGTGTATTGCAACGCCGGAGGCCTATTCAGCTCTCCGGCGTCTCCCTCCTCCAGCTGCGGTCCCTGGGGCATGCATCAGAGGTGCCGCCGAGGCACTTCCGGTTTCGGGCGGCGGCTCCTGTAAGGGCTGTGGCAGGCTGGGCGCGGCTCCAGGGAACCCAGCAGGACTTTCGCGCGCTACTGCCCGCGGCCGGTGACCAGGAGGAGGGAGGGAACAGGTGTTCCTCGTTGGGGGCACGGTACTTCTGGATAAGTACCCGCCGGAAGCTACACCCAGGTAAGGCTGATCCCTTAAACATGGAGGGTGATAGGCTTCCACCTCTGCTTCTGCAGAGCCCAGCGTTCCCCCAGCTCATGTAAGTTTCTGGGGGTGGTCACAAGGGGTAGCGTTATTTAAGCCCTGCTCTCACACATGGGACCCCCTTCTCTTCCCTTTTTGTCTATAGGGAGACGAGGGCCGTCTGTGAAAGGGAGCAATAATGTGGTTGCGGCACAAAATTTCCCTCTTCCTACAACAAGGTGTCGGCCATGACTGACAGGGTTGTCAGGATGGACTCCCCATCCTTGCTTGAGGAGCTCCAATCCATTAGGGAAGAGGTGCAGGCTTCTATCTCGGCATTGCGGGGTTTTGCTGCAGCTACCGGGCCTTCCCCTCCGTAAGAGAGGAAGCTCCAGGATTGTGACTCTGTGGATCTCATGGAGGCTGGCCAGAGCTCAGCGTTAGAGGACGGCAAGGATATTGCCGCTGTTGCCTCTGTCCAGACACGAGAATGTGGACACTACTATTTTTCCACGGAGTCTATGGGTGCATTGGTGGACACTGTCCATTGTACCATGGGAGTAGAGGTGGTGGAATCCCCTTCTTCTGTGCAGGCCTAAATGTTCAGAGGCCTGAAGGGTAAGCGGCTCACCCCATCCGAGTGAATTGGAGGGTGATGACTTTGTCTGGGAGGTCCCGAAGGTGGACATCCAGGTGGCCAGGGTAGCATTCAGCTGCTGTTGTAAACCCATTGTGCATGCCCTTGACACATTGTTGAAGCTAAGCAGCAGGAGCCTCAGTCACGGGCTGGATGGGAGACCTCATGAGAGACCCAATGGGAATCTCTATGGAAGTCTCTATAAAGTCAATGGGACTTCTAACATGAAGGTCTATGGCAGTATTCCATTTGGGAAGCTTAGCATATAAGACCGCGTTGCCTTTTGAAGATTCCTCCCGGTTGAAGGACCCCCTCGTTCGTAAAATGGGGAGTGTCCTCAAAAAATCCTGGGAGGCGGCAGCTATGTCTTTAACGGTGTACATTTCCTCTACATGTGAGCAGGTCTCTCTTTAAGTGGCTCACCCAGCTGGGAGAATTCATCCTGCAGGGTACTCCCAGGGAGGAGCTTTGGACTCCATTCCACTTCTGAGACGTGCTACGGGCTTCCTGGCCGATGCCTCTGCTGAGTCGTTCCGCGTTGGCGCCAGGTGCGCAGTGTTGGCTTACACAGCTCGCAGGGCAGTGTGGCTTACAAGGTGGAATGGGGAGGTCACGTCTAAGCTCCAGCTGTGTGGCCTCCCCTTGCAAAGGGCATTGGATGACATCCTGGAAAAGGTGTCAGACCGGAAAAGGTGTCTCCCGGAACAGGAGCCCTTTCGGAGGCAGTCCTTTTGGCCTGAGCGCAGCCAACCCTCCCAGTCTAAAGGGAAGGGTAAGTCTGGTCGCTGGGCATTCCAGTACGGGAACAAGACCCGTAATATCTTGCTCCCCCAGCAGCGGCATCACCAGCCGCCCCTAAACAAGGTCGCCTTCCCCATTGCGGGGCGGCTCCTGCGGTTTCTGCCACAGTGGCAAGCAATCTCCTTGTGCCCTTGGATCCTCTCGACCATTTGGGAGGGTCTACGCTTGGAATTCGAGAGCCAGCCCCTCCGTGTCTTCGAGTCCTCTCCCTTCCTCAGGGGGACTCTTGCACGGTTTTTCTTGTCGGGTCTGCGACACCTGTTGGATTCGGGTGTGGGGTCCCCGGTTCTCTCTGGAGAGGAGGGCCAGGGCCGCTACTCCAGGTTGTTATGGACCTCCAGAACGCGTATTCTCATGTCCCCATTCACCCGTCCCACAAGCGCTTTCTGTGATTCACGATCCCCGGGGCAGGCGGGACGGTCCATTCACGGCTTAATGTGCTGCCCTTTGGGATTTCGTCGGCCCCAGAGGTTACCAAACTCATGGGGGAAGCGATCACATTCATCCAGACCCAGGGGATATGTATGCTTCCCTATTTAGACGACATGTTGGTGGTGGCTCCTTCGGCAGTGCTTCTGCGCACAAAGGTCTCCAACACATTGGAGATTCTTCAGTCCCTGGGATGGGTACCCAATCTTCGGGAATCGGAACGGGTGCCTGCAACCCGACGTCAATTTTTGGGAGTCTTGCTGGCCTCCTCCAGACAGACCTCGTTCCTTCCTGCGGCATATCAGCTTTTGCGCCGCGTGAATCTGACCCGCTTCCGGGCAAGGGGGTCGCCCTCCTTGCGGGAAGCAATGTCCCTGTTAGGGGCCATGATGGCCTGCATTCAGTCAGTAACATGGGCTCAGGCTCCTTCCCGACTGCTCCAGGAACACATACTGAGTTCCTGGGACAGACGTCAGGATTCCTTAAACTCGCGGGTCCGGACCCCGGGGCGGGTGGTAACCTCGCTTTCCTGGGGATGAATCCCAGACACCTTCCTGTGACCTCCGTTCCCACTGATGCTAGCGGTTCCGGTTGGGGCACGATGGTAGTTCGCACACCGTTCCAGGGGATTTGGAGTCGCTCGGTCAGTCGCCAGTCTTCAAACTTCTGGCAGTGGAGGAAGCGCTTCTTGCTGCAGCTCACGTTCTCCGGGGTCATCATGTCAAGGTCCTGTCAGACAATGTGACTACGGTTGCTTTCTTGCGGTACCAAGGCGGTACTCGTGGCTTACACTTGCAGGGGCTGGCAAGACTGTTCTTTTTGTAGGCAGAACGCCATCTTCTCTCCTCCTCGGCAGTACATCTGAAGGGAATGGCCAATGTACAGGCAGATTCTTGAGCCGCACGGAGGTCCACCCAGGAGAATGGTGCTTCCATCCGGAAGTATTTCGCTCTCTTACAGACAGGTGGGGTGTCCTATCAACCTGTTCGCTTCGGGCTCGAATACAAAGGTGCCAACCTTTTTCTCCCTGACGCGGTTGGACCATCCTCGGGGGCTGGACGCTTTTGCCCATTCCTGGGACTTCCGGTTGGTGTATGCATTTCCTCCAATCCCGCCACTTCCCAAAACGTTGCAACGGATTCGGGCGGAGGGGTTGACACTATCCTGGTGGCTCCCCTGGGGCCCAAACTGGCGTGGTACGACGCCATCCGAGACCTGGGCCTGGAGGGACCGATTATGTTAGCCCAGTCTCAACCTACTGTCCCAGGGTCCTCTGTTTCACCCGGGCCCTCAGTGGCTCATTCGGGCGGCCTGGCTGTTGCGGCCGGGATCCTGAGGACCAAGGGTCTCTCCCAGGCAGTGATCCGCACGCTTCAGCAGAGCAGGAAGCCTGTCACAAACGCTATTTACGGGAGGGCTGGCATCGGTTCCTGTCCTGGTGTGCTCCTTCCATCCCGACCATGCATCATCCTAATGTGGCCCAACTCTTGGATTTTTGCAGCGTAGCTTGGATTTGGGGCTTCGGCCGAGCACTCTTTAAGTCCAGAGGTCGGCACTTGGGGCGGTTTTTGCCCAGGATCTTGCTTCCCATCCAGGGCTCAAGCAGTTTTTTTACTTCTGCTTGGGGGTGGCGTCCCCGGATTCGGCCTTCTATCCCTCCCTGGGATTTGATGCTTGTTCTCCAAGGACTTGCTCGAAGTCACTTTGCACCCTTGTCTGCTGCATCCCTTACGTCTCTCTCTCACAAGGTGGCGTTTTTGGTGGCCATCACTTCTGCTCCCAGAGTTGGAGAACTGCAGGCACTCTCTGTCTGGGCTCCGTGCCTCGTGGTGTCCGTTGTTGGCATTACGCTTCGTTTGCATTCATCTTTTCTTCTGAAAGTTGTCGGCTTTCCATCGGTCCCAGGATGTGGTTCTGCCTTCAATTTGTCAATCTCCTGCTAATGCGGCTGAGGCCGTGTTTCACTCCTTGGATGTTCTTCGGACTGTCCTCTATCTCCGAGAGTCTGCTTCCTGGAGGTTAGATCAGAACCTGTTTGTTCGGCTTTTGGGAATAATACAGGGAAAAAGACTTCCCAGGCTACCATCACTTCCTGGATCAAGAAGGCAATCTGTGAGGTCTACGTCGCTCCGGTCCTTGCTCCTCTTGTGGGGTTGAAGGCTCCTTCAACTCGGGCTGCTGCTACTCCCTGGACGGAGCAGGCTGGAGCTTCATCGGAGCTGATTTGCAGAGCGGCTACGTGGTAGCCTCTCCTCACTTTTTCTCGCCTCTATAGGTTAGATCTGTCCTTCAGTCGGGATCTGTCCTTTAGTAGGAGAGTCCTACAGGCAATAGTCCCACCCTGAGGAGTATCGGTGGTATTCCTCCAATGCTGTCGTGGAGGGCGAATGGAGAAAACTGAATTAGTCCTTACCGGTAATTCCTTTTCTTGGAGCCTTCCACGACAGCATCAGTTCCCCCCCTTGTTGGTGTTTGGTTCCGGTTTGTATCAGATAATCCATGGCTAAGGGTGATCTTGGTAAACACTGGAGTACTGAGGAAGGGGAGGGGCTTTTAACCTCTCTGTGTTCCTGTCCCCCAATAGGGCGTGGACGACATCCTCCAATGCTGTCGTGGAAGGCTCCAAGAAAAGGAATTACCGGTAAGGACTAATTCAGTTTTTTTTTTCTCCTGTAAACTCTATGTTGATGCCTTTGCCCAAAAAGAGAGAACATTCTTCCAAAACGTTGTATGCTTTCTCAGGTAAGTTTTGGCAAACTCCAGCCTGGCTTTTTTATGTCTCGGGGTAAGAAGTGGGGTCTTCCTGGGTATCCTACCATACAGTCCCTTTTCACTCAGACGCTGACGGATAGTACGGGTTGACACTGTTGTACCATCGGACTGCAGTGCAGCTTGAACTTGTTTGGATGTTAGTTCAGGTTCTTTATCCACCATCCGCACAATCTTGCATTGAAATCTCTTGTCAATTTTTCTTTTCAGTCCACATCTAGGGAGATTAGCCACAGTGCCATGAGCTCTAAACCTCTTGATGACACTGCGCACGGTAGACACAGGAACATTCAGGTCTTTGGAGATGGACTTGTAGCCTTGAGATTGCTCATGCTTCCTCACAATTTGGTTTCTCAAGTCCTCAGACAATTCTTTGGTCTTCTTTCTTTTCTCCATTCTCAATGTGGTACACACAAGAACACAGGACAGAGGTCGGGTCAACTTTAATCCATGTCAACTGGCTGCAAGTGTGATTTAGTTATTGCCAACACCTGTTAGGTGCCACAGGTAAGTTACAGGTGCTGTTAATTACACAAATTAGAGGAGCATCACATGATTTTTCTAAGGGTGCCAATACTTTTGTCCACCCCCTTTTTTATGTTTGGTGTGGAATTATATCCAGTTTGGCTTTAGGACAATTCTTTTTGTGTTTTTTTCATTGAAGTCAAATTAAATGTAGATAATGCCAAAGAATTTGTGATTGCAATCATTTTCAGGAAGAAACTGAGTATTATCTGACAGAATGGCAGGGGTTTCACTACTTTTGGCCAACACCGTATATGTCCCCAACCCTGGTTCATGGTCCCCCATCCTGGTATATATGTTCCTCATCCTGGTACAAGCCCCCCATCCTCACCATGGCTTACCGAGGAGGGCTTGCAGTGGAGGAGAGGTGGTGCAGAAAGCAGGTTTGCAGGGCTCGGAGCTGCGGGCCTGTCAAGGCGATGTGCAGTGGTGGATGCCATTTTCTTGTGTTCCTGCATGCATTGCCAAGCTGGAGCTCTGCCTCTAGCATCCAGACTTCCAGAAAATGGTTGCGGAGGTGGCGTATGTGCAGATCGAGATCCGCGGACGTATTCTGGAAGTCTGGATGCTACAGGCAGAGTTGCAGCTTGGCAAAGCATACAGGAACACGGGAAAATAGCCGCCCCCACCCCACATTACCACAACACCCCCGCATTATGGCCCACAGCTTTACACCCACCCTCCGTGGACCCTGCAAATCTGCCTCCTGCACCTTCGCTCCATCATCACAACCCCTCCTTGGTATGTTGTTTTTTGGTTTTTTTTTTAATTGGGGGAGGAGTGCATTTTATAATCCGAAAAATACGGTAATTAACTCACCCCCTACTGTGGTGGATGGAGAGGCTAGTCTATGGTGTGGCTCTGATGTTCGGTGATATTGATCTAGTTGCTTCTCATGGTTGCTTTCTAGGTTTGCGTCGGTCTGGAGCGCAGTCAATTCTTTGTGGTAAATTATAGGATGCACTGGGACTGCTATATATCCATCCCACATGACACGCTTAGTGCATATACAGTACAGACCAAAAGTTTGGACACACCTTCTCATTCAAAGATTTTCTGTATTTTCATGACTATGAAAATTGTAGATTCACACTGAAGGCATCAAAACTATGAATTAACACATGTGAAATAATATGACTTAACAAAAAAGTGTGAAACAACTGAAAATATGTCTTATATCCTAGGTTCTTCAAAGTAGCCACCTTTTGCTTTGATTACTGCTTTGCACACTCTTGGCATTCTCTTGATGAGCTTCAAAGCAGCAAAGCACCCCCACACCATCACAGCTCCTCCTCCATGCTTCACGGTGGGAACCAGGCATGTAGAGTCCATCTGTTTCCAAATATATTTATTGAAATTTTTGATAACAAAGGGAAGAGGGAAGGGAGGGAACAAATCCACAATACAAACATTTAAGGGACAGGTTACAATGAAAGTCATACACAGGTATCCATAACATTGGAAAGACAAAAAATCGAAATAATCAAGAAAAATAATCTGAGCACTATAGCTTAGTAATAGTTAAACAAACAAAGAAAAAACAAAGCTTGGTTAACAAAGAGAAGAAATAAAGTACGTCAATTGACCTTATTCAGTAGAGCTGGTGAATAAGCAATAAGCCAAGTATCCCAATGTTCCAGATATTTGGCAAAGTTGTTGTTTCTGATGGCAAAGTTATGTTCATACACGCTATGATGAGATCTTGGCAGTGAGAAGAATATGTGAGATAATGCATCTTAAATTTTTTGGGAGATCCTCAATCCCAATAGATAGAGGGCCATCTGTGGTAAAATAGTAATATTAAATCCTGTGGTATCAATTATGAGGGATTTTACATCAGTCCAAAATTTAAGTAACTTAATGTAGAGTCCATCTGTTCATCTTTTCTGCGTCGCACAAAGACACGGAGGTTGGAACCAAAGATCTCAAATTTGGACTCATCAGACCAAAGCACAGATTTCCACTGGTCTAATGTCCATTCCTGTGTTCTTTAGCCCAAACAAGTCTCTTCTGCTTGTTGCCTGCCCTTAGCAGTGGTTTCCTAGCAGCTATTTTACCATGAAGGCCTCCTCTTAATAGTTGTTGTAGAGATGTGTCTGCTCCTTGAACTCTGTGTGGCATTGACCTGGTCTCTAATCTGAGCTGCTGTTAACCTGCGATTTCTGAGGCTGGTGACTCGGATGAACTTATCCTCCGCAGCAGAGGTGACTGTTGGTCTTCCTTTCCTCGGGCGGTCCTCATGTGAGCCAGTTTCTTTGTAGCACTTGATGGTTTTTGCAACTGCACTTGTGGACACTTTCAAAGTTTTCCCAATTTTTCGGACTGACTGACCTTCATTTCTTAAAGTAATGATGGCCACTCGTTTTTCTTTACTTAGCTGCCTTTTTCTTGTCATAATACAAATTCTAACAGTCTATTCAGTAGGACTATCAGCTGTGTATCCACCAGACGTCTGCACAACACAACTGATGGTCCCAACCCCATTTATAAGGCAAGAAATCCCACTTATTAAACCTGACAGGGCACACCTGTGAAGTGAAAACCATTTCTGATGACTACCTCTTGAAGCTCATCAAGAGAATGTGAAGAGTGTGCAAAGCAGTAATTAAAGCAAAAGGTGGCTACTTTGAAGAACCTAGAATATAAGACATATTTTCAGTTCTTTCACACTTTTTTTATTAAGTATATGATTCCACATGTGTTCACTCTTGTTTTTGATGCCTTCAGTGTGAATCTACAATTTTCATAGTCATGAAAATACAGAAAAATCTTTGAATGAGAAGGTGTGTCCAAACATTTGGTCTGTACTGTACATCGATGGGGGCATGTACAGCACTACGAAGCGCTTGGGCCATATACATCACTGGAGACGGTGGGGAAATATTCAGCACTGGCGGCATATACATCACTGGGGACGGTGGGGAAATATTCAGCACTGGGGGGAGGGGCTGAGGGCATATACAGCACTGGGGAGGGCTGGGGCATATACAGCATTAGGGATGGTGGGGAAATGTTCAGCACCGAGGAAGGCTGGGGCAAATACATCGCTGGGGACAGTGTGGGAATAATCAGCACTGGGAGAAACCTGGGGGAAATACAGCACTGAGGAAGACTGAAGCATATTCAGCACTGGGGAGAGCTGGCAGCATATGTAGCATTAAGGAGGGCTGGCGGTAAATACAGCATTTGGGAGGGCTGGCGACAAGTACAGCACTAGGGAGGGCTGGTGGCAAATATAGCACTGGGGAGACCTGGGGGCAAATACAGAATTGGGGAATATTAAGCACTGTGGAGGCCTAGGCTGCTGGGGGGTGCATAGGCTGGGGGGCACATAGGCTGAGGCGGTGGAACATGCACTGCAGAGGGGCACATGCACTGCTGGTGGGCACATAGACTGCTAGGGTGAGAGCACATAGACTGCGGGATGACAAATTCACTGCTTGGGGCACATAGATTGCTGGGTGTGGCGGCACATACACTGCTGGGGGCCACATATACACTACAGGGTGGTGCAAATGCAAAAGTTCTTGTACTGCTGCTCCTCTTCATCTGTGGGTAGAGACTGAACATGTAAGCACTGAGAATGTGATTCTTCAGTGTAATGTACTCAGCATTCAGTACTGAATGCTATGTCCACGCAGTTCAAACGCTGATTTAAAGGGCCAGCAGCCGCAAAGTGCGACTGCCGTCCCAAGCATTGTGGTCCCCGGCAATCTGCCTGGGAGCCGGAGGAAAGGTTTGGCCCACGGGCCGGAGGTTCCCCATCCCTGCAATAAAGGAATTTCATTGTACTAGACTTATCTAATGAAATTCCCTACTAAGCTGACAATATAGGAGCTCTCTGGACACGGATTGCGTACCCCTGTCATATCCGTGTCTGAACAAGTTCCCACATAACACGCTTCCGTCCCCAGGTTGCACTGTACTTTCACTGCAGATGCTGCTGGGAAACGCAAATGTGTTTCAGGTTTAACTTTGCTATAGCTGGAATGTCTTGTCCCACAAATCAGTCAACCATGTTCCTGGTTAAAGCTGATTATCTGCTAGAATTAACTTCCTGCTGGCAGCCTCGAGTGGGGCTCTTTACCATTTAAATCCCCAGAATGCTGTCTTAAGGTGACTGCTCAGCTGGAAACACATTCTCCAAGTGACATGCAAGTTAAGGCCCTGTTTCACATGCGGTAGCAATATCACTAACGATATCACCGCAACGTCACAGGTTTTGTGATGTAGCAGCGACCTCGCCAGCGTATCGCTGTTTGTGACACACACCAGCGAGCGGCCCCCCACTGTGAGATCACTGATCATTAACGAATGGCCTGGACCATTTTTCGATCAGCAATCTCCCGCTGGGCATGCTGCATCGTGGTCCACGACCAGCGATCCCCCCATTCTGTGGCCGAGACCCTGACAGCTCCCAACAACTGTTGGGTGTCGGCGCATCACTGGTAAGTCTGCCTGTCTGGCATCTCACCAGCGACCACTTAGCAATGTTCCAGCGATCCTGGCCAGGTCGGATCGTTGGTGGGATCGCTGGAACATCGCTATGTGTAACGGGGCCTTAACTCGCACGAGTCTCGGATCATTCACCCGGGATCGCTTCCCCTCTCTGGACAGGAGCAGTGGAGCTACATAGAAAAATATACTACTGACAGTATCCCGTCCAAAGAGGCAGGGGTCGTGCTGGGTGAATGATCCGAGACTCGGTGCAAGTAACTCGCATGTCACTCGGACAGTGTATTTCCAGCCTTACAGTATAAACTGACCCTGGTTGAGTTCCTTTACAGCTGTTTTCGTAATCCCACCTGTTCTAATCTTTTGCTGAATTTATATTGTTTTAGTTCAAAAATGTCTTATATCAATATAACAGATTATAATAAACAATCAAGTTCCACAAATGAGGATAAACACATTGTATTGTACACGAAATATAAAGTTTACAGTCTAGTAAGTAGTGACTTGTTTTTTAAATATAGGGGGGGAGAGAAGAAGAAATAAAAAAAAAAGAAATGAGGGGTGAGAAAAACATGCAGATGTGTTTTTATTTATAGTGTATGTAAACTTCTGGTATCAGCTGTATATCCCCCTGACCAATTGGATTGACAGGGACGGGGATTTCAATTTCGTGGATATATAGATTCTAGCCTTATAGTGTTGTAACATAAGAGGCAAAAAGTTTTATTTTGTCAGCCCTGCAACTTGTCACCCAAAAACATAATAGATGGGCCAAGTTGAATGGAACTCCGATAGTGCTCTGATTGAGAAGCTCAACTTGTTTTCAGAAAGCTTGGACATGGAGCAAGACCACCAAATACTGTATATTTCATATCACCAGACCTGTTACTTCCTCTAAAACATTTCTTAGATATGTTTGGGTACAGCATTTCTAGTCTAAGTGGGACATAGTATGCCCTGTGTAATACATTGATGTTTCTGTTGATTTATTTTTCCTATTGTTATGATATTTCAGCACTGTTGCCATCTTTCTAAGATCATTGGGTGGTTTAGGTCCCGACCTTATATTGTTTAGACTCTTGCTCTGATTGACAAATCTGCCTTAGTTTTTGCCTGCTGTGATTTCGACCTAGCCTGTATGATGACCCTCTCCTGCCAGATCACTCAACCAGCAAGTAGCCACTCAGCAGATGTATTCAAAGAGCCCTGCGGAAGTGTAGATCCCTGTATAGGAGTTAAAGAGTAAAGGCCAGGGTTTACCGGGGACTTACTAAGCAGAGTGGCTAGTGCTGAGTCTTTCTAGAAGACCTTGTAAGAGCTGCCAGTCTACCACAAACCATGCCCCCTTACACCCCCATTACATATGAGTACTATATATATATATATATTATATATATATATATATATAGTATATATGAATAATGATATGACAGTAAGTTATATGATGTGTGTCACTAGCTGTTTTGTTCTTTTTCAGCCTACTTTGGTGCCACTCTCAATAGCTTTATTCATGTCCTTATGTACTCTTACTACGGACTGTCAGCTATTCCAGCCATGCGACCTTATCTATGGTGGAAGAAATACATCACTCAATGTCAGCTGGTAAGCATGCCATTTATTTATGTGTACAGTCATATCTGCCATCCATAGCTCTGTGGAATTAATAGTGCTATATAAATGAATAAATATTATAATATTATTACTATTATTATTATTATTATTATTATTATATTATTATTATCATAATATTGTATTTTTATGTGTAATATTTTATTTCTCCACTCTGGTTTTCATTTATAGTAAGGTGTTGAGAATGATCTTGGTTCACAAAGCTGGTGATACTTTAGTTAATAGTTTTCCTAAGGCCGAGGTTCCACTTGTGAGGAGACTCTCATGTGTCTTACATTAGCCAACACCACCGCTGGCTCTTTGGACAAGAACGTGTCATCTGCATGTATTTCTGCATTGCAGCTCAACTCTCCTGTCCAGAGAGTGAGCGGACGTGTTAGGTGATGAGATGTGAGACAAGCGCGAGTCTCTTGCAAGTGGAACCCCTGCCTCAGGGTTTGTCTATGTTATATGTGCCTGCCTATTTTTTTGTTTGTTTTCTGCTTTGTGGGTGAAGGCTAGCAATTTTAGCGTGATTTATCAAATGCAACTTTTTAAATAGTTTGGAGCAACTTCACTGCAGTCCCCTCCTGGTTTATTTTGTATTTTTGAGTACGCCACAATTTTGGCACAAGTTTTGCGAGTTTGGACAATAGAAGTCACAAAAGACAGGAAGGAAGTTTAAAGGGAACCTGTCACCTTATGCGACCCCCCTGACCTTTCATTAGCTGTCCCTACACCTTCCTAGCTGCTCCCTAACCATACCTCTTTGCTGTAAATCCGCCCTATAAAGATGCTTAAAAATGACTTCTAACTTACAGGCCGTCACTCAGTCAGGAGACTGGAAAGGCGGCTCCAGGCTCCATTCTCCCCTCCTCTCTGCATCACTGCACACCCCGCTGGGCGTCATTATTCTTTCCTCGTCTCCTCCTCTGTTGGAGTCTCCCGCCCTCCTCTCCTCCTGTGATGCACCGGGCGGTACGTCATATCAAGCCTTGTGCATTGCGGGGCTTAATCATGTGGTACGGCGCCTGCTTCTATATGAGCACTGCGCATGCGCTGGAAGGTCGGAGGGGTAGCATGAGGTGACAGGTTCCCTTTAAGCGTTATTTTTATTTTTTATTTTTTTGAACTTTTCTCCAAATTCAAGAATTGCATGGGCTATTTTGATGACTTGACTTTGGCTCCAAAATTATCGTCTAATATAAATAGAAATGTGACTTAAAAAGCACAAATAATAAATCGGTGCCAATGAGTGAATCCTCATCAATGTGAGACTCAAGTCATCGCAGTTCTCAAATATCACTTCTCACAATATGTTAGGAGTGGTTTCTTCTCATATTATACTACATGAATGTATTAAATAGTGTACTAGGATAGAAGGATAGCTGTGCACTTATGTGTTTTTATGTAAGACCACTGCACATCCAGTGGCTTACGGGGTGTGGTGCAAAAATACAAATCCCATCTGTGTAACGCCGTCTTCACACCACGATTTTTGGGATCCGGGGCTGTTCGAACCAGACAGCTCCGGATCCGATTTGGCCCCTATTGTATCCCTATGGGGCCAGATAGCAGCTATTTGTCATCCGTTTTGCTGTCTGTCTGGCTGGATCCGGGGAATTTTGTCTTTTGCACCGGACACAAAATCGGAGATTGCAGCATTTTTTGTCTCTGGGGCAAAAATCGGACAAAGTCAGATGCTCCCGGATCCGGCACCCATAGCATGGGAGTCTATGGGGGCCAGATCGCGCCAAATCCGACATAAGATCGGACCGGTTCACGGATGCCGGGTGCTGAAAGAGCCACCACTGAATTTCAGCACCTGGAGAGCTCCCTTCAGCCGCTATGCTGAAAGTTCAGCACTCGGACAGCAGCAGCCGCTGATTCCGGCAGAAAACAGGATCGGAGGGCATATTTGCCCTCCGGTTCTGTTTTGTCCGGGGATGTCAGGTTCTGTCTGGTGCTCCCTGCAAAACACCGGACAGAACCTGACAGCACAAAATCGTGGTGTGAAGCTAGCCTAAGAAGCAGTAATATAAAGGTGAATGGCTAGCACTCGAGAAAAAGGACTTGCTACGGTGCCAGTGAACGGATCCTTGATCCCAAATCAATAGTGTCTATAATCACTGCACACATATACTAGAGCAACTTTTTCTAGTATATGTGTTCAGTGATTATAGATGCTAAGAAGCAGTAATAGACAGACACATCACTGGCTGGGAAGCCAATTGTGTTGTGCTAGAACACCATAGACCTAAAAAAGATGGAAGGAATCACTGAAGGTCCCATACACATTAAACTAAAGCTGGCCTATATTGGCAGGATTGGCCAACAGTCTGATGTGTATGGAGCTTCCCTACTCTCGACAGATGTTGACGGAGAGAAGGATTGAGCATTAGTAACTTCAGCGTCCGATCATTTTGTCCGTCATGGAGGTAAGTTGTGCTAGACTCATCTGCCAGCGGCTCTTTCATAGAGAACACAGAGGCAGTCAGTCAAGCTTGAGTGGTTCCTGTGTATGGTGGATTCTGGAGTGATACCTGTTAGCTATCAAATGGGGGCTTTACAGTTTATTTGAAAGAAGTTCTTTTAGAACTCATTCACTATTATAACTCTATACAGGAGCCTAAATGTACCTCCATATGGCTCTGATTTCATAGAGGCTTACAATTATATTTATCTTACTCTCTACAGATCTGTCCTATGAATTTACTCTGCATTGCATGTTATAAATATTACGTTTCTTGTACATGTTGCGTTTGATTGATAGGAAATTATTTTTGTGCATTTTCTCATTTTCCATAGACCCAGTTCGTCCTGACAATGTTTCAGACCAGCTGTGCAATGGTTTGGCGCTGTGCATTTCCCATGGGATGGCTTTATTTCCAGAATGGCTACATGATCTCTCTTATCATCCTCTTTTCTAACTTCTACATTCAGGTATGAATATTTCTACAAATGCATCCTGAAAGAGGACACAACTTTTACCCCAGGCTGCACCAGCAGGAGGCACTGCTGTCTGCTGCCTTCTTTTTGCCGTTACTGAACATAACACTGCCTGGGCGGGCATAAATTTCCTTGTATAGTTTCTTAGCACGAGAGAGTTGAGCTTAGAATTCCTGACCGATGGGACATTTGTTCTTTCCCTAAAATAGACAGACTGAAGGCAGAAAATTATAAATATTTTTCGATGTGTACAGATGTATTCCCAAGATATGTTCCATCAAAATCTGGAAAGTATAAGGATGGTAAAAAATATTATTGCAGTATTTTTATACATGCAGGTTTATCTGCCTAATGTTTATTTTTTTCATTGTAAGCCTCGGTTCGCACCGTTCTATCTCCATGCAAGAAAATCAGTATGATTATCCTAATCAGAGTATGATCAGAGTTTAATCAGAGTGGGATCAGGCTTTCTCTGAGGTGGAGAATAAAAAATAAACGTTTTTTAATCCTCTCCATTATCTCAGTCCTCAAAAAATTGGACCACACTCAGATGTCCTCCGAGAGATGTCTTTCATAAGCGGCCGTCACACGCACAGATATCTCTTGCGATATTGTAAGTGATCACGTGCACGCGTGATCGCTTACAATATCGCTCACATCGCTGGTGAGATGTCACACAGACAGACTCACCAGCGATGTGGAGCCGCGATCCCGCTGGTTACTATGGTACACATCGGGTTACTAGGCGCCGCGCGTCGCTTAGTAACCCGACGTGTACCATAGTTACCATCTCCAAGCATAGGCTCTGCCGCTGGGAGATGGTTCATCGTGGTGTCATACACCACGATGAAGCAGATCGTGACATCGTTCATCGCTAGATCTGAGCTCCGGAGCTCAGATCTGCGATGTCACGATCAAGCGATTTTACATAGTAAAACCGCTTGATTACATGTAACGATGCCAAAACGATATCGCTTAAGCGATCAAAAAGGAGATCGCTTAAACGATATCGGGCTTTAAATCGTTGCGTGTGACGGCCGCTTTAGACCGATAGACTTGTATTCCCAAGAGCCACCCGATTTGACGGAGGCAAATTGTGCATGCTGCAATTTTTTTCCTCGGACCAAGGGAAAAAAATTCGATATGAGAACTGCCTCATTGAATAACTTGAACACTGAATACCTGAGTATTATTCGATTAAAAAAAAAGCACTTGGACCAAAAATACGATCATCTACATGAACTCTAACAATGATAGGCTATTGTCCATATGGTTTTCTATACATCTCTGAAATCCTTTTATAAACTTTTCATATGTGTTAGTCAGAGTAAGGCTGCATTCACACATTGCGTATTTTGCTGCACTTTTTTACGCGCGCTTTTCAAAATACGCAATGTGCCTTTTGCCTGCAGCAAAGTGAATGTGAAATTCACTTTGCAGTGCAGACATTGCGCAAAAATACGCAGTGCGTTTTCCGGGAGGAAGCGCAGCTCCGTAAAAAATTGATATGTCAATTCTTTACGCAGCTGCTCCTGCGTATTCTCCCTGTCATATCACAGAGGGGAGGATGAATCTTGCTTCCTCCTCCCCTCTGTGACAGCTGTGACAGCCCCATTAGATTTCACAGTGTATTGATATACACTGTGAAATCTAAATTAAACAAAGGCAAGTGAATGAAAAATAAAAAAGAATGAATACTTCACCTGTCCGACGCCTTCTCCCGCTGTCCGGTGCCTTCTCCCGCTGTCTGGTCTCCGGTTCTAAGTGAGAGGTGTACTGACAGGACCTGTGGTGATGTCAGAGGGGCGTTCCCGGGCACTCGCGGTCATATGATACATATCGCATGACCGCAAACAGCCAATCAGCGCTGGGAACGCCCCGGGAACGCCACCCTCTGACGTCACCACAGGTCCTGTCAGTACACCTCTCACTTAGAACCGGAGACCGGACAGGGGAGAAGGCGTCGGACAGGTGAAGTATTCATTCTTTTTTATTTTACATACATTTGCCTCTGTTTAATTTAGATTTCACAGTGTATATTAATACACTGTGAAATCTAATGGGGCTGTCACAGAGGGGAGGAGGAAGCAGGATTTTTCCTCCCCTCTGTGACATCACTGCGCTTTCTGGAGTAAAGAAAGCGCAGTGTGTGAAAGCCCCTGCGTATTTTGTTGCGCTTTTTTGCGCGGCCGAAAAACGCGGCAAAAAGCGCGCGCAAAAAAGTGCAGCAAAATACGCAAATGTGTGAACGCAGCCTAAACCTGTCTAAAGTTATGATACATCTGTTTTAGTAAATTTGACTCTATTGTGCTATTGAAGTGATCACATCACTTACCAGTAGTTGTACAAAACTCTGAAGGCTGAGGACACTTGAGTATATAAAAACTCAACCCGATTTTCATCCAGAAAAGTGGAAAGATTTTTTTTTCTCACTTGTCATCTGTGTGCTTTCCCTTTTTTTTTTTACACAGCAGCTATTATGGTACCTTTACACGCCACAATTTTTGGTGGCGATCGGAGGCGATCTACCGTGCGCGTGCCCGTTTTTCATGGTCACCTCAGATCGCCGATGGCGCTTTTACATGCTGCAATTTCCCCTCAACCTAAGGCGATGTGTCGCCTCGGTAATCGCCTCACCCACAGCAGAACCATTCCGGTGGAATTCCCTCGCCGCTTCACACGCAGCAATCCCAAAGACAATGTGGGCGTACATGGTCTGCGCTGTGAGGAGATAGGCGTGCCACAGTGGTTTACACAGCTCCCCATATGCGCTCATTGGACAACGCAACAGCGTTACGATTGGTCAGCCTGCTGTGGAAGGCTGGCTAATACATGACACCATTGTAGATGTGTGTGTTGATGAACGGACAGCTGTTCAAATATGTTGCCCTGTAAAGTGACAGCCAATGGGAACACAGTAGCCACCACCAATCATCGCAGACGGGGCGCGGATTTCAGCACGCTGTGGTACGCCTCCAGGAAATCAATAGGCGACGCAGATTCCATCACTATCGCCCGGTCACACGCCAAAAACAGGGAATCTCGCCTTCATGATTGCCTCTGATTTTGGAGCAGTCCTCTGTAATCGGAACCAGGCGACAGATTTTTTTTATCGCTGCCAAATTCCCAAATTACACGCCGCAACTGGGAGTCAATTAGACGGCGATGGTGCCAGGGCGACATATGTAAAGGTACCCTTAATCATTTACAGTTTCTTGTGTTACAGAATGATAATTTACCTGTAAAAATCAGATGTTATACTGTGGAATCTGATTTTTTTTTTTCTCGCACTCATCCAATTTCAGACTGAAATGATAGCATGCTGCATTTTTTTCCACAAATTCTGTCAGTGAAAAAATCATTTATCAGCACACTGCCCCTTTGAATAACACTGGCCCAAGTGCTATCTGATAAAAAATCAGATAACACGTTTCTAATTTACATGCTCTTGTAAGCATATATGCTTGTCCGTAGGCTATTCACGTCAGTGATTTTTTTGTGGACCTAGTGGTCCATGAACATTTTTTGAAAGCATAATCTGGTATTGATTGAAGTGTTAGCTCAAACTCTGCAATGAAAGTCTATGGGTCAGTGAAAACTTCGGACAGCACTTAGATGCCATACATGTGCCATGCATCTTTCCCTGACTGATCGTTAGGAGAAGGTGAAAAACTTTTTTGTTCCTGTTAGTAAAAAAAAATGACACTCTAATCCAATTGACTGATGAAGCTCTGATGACATTCTTTCCAAGCCACTGCTGATGTGAGTGATATTCTTGTATGCGAAAATCAGTCTAACGTCTGGATGAGTGTTGACATACGAGAAACACAGACCAATTTTTTTGTGGGGGAATCAGTTTGCTAAGAGTTTGATCAGAATTTGATACAAGAGAGTTTCTTTACTCTCTCATCTTTATACTTTGTGAAGATCGGACGATACACGGAAGTCAGTGTATTGCGATTTTCCACGGACCTATAGACTTGAGGCCCCGTTACACGCTTCAATATCCCAGCGATCCCACCAACGATCCCACCTGGCTGGGATCCCTGGGACATCGTGAACTGATCGCTGGTGAGATGTCAAACATGCAGACTCACCAGCGATCAGGACCAGCGAGAACGCTGGTAACTAAGCAGAGCGCGGTGCTTAGTTACCCGATGTTTACCTTGGTTACCAGCTCCCAGCGCTTGCTGTGCTCCTCTGGGAGCTCGTTCATCGTTGGTTTCCTGCTGTCACACGCGCCGATGCTGGCCGCCCAGCCGGAGACCAACGATAGATTTATGGTCCTGGCCATAAATCAACGGTCAACGAGCAACCGACTTATTGGTGATCGTTGATACTTGTCACACGCAACAATGTCATTTCGACGTTGCTGCAACGTCACCAAACTAGTGACGTTGCAACAATATCGTTCTCGATATCATAGTGAGTAATGGGGCCTTTAGACTGGTTTCACACTGCAGTTTATTTCCCTGATCAGGTTCCATTCGGTTTGTGTGCCAAATCCAGGAGAGTGATGGTGGTTTACACACTTCAATCATTGTGTCCAATATCTGAACCAATCTCTGGTTGCAGTGAAATCATGGACACATAGTTCCATTTTGTGGCTGTGTACAAATGGTGCAAAATGTCCATGATTTCACTACAACCAGAGATTGGTTCAGATATTGGACACAATGATTGAAGTGTGTAAACCCACCATAACTTGCAGAGAAAAACTATAATTGAAAGATTGACCCCTGTTCTGAGTTTTGGAGACACTCCTGGTTTTGGCACACAAACCGGATGGTAGGGATACAATAGGAGTTTAAAGGTCTTATTTATGATAATGTTTAGGAGGTAATGCATTCTATTTTTATCAAATTGATCAAAGTTACCAACTTAATTACATTAAAAGTTACTTTTATTAATACAAAAGTTAAAAAGTCATAGACCCACAAATAAACAGACAAAAAGACATATACACACTGTAGGAAACACACTTTTGTCACCGACATGTATAGTCTTAGGGCCCTTTCACATCAGCGGTAATCGCTGATCGCGGCAGTTGCGGTGAAAAGACCGCAACTGCCGCGGTTACCGCATAATGGCCGCACTTGCGGTTCACCTGCAGCAAGCCCCATGCAATGTCTATGGGGCTTGCGGCAGGTGCGGCAAGTGCGGTATCGGCACTTGCGGCAGGTGCGGCCGCGAAAAAAACCGCATCAGCTGCGGTTTTTCGCAGCCGCATCTGCCGCAAGTGCCAAAACTGCACTTACCGCAAGCCCCATAGACATTGCATGGGGCTTGCCGCAAGTGAACTGCAAGTGCGGCCGTTATGCGGTAACCGCGGCAGTTGCAGTTTTTTCACCGCAACCGCCGCGATCAGCGATTACCGCTGATGTGAAAAGTCCCTTATATGGCTATTTCTTTCCCCTGCCTCCCAGTGTAGATTTTATCGCAGATATAATAGGAGCCAAATCAGATCCGGTGCTGTTCGGTTCACACCGGACATCTCCGAATCCCAAAAATCGTGGTGTCAAGCCACCTTACCATATAGTAACCTCATGTCTACTAGTGTATAACAGTAACATAAGTATAAACTAGCCCTGATTGAGACATGACAGCTGCATTCAAACACTTCCAGAACAAGTGAACGCAGATCGAGGTTGCTTCAATTGCGGCATGAACTGATGCAGTCTCTGCAAATTCATAAATTATTTCCTTCTATGCCTTATTCCATTACAATGTGTATTGCTTATAGTAGCACTTATATTGTGTACCCGGTGGATTGTACTGAATTCAGCTTTATCTGATTCATTCTGCCATTTTCTTAAAAGCCAGAAATGTTGATTCTTTAAAAGTTACAGCTACTGAAAGGGTTAACTTACCCAAGGGCAGCTGTGACTGGAGAAGGAATTTTCTCCTCAGGAAGACATTCCAGGTGCTTACTATAAAACATCAGAACGCCTTCGGAGTTATATTTCCAGACAGACCTGTACTTGTATACGCGGTAGTGTTACTGATTTATTCTTATGTGCATTGCTTCCATTGTTAACCATGTGTAATTGGTCCTTATTTCCAGGTAGAGTCCCACAGTGCTATTGAAAGCAACACTGACTTGCTTGGGTAAATGGATGTATGGGCATGTGGTAACACTTAAAGGGGTTGTCCAGGCCTGGAATGATAGTCTGCAGTTACTCTGTGACTGCAGATTTCTAAATCCTGACAGTGTTCAGTGTGTATGCTGTCAGGATTCTTTGACCTAACTGCATATGACATCTTTCACCGCTGTGACGGCAGCGGTGAAAGATGATTCATAAAAACACAGCTGGTGTCCACAGTTTGAATTTGCCAGGGTTAACCTGCATATTAACTCCATCTGCGGCCTCTGTGCTGCATGTAAGCTGTGAGGCTGCAGATGCGGCTAATAAGCCGATTTATGCAGGGTTAACCCCATGTTTGTATGGTGCCAGCTTGTGTCCGGGTATGTCCACACTCCCTGGACACAAGCTGACATCACAGAATGTGTCAGCAGGGTTTAATGAAGTTTATTAATAAATGTTTGAATACATTGTAATAGCACACGCGTGCGACTATCTCATAGTGTACTGTATGGGTGCGAGTTTTTCTCGCACCCATATACTTTGAATGGGCACTCGCACGAGGAAATTGCCATTCAATCGCAGCATGCTGCGATTGAACTCGCATTTCTCTTGCAATGTGAATTCAGTGCGTGTAAAACGCAATAATTGGTCCGAGTGAAATGCGAGTCACACGGGCAGTGTGCCTTCAGCCTAAGAAGTGACATTCACTTTCTTTTTCCACCAGTTGTTTTAAATGCCTCTTCAGGGAGAAAAAGCTAAAAATGCTTATGATCAGTAATGGATTTTCTATGAAAGTGATAAGGAAAAGTTTTCCAAGTATTTTTAGGCCACGTGAACATGTTGAGTGTTTGGTGAGTTTTTTACCTCAGTATTTGTAAACCAAAACCAGGAGTGGGTGATATATACAGAAGTGGTGCATACGTTTTTGTATAAGGCTTCAGTTCTACTTGCGTTTACAACAGACAAGTGCAATCCGATGAAATATCGCACAATTGTTTTAACACCATCTCATTATTTATTGTTTATTCTCGTGCAGCATGCTGCAATTGGCAGCGAGTCTATGACCACAAGCATGCATACAAGTCTTAGGTGCGTGTGAAACATCGGACTGCACTCGGATGTCATCCATCTGCAGTGCGATGAATTTCGAGACAGGCAACAAAGGAGATGTCGCTCTCCTCCGCTGCTATGATCCGAATGAAGGATCATTGCTAATGTGCTGGCAATTGTGGGTAGGAGGGTTCCTTACCCCACTTTCCTCACCTCACTGTCAGTTTCAGGAAGGTCAGAGAATGGACCCATGAATATATCAGACCCACTGTAGATGAATAAAACCATCATCTCACACAAAGAAAAAGTGTCACATGGTGCTGTCCTTTAAGATAAGTGCGGCCCCAGGAGTAGGGCCTTTGTCTGTTGAACACTTATTTCATTTTACTAAATGCTATTTTTTTAAATCATAGAATTTCTTTGTCAGTTTTCATCTATTGATTTAATTAAAAAATGCTCCCAAACCCATTTGGCACTAAAACCCTAAAGGTGACACAGGACAAACGGCGTGGTAAAGCCAAACCACAAATGTCCTCACTATTAGTATCAACGTGGCTTGCATTCCCATACTACTTGTTTCTAGTAAATGAAGTCACATAGTGAAATGCCATGACGTTTTTACAATTTTTTCACAGACATACAAGAAAGCCTCTTCCCGAAGGAAAGATTACCAGAATGGATCAGTGACGGCGGCGAACGGACACACAAACGGCCTTTCATCCCTGGAGGACAATGTCAAGCAGCGAAAACAAAGAGGAGATTGAGCAGAGAAGCCAGCCACCAATTCACTATGCCAGATGATATAACATCAGATTGCAAACAATGAATCTGTGCACTGACACCCTCACCCTTACAGCTACTGTAAATTATTTCTAGTTATATAATGTGATTAATGTAGATCTTAACAAAAATTCACCGATGTTAAAATGCGGAAACACATTTAGGATTGCTCATATAATTAGCAGCAGTTATTGCTTAGTTCTGCCCTCTAGAGCAACACATGCTGAAG
Source organism: Allobates femoralis (assembly GCA_033576535.1). NCBI lineage: Eukaryota > Metazoa > Chordata > Amphibia > Anura > Aromobatidae > Allobates > Allobates femoralis. The sequence continues at coordinate 229,222,048 of JARQOC010000001.1, read as the reverse complement.
TCTCAGTATGCCAATAGCTTTATGTGAGCCTCTATATGTGTTGTGCCATATGAATTTAATATGGTTCTGACAGGGGATGCTGCTGGGACTTGTAAGGTAACCATATACAGTAGGTAAACCTGCAGGTGGATCACATCTGCTGCAGAACATAATGCACTATTGCCCATTGCCTATAACACATGATCCAAATGTGTGGAGGGAGGCATTGCCATTATTAAGAAACACTGTGGTTAAACAGTTGTATTTTTACATATAGAATCCATCTGTGTTTTCATGGTTTTGGAAAGGCAACGTCAACATAACCTGCATAAAAAAATTTGTAGACGTTTCATTAAAGAGATAGCCTGGTATAGATTTGTTACCTCGTCCTATCTCGGGGTTATGTGAGAATATTATGCTGTGGAGAAGAGTCCCAACTGGCACATATAAAAGGACACATAATGTCGGCATGATTGCGTCAGTTAAAAAGCTCTGAGCAGCGCCTTCTCCCTCTGAGCCTCCCTTTAGTGCCAGAATACGCAGCACCACGACATACCACCCTGACATTGACTGGGACCAGTGATTGAGTTACTGTGTGTGCACATGCCCTTGTTGTAGACTGTGGATACTAAAAAAGTATTATTGTAGTATATTACACTGCTGTTGCCTTACTAGTTTCATATTCTAGGTGCTGACTAGCCATTTATAGGTACCAGGTGTTCTAATTCATTTCTAATACAGGATACTTGTCTTGGGTAGTAGCCATATGTGTACCGTATAGTTTGAAAAAACAAGCCTTAATATTACAGAATTTAGGTAACACGGCCAGTTAGAAAAAAAAATAAAACATTTGACAACTCAGCTTTTTAGTAGATAGATATATTTTTTAGAATGTATTTGTATTGTACTATTAATGAGGTTTCCTTGTTTCCTACACGCACACCCGAGATTAGTGACATCACTGAATGATGTGGCTGTTATTAGTTGGGATCTTGCATGATGGTTCATTGGTTTACTAGTCTGCAGGTTTGCATGGGCGCAGTTTTTTAAAATGTATGATGAGCGCAACCTAAATTCACCTTTAGGGTGGAAACACACTATCCTACTTACATGCGAGTCTCTCAGACGAGACTCAGCTCAGTGACCCTGAAAGGTCTCTCCCTCTCTGGACGGGAGTGTCAGCTGCTTGTGTTTTTGTGCAGCATCACACTCCCGTCCAGGGAAGGAGAGGTCTTGGGTCACTTATCCGAGTCTCGTCTGATCGACTCGTGCGTAAGTAGGATAGTGTGTTTCCAACCTTATAGTTAAGGTCCAAGTAACAACTGCATTTCCGCCAGTTTTTTGGCATGACAACCCCTCAATTTGCGACCAATTATCAAACCATTTGCGTCTTTTTTCAAGTTGTCTTTAGCTCATTTTCTTATTTTTACACCAGTGTGGCTCTTACAAATGTTTTAGATAGATTCCTGAAATGCAATTTAAAAAAAAAAAATAGGTCGCAAAATTTGAAGCGACTGTACCCCAATCGCCCTTTGGAATGATTTTATGTCCGCTAATTTTTTGGAGAGCATTTTTAATGACCTTTTACAAAACATATGTTTTTTTTGCTAACATATGGTAAAACCAGTTAAATACCGGGAAAAAAAAAGACAATTTTGGGCTCTGTACAAAACACATGAATCGCATGGGTTATTTTGTGCCATCAGTGAAACCACAAGTCAAAAAAAGAAAAGTAACGTTAAACCCCAAATGATGAATTACGCCCTTAGGTTTTTATTTTTTACGATTTAACTTGAATTGTACGTGTGACTGCAGCCCTGCAAGGACCATTCTGCCTTTAGTATATCACAGTTTTAGGTTTTGTTTAATTATGCTTTTAGCTGCATGTTTGTAGAACGCAGAAGAATTTTATACTTAAGGGAAGCTTTTTTTGAACATACAGGTAATATCTTAAGGTGCTCAAATGTATATTGGTCTCCGTGGCATAGACACCTAGTTATAAAAAAAAGGTCTGTGTGTAACATAACATTTAGCATTTTTAAGTTTGACATGTCAGCTGCTGGGATTAGTACAAAATGTCCTCCAGATGACTTCTGCGTGATCCCAGTGATTACCAATACTCAGAGCACTGCTGCCTCCCTGAGGCTACTGAAGGCACTGCGTACTTTCCTAGATGGCTATTAGTACTTGATGAGTATGTACTGTTGCCTGTCATTTCTGTTTTGTATAGTGTTTAACCGTTTACTAGCTATAATGAACATAGCGATATAGGATGAATTAATTTACAATACAGTATATTTATACATAAATTTGTGATCGGAAGTTGGAAGACTTAGAAAAAGCCATTATTTCATACTTCACTGATGTCAAACATTCCTAGGCTGCCTTTTGTGTGTATGAGTACAGCAAGCATAACCTTTACCTTTGCTGTTTGGGCTATAGATGCATTTGTAACCCCATGTTACCTTCCAATTTTTAGAAATATGTTTTGACTTTTTTTATATAGCTAAATGTCATAGTCCCTGCAATGAGCGAGTAAGTCATAATGCCAAGGAAATTGTATGAACGTATGTGGGGTTAATGTGCTTTCTTAGTTGCCTAACGTCCAGCACTGGCAAAGTCATTTATACGGTAATACACATGTCATATGTGTCTGTTAATATATTAAAAACATAAAAAGTTGTGACTTCATTTCACTAGTCATTTATTAAAGAATTTATGTGTAATTGTTTGTGTGAGCTGAACTGTGGATAAACTTACAAGCAACACATTTAATGGCACTAACATATGATATCAAGTAAAGTCTTCAAGTGAACATTACTGTGAACACTTTCTGTGAACTACATGATCACTTTATATTGAATCCTTTCCTAGCAGGTCAATTTTTTATATTATTATTATTATTATTATTATTTAGTGCCATTTGTTAATGGTGCTGTACATGTGAAAAAGGGGCATCCATAGACAAGTACAATAATTATCAACAATACAAGATACAGACAGGTACCGGAGGAGAGAGGACCTTTAAGTCTTCTTACACTCACATGTCAGGCATGTCACTATGAGAGACTTTACCCCGTTTAGCCTGTCAGAAAGCTATCATAAAGTCAAATCAGATGTTTGCTTTGCAATGAGGAGGGGCAACACCTGGAAACACATGTCTGCAATTAGAGGTTTTGGTTTGGCTTTTATCTAAGTTGTGTGGCAAGGATTGTTAAAGGGTCGATATTGACTTTTAGGACTGCTACTTTCAATAGGTGGCACTAGAGTTCAAGCCCTCTTGCTCTCTGAAGTGACCATTTGCATATTTAATAGTAGCTCTCTGGCATTTCCCTACCAAGCGCCACCCTTTTTCCAACCCTGTTCCTCTTCTATTAGCCCTTCAATACTTTGAGTGTTGCTGACGATATCATTTCTGCCAAATCAAATCATAGTGAAATATTTATGCAATTTTTTACTGTAGTGTGGCACCCCAGAGTCTGGATACCAGAATGTCATTATCTTCCCCTAGGGGTGGTGTCATACCTGAAACAGCAGAGGGTATCCACACCAGGCAAACCAAAGCACACAAATCTTTCCACCTCCAGGCCTGAAGGGAGAGCTCAAAGCTCGGGTTCAGGTTAGCTCCCCTATAAATTCTAGTCTGGGGCTGAGTTAGTCAGTTCAGTTCCTAGGAGGACTGAGGAAGACATCATGTGGACTGGAGCATTGCTAAGCTCATCCCAGGATAGCTAGACCTAGCTTGAGTGACCCGTAGGCAAGGGTCTAAGGAAGTGGAGGAAAGCCTGGGGAGCGAAGCAGGGTCGAGCTCACCCCAGAGGTGTAAGCGCCAAGAAACGGACACCAGAGTCCGAGGCTGTTCAGGGCCTAATTTCCCGGCAGCCAATACCGGAGGGTGGGGGATTCCAAGTCCCCCATTCACACCAAAATGCCCAGAGGCAAAGCAGCGTGAAGAGCCCAGGATAAGCTGCCAGAGAAGTGGGGCTGGAGAAGGACTCGAGCTGCCTGTCATACGCACACTGCAGGAGAGAGAGAGAGGACCGCAGCTGAGCTTAAAGCAAGCCACAGGGACCCGCTAAGAAAGCGCAGCAGGGAGGCCTCGGAACTTGCCGGGTGAGGAGAACCCCGAGTTGCTCCCAGGTTGCTGGATTCCTGCTAAACCATATGTCCTTGTGCCAGTATCACCAGTAATGGACTTGAGGAACCAACAAACCGTGAGTCTGTCAGTTACTTTGCACCCTCCATACTGCATCCTACACCCAACCAACATCCACTGCCCTGGGGATCCGCTCCACCCGTGGGGAACCACTACATCCTAGCTGCCCATCCATTGTCCCCAGAGGTTATGCAGTAGCGGTGGCCACTCATGGCCACAAACCACAGGTGGCGTCACAAATAATCCTTATTATAATTCCCCCCCAAAAACTCTTTGAAGCTGAACCCAGGGTCACGGAGCCATGTCTCAACCCATGTGACTCCCCAGAAACACCACAGCACAGTTCCGAGTACCCCACGGCACTGGGGAAACATCAGTAGTATGAACAGTACCTTTTAATGTGGGGTGGTTTGCTTTTGACTATGCAAAGGTAAATTGTGTAAGTAAATTTACACTTTCCGGGGCATCCTCAAAGTAACAAACAATGCAAAACTGTCCAAAAGCAGCTTGAAGCTTCAAAATCAAGTCTATAATGCAGAAGGAACACACATGAAGATCTTCATGACATGTCCTTGCCGCTTCCACGTATATATCCTCACTTCCTGGGGTTCTAGCGAACATTCAGTTATTCAGGTTGCTCCTCCAGGTGACGATTAGTGCCATGGCATAGTGGGTCCACTCCCGAAAGCTCACCCTGAGAGCGTTACAGTTGCTCAAGCCATGGATCCCAGTGGCTCCAAGGACTCCCAATGGCAGAACTACAGCAAGAGCTCAGCAAGCAACGGGAGAATCAGACCCGAATAGTAACCTTTATGAAGTCAATGGTCTCCCTCTTAAATGTTCTGCAGACAGCCACCTCATCTGATCCTACACAACTCACAGGTCTGCAGCAGGAACCTATCCGCCAATAGTAGATGCAAACCCACATGTTGGAGTTTATGAAATCGATGGATTCCCGTTTGTATACACAGCAGAGTATTGATCCGCCTGCTCCTCCCTGTCCTATTGTGTATCTTCCTCCATGGTCTGGTCGTCGTCCTGCTGTCGCTCCACAGTTCAGAGGCGAACCTTAGCAGTGCAGGGGTTTCCTCAAACAATAGTTTATTGTACTTCAAACTATAGCCTAACCGCTTCCAATCGCTCTAAAGCGGTCTTCCTCATGTTACACCTATCCCTGGTCTGGATTAACCTTTGGGAGAGAAGCAATCTGGTGGTCTCCCACCTGCCTACCCTCCTGCAGACCTTCTGCAAGGTGTTTGACGAGCCTTTTTGGACCACATCTTTGGCATCATTTCTTCTGAGGATACGCCGAGGAAACCTCACCTTAGGCCAGTATGCTGCTCCGTTTCCACATTCTGTCTTCCAAGCTAGGTTGAAATAATGAAGCACTAGTTGCCGCCTTCTGGGAGGATTTATCAAGAAAAATTAAGTATGAATTAATTGGTCAAGATGCTTCTTCCACCCTAGATGACCTGCTATCTTTGGCTGCTTGCATTGACCTCGGTTCCAATAGCATTCCAGAGAGGTAAACCAGGAGAGGAGTTTGATACACCTGGCTCCCTCCTTTCAGTGAGTCATCATGCCATGGCCCGTTAAGCCTGCCATTACTCCAGAGCCCATGGAGGTAGACAGAGTGGAAGTAACTAAACATCAGGAGGTCAGGTGGACCAAAGGAGCGTGCTTCTACTGCGATGACCTGAAACACCAAATCCAAGACTGCACCATGAAGTCGGGAAAGCACCTACCTAAGGTCCATTGGAGAGCGAGTCTTCTTCATTTCTAACTCTATCTTTGTCCACATCCTGTGATTCCATCCGATTCTTGGAGTCGGGCTTCCTGGACTCTGGTTTAACCAGGAACTTTGTACAACAAGTCATATTACATCTGAACCAGATCCATATCCAGTGAGTTCAGGTGCCAGTAGCTGTCTCATACGTTGATGGTGTAGCCCTGTCTTAACCTATCCGGTTCATCATTGAGCAAGTGCATTTGCTGTGGGCATGCTGTACTTTGAGAGGATCTCCTCCGCTGCTTCCTATTCTATCTCATCCCCTGCTGCTGGGTCTACCATGGCTCCAGATGCATGAGCCAGTCTTGGTTTGGAGGTCAGGAAACGTACTCAGATGGGGACAATCCTGATGTCTCACATCTGTCCAACCACTCTCCCACAGCAATTCCTTCTAACCTTCCAGGCCTGCCATCTACTTACTGGTCCTACACAGATGTCTTCGATAAGATGGAGGCTTACACCCTGCCACTACGTAGGCCATATGACTGCCCAATGAACCTCCTTCCATGTTCCCAAACTGACAGAGCCCTTCATCCAGAACATCTTTTGTCTGCATGGTCTACCCCTCCACATTGTGTCAGACAGAGGTGTCCAGTTTACATCCTAATTCTGGTGAGTCCATCTGTAAGCTGCTGGATGTCATCTTGGACCCAGTCTAATGGCCACGTAGAATGGGTTACTCCGATCTTGCTGACATTCCTGCGGCACTTCACTTTCAATAGCCATCACAGTAACTGGGTAAAGCTGTTGCCTTGGACGGAGTTCTTGTATAATAACCACATAAGTGAGTCCTCTGCTAATTCCATTCCTGAAAGCTTATGGACTGCGGCCCAGAGTCCCTGTCCCAGTGTCCGTCACCTCCGGCAATCCTGCGGCCAATGCTCTCATCAAGACCTTCTCTAAGATCTGGGGACAGATCAAAGCTTCCCTGGACCACTCCTCCATTCGAATGAAATGACACACAGATAAGAGACGACTGGATCCTCCCTCTTTCTAGACTGGAGACAGGATTTGGCAGATAAGAGGCAACTGGACCCTCCCTCTTTCCAGACTGGAGACAAGGTTTGGCTCTCTTCTAGATGCATCTGTCTCAAAATACCCTCTTACAAGTTGGGTCTTTTCCTTATCAGTCCCTTCAAACTGCTCCAGAGGATCAATGTGTCTTACAAGTTGAAGCTGCCAGCATTCTTGCGCATCCCTCGCTCCTTCCATGTCTCTGTCCTCAAGCCTGTTGTCCTGAGCTGCTACTTCAGGAATCCGAGGACCCGGCCATCTCTGGTCAGTGTAGAAGATATCTTTGGGGTGAAATATAGTAGAGAAAAAGACTTGGCATATACCTAGAAACAGGGAGCACACTTAGGAGTAAAACAGGTGTAAAAGCTGTATTTAACACATATGCGGACAATAGACAAGTTAAAAACAATTAAAATAACAGCCAGGGGGACCCAATACAAAAAAATATGTTGTGACAAGAAAGCCACAAATCAAGGTAGTTACTTGACAATATATATGGGGATTTAGAGTGGTTACAATAAATTTGATGGTCAAGATAAAAACTCAGTCAAATATTTAAACAGTGTTCAACCCGAAGTTTACACAACAAATACAGTCACACATTGTATATCATATGGTACCAATTGTTATCCTCTTATAGATAGAACATACTTTAGCTCAAAGTGGGCTAGATAGCCAAATAGATCTGACCCACCACACAGTAAACTCGGTCAGAAGCTTCGTACACAAATTTTATGACAAATTTGTAGAGCCTTAGTATGGTACAATGAAGAACTAAGTGCTGGGTCGTGCACAATTGACGCAATAATGTATATGTATAGCTATACAGATCAGGATATGATAAGGACCAATTGATAGACAGAGGTTAAATCAACCAATAAACAACTCCCTCAGTAACTGAGAGTAATGCTGCTAGTAGCAATGAACAATATAGGTTGGCACACCTAGTTAACAGATGTTACTGGTGAAGATAGTGATACCAGTTGATAAGTACTGCTCGTTAGTATAACGGGTCCAGCAGGACGCAACTTAGTATTTACCTCACAGTTGGTTAACACATTAATAGCAGCATATTGCTGAAAAACAAGTCAAGTGTATTGCACACACCAAGAACTCACAAACAGTATAGCTGGTAGAAACTACTAGTATAGATCAGTCAGGCTAACGGGCACAGGCACATTAAATATTGCAATGTAGGATGCTGAACCAAAAGGATCAATAATACCCGACAGTATCATTCAAACATATTTGCAGCCCGTTGGTTAACACAGTCATGAAGTCAAACAAATACTGGTGGTTACCAGAGCTGTATCCAGTGAGTTAGGTCAAATATGGTGTGAGCATCTAGTCAATCATAGTAAAAGGACCCCACAAGCAAGACCCTACCCCATGCGTAATGCTGCCTGGGTGGCAGCTTTATCAGGGGATGACAGCTGTGTAGTGCAGTATAGCTATAAATAGAGGTAAAAAAAAAAATAGAAAAACAGAACAGCACAGGTATACTTTAGCAATTATGGTGCAAAAGTCCTGAAAATCACAGTGTCCAGCTGTGAGGTTAATCCAGAGAGCAGAAATCCAGGCAGCACAAAAGTTGAATGCAGAAACTGTGTCAATGAAATGTTGTGCCACTGCTTGGGCTCATTAAAGCCTGTTTCTGCATTCAACTTGTGTACTGCCTGGATTTCTGCCCTATAAATAGAGGTAATCACTACTGTTCACGTGATCCCGCTGCCCGGCAACCAAGTACACAATCGGGAGAAACCTGAAATGTGTCGCTATCATGTGACAATGTTGCCAAGCGATGATAGAAACAGTTTGCTGGGTCTGGAGAGGATGTGAATGTTCCTATAGGGACAAAGTAGCTGGGAACAGAGAACTTTATAGACGTAGTGGCAGAACAGTACAGAAATAGCGCTAGAGTGGCAAGTATAATGAGTGGCCCATAAGAGTTGACCCACTAGCTAGTGCGATCGGCAAGTATGTCAACATGAAATCAATGCTCAAGGTAAGAGGTACATATAGAGGGAACATGTGCTACTAGTGGACCCCAAAATCAGGGGACAAAAGTTCCAAACAAATAGGCCTGTTTTACATCTAAGAATGGTGTGCGTTTTGCTAAATTTGCGTTTTTAGGCGTTTTTACCACTAAAAATGCATGTAAAAACGCATGAACGTTTTCAAAAATGCAAAACGCATGCGTTTTTGCAAACGCCGCGCTAGACGCATTTCCCGACGTTTTGGGCAGCGTTGGCAAAAACGCATGCGCCTTTTTATATATCAGTTTTGAATTTTTGGTAGGTGGTGTAAATCTTTGTGCATTATACACTATGTATATATAGCCTATGGCCTGTTTCACATCTAAGAATGGTGTGCGTTTTGCTAAATTTGCGTTTTTAGGCGTTTTTACCGCTAAAAACGCATAAAAACGCTACCATTTTTGGTCCCATTGGTTTTAATGGAAACGCATGTAAAAACGCATGCAAAAACGCATGAGCGTTTTCAAAAAACGCAAAACGCATGCGTTTTTGCCAACGCTGCCCAAAACGTCGGGAAATGCGTCTAGCGCGGCGTTTGCAAAAACGCATGCGTTTTGCATTTTTGAAAACGCTCATGCGTTTTTACATGTGTTTCCATTAAAACCAATGGGACCAAAAATGCTAGCGTTTTTATGCGTTTTTAGCGGTAAAAACGCCTAAAAACGCAAATTTAGCAAAACGCACACCATTCTTAGATGTGAAACAGGCCATAGGCTATATATACATAGTGTATAATGCACAAAGATTTACACCACTAACCAAAAATTCAAAACTGATATATAAAAAGGCGCAAAATAAGGGAACTGTACTGCTTGAAGGCACATTCCCAGAATCTGGCAAGAATGATATGTCCCTGGGCACAATGTTAGTAAACACTATGTGAAATGTATTAACAAGTGCCTTGTTATCGAAAGGTAATTGTGAAATCAGTGAGGTAAGTAGGATCAGAGAACCATATCCGTAGATGTATCGGCAGAACACCATGTTATGAAGAATAACCATTTGGAAAATGGACCCTGTGCACTATGTTGTAAAATACAATGCCAAATAACACGTGCCCAAATAATCTGAGGGGAATATTTATTTATTGATATAATAATATCAGGTCAGCGCACGCACAATGATCTTACAAAAAAGTGGGCCCCAGTCTATCAAACTCGAGAGCAGAATAATTTTTGAAAAAACCCAAGATTGGGCTGTCAACAAGGATTATTCATGCTGCATAAATACGTTTGTAGATTGTTGAAACTGTCTAAATTACATGTTGTACAACGAACAGGAATGAAAATATGTTCCAAAAGGGTACGGAACTTGGCTACGATCGATAGTATAATGCATGCTGAAGGAGATTAGGTAGGACCCTAAAGACAAACAGGCCAAGAGTGTGTGGCACCCCAGGTTCCGGTTGCCACAATAGCATTGTCTCCCCTGGGGAACCATGCTGTGCATGGAAGCGAGGGAAGGTACCCACACCAGGTCAACAACACACAACAACTTTCAATGCCAGCCCAGAAGGAGGAGCTCTGAAACCCAATCTTTAGAGGAGTTCCACTCCTATAAATTCCTTTCTGGAGACAGAGTTAGGCAGTTCAGATCTTAGGAGGACTGTGAAGACGTCCTGTGCCCTGGAGCGGAGTAAGGCTCATCCTGGGACACAGACTAGCCAGTGTGAGGGACGCTAGGAGAGGGTCTGAGGTAGTGGAGAAGTAGGTGTGTGGAGTGGAGCCAGTGCCAGTTCGCCCCAGTACCTAGCACAGGACGGACACCAGAGTCCCGAGATTGTGAGGGATCTAAGCCAAGCAGCCAACACCTCGTGGACTGTTGTAAGCTGTGTGGACTGCCATTATGGTATCTGAGAAAGTGTGCAACTACAGATGTAAGTTTGATACCTTTCTACTGGAAGGAAAACGCAAGATTGATGCTCGAGATATGTTTCTGTGCTCTTTTCCTCAACTCCTGCGTGGTTTCCCTAGGATATACCCCATTGCATGGGCAAGCAAGAGCATAAATGGTGTTAAAAAAGCCAAGAAGCCTGCGCTGCCTGTGGTTGGCATGCAATACAAAAAGTGCATATGCACATATTATGCACATATTAATTTCTAACTGTACTTTAAACTGAGACATTTAGCAAACAATTGATCAATTCTTTGAGCTACCCCCGCCACTTCATGGCATTCTCAGATGGGGCAGTCCTACTCTACGTTTTTTATATACAGTTGTGGTCAAAAGTATTGACACCCCTGCAATTCTGTCAGATTACTCAGTTTCTTCCTGAAAATGATTGCAATCACAAATTCTTTGGTATTATTATCTTCATTTACAAACATAAAAAAGGGGGTGGACAAAAGTATTGGACTCTTTTAGAAATATCATGTGATGCTTCTCTAATTTAACTTACCTGTGGCACCTAACAGGTGTTGGCAATAACTAAATCACACTTGCAGCCAGTTGACGTGGATTAAAGTTGACTCAACCTCTGTCCTGTGTCCTTGTGTGTACCACACTGAGCATGGAGAAAAGAAAGAAGACCAAAGAACTGCCTGAGGACTTGAGAAACCAAATTGTGAGGAAGCATGAGCAATCTCAAGGCTACAAGTCCATCCCCAAAAGCCTGAATGTTCCTGTGTCTACCGTGCGCAGTGTCATCAAGAAGTTTAAAGCCCATGGCACTGTGGCTAGCCTCCGTAGATGTGGACGGAGAAGAAAAATTGACGAGGGATTTCAACGCAAGATTGTTCGGATGGTGGATAAAGAACCTCGACTAACATCCAAACAAGTTCAAGCTGCCGTGCATTCCGAGGGTACAATATTGTCAACCCGTACTATCCGTGGGCGTCTGAATGAAAAGGGACTGTATGGTAGGATACCCAGGAAGACCCCACTTCTTACCCCGAGACATAAAAAAAGCCAGGCTGGAGTTTGCCAAAACTTACCTGAGAAAGCCTAAAACGTTTTGGAAGAATGTTCTCTGGTCAGAGTAAACAAAAGTAGAGCTTTTTGGGCAAATTCATCAACATAGAGTTTACAGGAGAAAAAAAGGGGCATTCAAAGAAAAGAACATGGTCCTTACAGTCAAACATGGTGGAGGTTCCCTTATGTTTTGGGGGTTGCTTTGCTTCTTCTGGAACTGGACTGCTTGACCGTAAGCATGGCATTATGAAGTCTGAAGACTACCAACAAATTTTGCAGCATAATGTAGGGCCCAGTGTGCGAAAGCTGGGTCTCCCTCAGAGGTCATGGGTCTTCCAGCAGGACAATGACCCAAAACACACTTCAAAAAGCACTAGAAAATGGTTTGAGAGAAAGCACTGGAGACTTCTAAGGTGGCCAGCAATGAGTCCAGACCTGAATCCCATAGAACACCTGTGGAGAGATCTAAAAATGGCAGTTTAGAGAAGGCACCCTTCAAATATCAGGGACCTGGAGCAGTTTGCCAAAGAAGAATGGTCTAAAATTCCAGCAGAGCATTGTAGGAAACACATTGATGGTTACCGGAAGCGGTTGATCGTAGTTATTTTGGCTAAAGGTTGTGCAACCAAGTATTAGTCTGAGGGTGCCAATACTTTTGTCTGGCCCATTTTTGGAGTTTTGTGTGAAATGATCAATATTTTGCTTCATTCTCTTTTGTGTTTTTTCATTTAAGACAAATGAAATGAAGATAATAATACCAAAGAATTTGTGATTGCAATCATTTTCAGGAAGAAACTGAGTATTATCTGACAGAATTGTAGGGGTCAAATTAGTCGTAGATGACCAGCACTCAGAGCGTTTGCGGTTTTATGGTGCTATCGGGAAAGGATCAAATGATCCGCAGTAGCTAATGAATAAGAATCCCAGCACTCATGTAGTTTTTCTTTTGCTCAAGGTGATTTTATTTACAGTTTATGCAGATGTGTCAGGTGACATGCAGGACAAAAAGACGTTTCGGCCACCACTATGGCCTTGTTCACAAAGTCACTATAATAAGAGGAAATAGACAAAAAATGAATACAGTGCAGGTGAAATATATACAATATTTACATAGACATTCAGTCAATGGACTTATTGATAGGTTTTCAAGTTTATGAACCTTTCCGCTTTATTTATATATACAATAGGGTAGTTTTAGGGGGTGTGATAATAAAATACAAGAGGTGGTACTAGGGTAGAGGGTATATTAAATCAGGGTTTTTTGGGAAAAAGAATGCTATACCATTTACCTGCTAGTGTTTCAACATAGGATTGTCACCACGAGGGGGGGGGTAGTTTCCTTTATGAGGTATCCCACATAGACTGGAGAAGGTAATCTAAAACATAACATGTGTGATTACATATCATACATTCATATTAGTACACATATATTTTATATTTTATGTAGTGTTCAAATCCAGATACCTCCAAGCTTATTTTGCATAGGAATACATCCGTTATAATGGTGGTTGGTTCAGGGCATTGTAGTTTAGTGCAAAACCAGTAAAGCGATGTGGCTTGCCCCAAGGTTCTGTCTATGAATTGATAATATATGTAGAAAGTTATTGATGTATACAGGTTTCTACTAGGACTGATATGTATATTTTAGTACCTTATAGTCAAAGTCCCCAAGGTGAAATCCTATTGTGGTCTGCTCTCTGTTGTTAGTACAGTGCCAGCACATCCAGTGCCTAGGCAGGAGATGGTGGTGTGCAGCCCGCCGCCACCGCAATTTGTACGAGCGGCGGGTCACCTGACCGGAAGTGACGCTTCCGATACGTCACAGGATGTGACGTTTGCGTTCCACCGCGTCACCGGAAGTGACGTTTTTGGCCGCGCATGCGCGATGGAGAAACAGGCACCAATCAGTGCCGCTTGTATATACGGTTACCGTAGTTACTGGTAACCAATGATATAGAGTGATTGTGCGCATGCGCAATGGTTGTTGGTGTCTGGTGGCCGTGTTAGTAACTGTTTGTGCGCCCAGTCAGTGTACACCATATTGGTGATGTTAGTATGGGGAGAAGACTATGGGGGGCTTAAGGAGTCTTTTAAGTACCAGTAGTTCACATATATTATGATGCAATAGTTACAGCTTTGGACAAAACATGTTAGTTAGCCTCATCATTCTGTTCTGTTTTTACACAGATACGCATAGATGGAGTAATTGTACATAGATCATGAAGATTAACAACCATGTTATTTTATGGTCTACCTGATATGTTACGATCATGAACATAAGGAACGTAGCAGCAATGACTATAGGAGCAATGGCATACATGTTGTTAATACATTCGGCGATATTGAAAAGAATACATTTGTACAAGTATGATCTCTCAAAACCAGGCTTATTCAGGGGTCCAAACTCTTATATGGGTTTGTTCAGCAACCATAATATAGAGAAATGAAACTTAAAAAAAGAACAAAGGGAAAAAAAAGGGGGGTTGACAAAGGACTATATTTCTTACCCTTTAGGGGGTCTCCGGAGGAACAGAGTAGGAATGATTAGGTAGGAATCTGGAAAAAAGGTTTAATGAGTTAGCCATTCAATTTCCCTATTCATACCCCTCGGGGTTAGGGTGCCCAAAGTATAGATCCAGTAACACTCCCTCTGTTTCAATAGTTTGATATGGTTCCCACCACGACGAGGTCTGGGTACGTGTTCTATCACCTGGAATCTTAGTTGTGCCACATTGTGTTTGGCTTCCGTAAAGTGATGGGGAATTGGCAGAAAAACTTTGCCTGTTCGTATGGTTGATTTGTGACTCGAGATCCTATCCCTAATAGCCTGGGTTGTTTCCCCTACATATAAAAGTCCGCAGGGGCACTTGACGAGATAGATCACGTACTTTGATTCACAGGTGTAGAACCCTCGTATTTTGTATGTTTTTCCAGTGCGAGGATGGACTATTTCACTCCCTTTAATGACATTTGAACAACACGCACATCCCAAGCAAGGATACGTCCCCAGTCTTGGTTCGTGTGTCAGAGTTCTAGTGAGTGGTGTTTTGTTGGTGCCGATGTCAGCCCTAACCACTTGGTCTCTTATGTTTTTTGGTCGCCTACTACACATGAGTGGAGGATTTTGGAATGTCTGTATGTTTGGGTAGGCACGGGCTAGTAACGGCCAGTTTTTTCTCACCGGTTTGTGTATTTTGGGCATAATTGGGTGGTACGTGTGTACAAAAGGGATTCTGTCGATCTTAGGTAAATGGTCCTGTCCATCATCTGTGTTGTTTATGGCACTGTTAATTTCAGTAGTTAGTAGACTGTGTGGGTATTGTCTCTGGGAAAACTTATCAGACATTTGCCGAAGTCTTGTAGCTTTGGTAGTGGAGTCCGTCACTATTCTGGTTACCCGTTTAAACTGTGACCTAGGTAGGCTGTTTTTTGTAGATCTTGGATGGCAACTACCATAGAGGAGAAGACCATTACAATCTGTAGGTTTTGAGTAAATGTCAGTGATAATCTGCCCATCCAAGTTCTTTTGAACCATGGTATCAAGGAATGGGATCTCATTGATATCATAGTTTAAGGTGAATTTTAACTCTGGACAAATTGAGTTGATGTGTTCAACAAACGACAGTAGGCTGGCTTCAGGGCCTGTCCATATACAGAATACGTCATCTATATATCTGAACCATTGGGTGGCATATTGTTTGTATAGGTTGTTAGGGTAGATGTAGACCTCCTCGAATTGATTCATGTATAAATTTGCGTATGCAGGCGCTACGTTCGAACCCATTGCGGTCCCGCATGTTTGTATATAGAACTGGTCCCCGAAGAGAAAATAGTTCTCTCTGAGGACTAAGTTCAGAAGTTCTATGCAAAAATCCATCATGTTTGTCCCTATGTTGTGTTGTGTCAGTGTAGTTCTAACAGCTTCAATCCCTTCTTCATGTGTGATGGAGGTATATAGACTATTCACATCCAGAGTACATAACAGACAATCCTTGGGAACCTGTCCCATTGACTTGAGTTTGCTCAGGAAATCACCTGTGTCCAAGATGAATGATTTAGTCTGTTTTGTATAAGGAGTAAGGATCTTTTCTAAGAAAATGGAGAGTGGATTTAAAATGGAGTCAGTCCCTGCCACTATAGGACGACCAGGTGGATTGTGTAGATTTTTGTGTATCTTCGGTAGTTTATACAGTACTGGAGTCACAGGGTTGTGGTTAATGAGGTAGGTCCTTGTTTTTGAATCAATGGTATTATTCTGGTAATACTTGTTTACTACCCTATGTATATTTGCCCTTATGTTATAGATGGGGTCATTCTGAACTCTCTTGTATGTTTTGTCGTCCGACAGTTGTCTATTTATTTCTGAAACATATTGATCCTTGTTCATGACCACAATGGCTCCCCCTTTGTTCGCAGGTTTAATGACTATGTTTTTGTTTTCCTTTAGTGCATCAATCGCCTGTCGCTCGTGTGCTGATATGTTTGTGCGGACTGGGAGAAGGCCAATCTGTCAGTCATGTACAACATCCCTTATGTCCTGTTCGAGCAGTCTGATGTATGTTTCGACTGGGTGGTCAGTTTTTGGAGGATTAAAGTTGCTAACATTCCTTAAACCAAGACTAGTAATGGAAATATGTGATGTGGTTGTATTACTTGTACTGTTGCCAATCTGATTGTTTAAATTAGGTGTTTGTTGATCAAAGTGTGTCTTTAATCTCAATAACCTATAAAAACGTTGTAAGTCAGTTTCAAGCTGGAAAGAATCCCATCAAGGTGTGGGACAGAAGGAAAGACCCTTATTAAGTACAGAGAGTTCAACTGGAGATAGAGAGTAATCAGAGATGTTTACCACTAGGTTTGGACCCCTACCTGTGACCTGAGGATCATCTGTCGATTTGTTTCTCCACCGCCTGGACCGCCTTGTGGTCTTCCGGTTTGGCCTAAAAAAGCCGGTTGAGGGCGTGAGGCAGGTGAGTCTCCACCTTCGCTCCCGGATCCTGCTGGTGTACCGCCTGATGGTGTGGAGCCGCCTGATGGTGGATGTCCTCCGGCTGGTCGCTTTGGTCTTGGCCATGGTCTTCTTGGTATTGGTTTGTCCCACCTATATACCTTATTGTTGAGGTAGTCCTCTGTGTCTCTTTGAAATTTCTTTCTTTTCCTCTCTTCTAGTGTTTTTTTGTGTGTGGCGAGTGCAGTTTCCACTCTGCTCTTTAGATTAGCAAACTCCGTACTGCTTAGTGTTGTTGTCAATTGTGTTTGTCCATCCTCGCACTGGAAAAACATACAAAATACGAGGGTTCTACACCTGTGAATCGAAGTACGTGATCTATCTCGTCAAGTGCCCCTGCGGACTTTTATATGTAGGGGAAACAACCCAGGCTATTAGGGATAGGATCTCGAGTCACAAATCAACCATACGAACAGGCAAAGTTTTTCTGCCACTTCCCCATCATTTTACAGAAGCCAAACACAATGTGGCACAACTAAGATGCCAGGTGATAGAACACGTACCCAGACCTCGTCGTGGTGGGAACCATATCAAACTATTGAAACAGAGGGAGTGTTACTGGATCTATACATTGGGCACCCTAACCCCGAGGGGTATGAATAGGGAAATTGAATGGCTAACTCATTAAACCTTTTTTCCAGATTCCTACCTAATCATTCCTACTCTGTTCCTCCGGAGACCCTCTAAAGGGTAAGAAATATAGTCCTTTGTCAACCCCCCTTTTTTTTCCCTTTGTTCTTTTTTTAAGTTTCATTTCTCTATATTATGGTTGCTGAACAAACCCATATAAGCGTTTGGACCCCTGAATAAGCCTGGTTTTGAGAGATCATACTTGTACAAATGTATTCTTTTCAATATCGCCGAATGTATCAACAACATGTATGCCATTGCTCCTATAGTCATCATTGCTACGTTTCTTATGTTCATGATCGTAACATATCAGGTAGACCATAAAATAACATGGTTGTTAATCTTCATGATCTATGTACAATTACTCCATCTATGCGTATCTGTGTCAAAACAGAACAGAATGATGAGGCTAACCAACATGTTTTGTCCAAAGCTGTAACTATTGCATCATAATATATGTGAACTACTGGTACTTAAAAGACTCCTTAAGCCCCCCATAGTCTTCCCCCCATACTAACATCACCAATATGGTGTACACTGACTGGGCGCACAAACAGTTACTAACACGGCCACCAGACACCAGCAACCATTGCGCATGCGCGCAATCACTCTATATCATTGGTTACCAGTAACTACGGTAACCGTATATACAAGCGGCACTGATCGGTGCCTTTTTCTCTATCGCGCATGCGCGGCCAAAAACGTCACTTCCGGTGACGCGGTGGAACACAAACGTCACATCCTATGACGTATCGGAAGCGTCACTTCCGGTCAGGTGACCCGCCGCTCGTACAAATTGCGGCGGCGGGTGGGCTGCACACAACCTTCTCCTGCCTAGGCACTGGATGTGCTGGCACTGACACCACAACACCAGAAGTAAGCAAGACTTACTTGGGGACGGACCTCTAAAGAGATAAGTACATGACCACCAATGTTACTTATAATATATTGTTCCACATTTACTCCCTAGACTATATAGCCCTACTGGGCTGTACTAACAACAGAGAGCAGACCACAATAGGATTTCACCTTGGGGACTTTGACTATAAGGTACTAAAATATACATATCAGTCCTAGTAGAAACCTGTATACATCAATAACTTTCTACATATATTATCAATTCATAGACAGAACCTTGGGGCAAGCCACATCGCTTTACTGGTTTTGCACTAAACTACAGTGCCCTGAACCAACCACCATTATAACGGATGTATTCCTATGCAAAATAAGCCTGGAGGTATCTGGATTTGAACACTACATAAAATATAAAATATATGTGCACTAATATGAATGTATGATATGTAATCACACATGTTATGTTTTAGATTACCTTCTCCAGTCTATGTGGTATACCTCATAAAGGAAACTACCCCCCCCCCCCCCTCGTGGTGACAATCCTATGTTGAAACACTAGCAGGTAAATGGTATAGCATTCTTTTTCCCAAAAAACCCTGATTTAATATACCCTCAACCCTAGTACCACCTCTTGTATTTTATTATCACACCCCCTAAAACTACCCTATTGTATATATAAATAAAGCGGAAAGGTTCATAAACTTGAAAACCTATCAATAAGTCCATTGACTGAATGTCTATGTAAATATTGTATATATTTCACCTGCACTGTATTCATTTTTTGTATATTTCCTCTTATTATAGTGACTTTGTGAACAAGGCCATAGTGGTGGCCGAAACGTCTTTTTGTCCTGCATGTCACCTGACGCATCTGCATAAACTGTAAATAAAATCACCTTGAGCAAAAGAAAAACTACATGAGTGCTGGGATTCTTATTCATTAGAATTGCAGGGTGTAATTACTTTTGGAAACTGTATGTTGTGCCATTACGGCCTCCTGAATGCATCATAAGCAGAACCATATTAAATGCACACGTACCTGAAGCATTTCTGAACTACTCCCAATGCGCCAGAAGGGCAGCGGAGATAAAGGCAGACCAGGTCTAGACATGACATCCGGACATTATCAGATCTGACCCCCACACTCCCAGACCAGCAACCATGGATGAGGGTAGAACAGGCCCAAACACATGTGTAACAATTAAGCAGAGACTTTGGGCAAGGTGTGGCCACTGTATGTGTGTGTATAGCGGCCTAGATCAATCATAATAAAGACGGATAGAATGGCACGCATAACAAAGTGCGTGGTCAACCACAAACCAATAACAAATAAAAAAGCCAAGAAGTCAGCGCTGCCTGTGGGTAGCATGCAATACAAAAAGTGCATATGCACATATTAATTTCTAACTGTACTTTAAATTAACGCATAACCAAGCATGCACGGCAAAAAGTGGTGGTCAACATTGAATTCATGTTAACATACTTTTATGGTTGCTGGTCGCACTAGCAAGTGGGTCCATTCTTATGGGCCACTCGTTATACTTGCCACTCTAGAGCTATTTCTGTAATGTTTTGCCACTATGTCTATATATTGTGTTCTCTGTTCCCAGTACTTCATATCTATGGGAACATTCATGTCCTCTCCAGACTCAGCAAACTGTTTCTATCGTCGCTTGGCAACATCATCACATGAGAGTGACGTATTTCCGGTTTCTCCCAATTGTGTACTTGATTGCCGGGCAATCACATGCAAATGATGCACTTCCAGTCCTGCGCACATCGCCGACTCCGAGAGCGGTAATGATTACCTCTATTTTATTTAGAGATCTAGTTTGGGGAAGACGCCAGCCATGAATTAAACTTGAAATTCTGCAGTGGCCAAAGTCAGATGAAGGAATTGGCTTGCCCAAACCAAGGATCTACTTTTTGGCGTCCCAGAGGCAGCATCTTAGAGGTTGGGTTTCAAAAGGTCATGGGAGTTCATTGAAAAGGATATTGGAAGTTATGACAAAAAGATCCCCACTGGTGCGGAGTCTGGAGGTGGGGGATTTGGGTCAATTCAGAGGGAGATTCCCCACCTTGGGTCTGGTTCAGAAGGTATGGTCTTGGGTAAAAAAAACTGAGGTATAAATGGAATGACAAAGTACACCCCTGTTTGGCTGAACAAAAACTTAGGGGAATTATGTAAATTGGGGGACCAAAAATCCTGGGCATGTGTGGGTCTGGAATGCTTATGGCAACTTGTAGAGAATAGGAGATTGATTACGTTCAAATCTTTGAAAGAGGAATTTCAGATCACGGAGACAGATATTTTTCTATATTTTAGAATTCCGCATGCTTATAAAAGGCAAGTGAGAATGAGTGATCTTGAAGTATGCAATGACATAGCATTGGACTACATTTGTATGGAGGGTGGTACTAGAGAGGTTATCTCAACAGTATATAGTAATCTTTTGCATAATTATTTACTGCGATATCCTATACGGGCTCGAGACAGGTGGGAAGAATAGGGGAAATTGACGATGAGGTGTGGGACACTACACTGGAGTATGGTCCAAAGTTGGCTCTGAGTGAACCGGTTAGGTTGTCGCAGCTGTATTTGGTGCGCAGAGTATATAGATCTCCAGAATTTTTATATAAGGTTGGTGTGAGGAACACAGCGGTGTGTCCGCGTTGTATGCATGAGGGTGCGGGTGTGTTGCATATAAAGTGGGAATGTCCGAGATTGCAAGGTTTTTGGATGGTGGTGATAAACTTAATAGAAGAAAGGTACGAATGTGTGGTTCCGAGGAAACCAATTGTGTGTGAGTTGAGCTATGTAGAAGAAATTGGTATGACAAGTGTACAGAAGATAGCGGTGGCAAGGTTACTTTTCATAGCAAGAAAGGTGATAGTGAGGGGGTGGATCAGGGCCGAGCCCCCTTCTAGAGTGGAATATTTGCAGCAGGTTAACTACATAATAAGGATGGAAAAAGCTGTATACAAAAGAAGGAATGCCTTCAAAATATTTGAGACGTTATGGGACTCATGGCTGAAATTGGAGTGAAATGTGGTTTAAATATGTTCATAGATGTGAGTAAGGTGATTGCTTTTCTTCTAAGCTACTGGATCTCTGCAAGAGGAGGAAGAGGTCTACATATAGTTGTTATTTGTAGGATTTTTCCACGGCAATGTACATTGTCTAGTCCGTCTATGGGGGAAGAGGGTGGGGGTTGTTTACTTGGGATTAAAAAATGTAAAATACTGCAACACTGTACTATGATGTGTGTTGTAAATAATTGATTGGTTTAATAAAAATATCTGATTTAAAAATAAAATGATTACCTCTATTTATTGCTATACTGCACTACACAGCGGGCGCCCCCTGACTAAGCTGACACCCCGGTAGCGATACGCGTGGGGTAGGGTCCCTTTATTATATGATTGACTAGATGCTCACACCATATTTGACCTAACTCACTGGACACAGCTCTGGTAACCACCAGTACTTGTTTGACTTCATGACTGTGTTAACGATCAGGCTGCAAATATCTTTGAATGATACTGTGGGGTATTATTGATTATTGATCCTTTTGGCTCAGCATCTTACATTGCAATACTTAATGTGCCTGTGCCTGTTACCCTGATTAATCTATACTGGTAGCTTCTACCAGCTATACTGTTTGTGAGTTCTTGGTGTGTGCATTACACTTGACTTGTTTTTCAGCAATATGCTGCTATTAATGCGTTAACCAACTGTGAGGTAAATACTAAGTTGTGTCCTGCTGGACCCGTTATACTAACGGGCAGTACTTATCAACTGGTATCACTATCTTCACCAATAACATCTGTTAACTAGGTGTGCCAACCTATATTGTTCATTGCTATATGTGTTAATTAAAGCTTGTACAGCTTATTTACTCCTAAGTGTGCTCCCTATTTTTGGGTATATGCCAAGTTTTTTACTCTACTATAGTTTGTGTTTTTTGGCATGGTGAGCACCTAATCTAGTTATTGATTTATATTAGTGGTGCTTCTCTTCCTCTATTTAATTCTCCCTTTGTTTCGGCACCAGTGGCATCGCTACTTGGGTCCGTTCCAAGTAACGCACACTCCAACTATTAGATTGAATTTATTTGATTGTTTCTTCTGATCTTTGGGTCATTTTCGCCTCATAAGTGAGTGGTTAATGGATTGGGACACTAGGGAAGCTGGCTGGAAAAACTCTACTTCAGGCATTTTCAGTGGTACATCATCAGTGACTGTAGAACAAGGTTTTTGGCTGTCTCCAGGGAACTCACTGCTGCTGAGAAAAAGGGTACACGTGTATGGTGGAATATTGGAACACTTGAATAATATCTAAAAGCCGCTATTGTCCCACATGGCCTGAGGGTCCAAATTTTTCCAGCCTGGGAGCCCTCGGCCCAATTTCAAAGCACTTGGGAACAGGGCCTACTTCATTGTTCCAGAATCATTATCAACATGTTGCTTGATTATGATCGTACAGTTCTGCCAGAAACTAAAAACAGAATCAAAACATTGGAACAAAAATTAACAGACTTTGCCAAAAATGTAGTAGTCATGCGTTCTTGTCTAAACTAAAAACGACCTTGGATGAGTACGAGAATAAAGTTATCGAGGGCAAAAGAAAGAAATTTCTCAGGAATAAAGGGTACTTTGACAGCAAAAAGGCCTTTAGGTGGCGACATAAGGGTAATCCCTGCAACCACAACCCACACCCACGTAAACCACAACCCCCTCCTAAATAACACATACCCTCTGACCCCCCCTACAGACCCCTCTGAGGATAGTAGAAATTTTTTAGGGTCAGCATCGACCCCGAAAGCAAATCAAGAGGGCAGGGAGTAGGAGGAGGAAGAGGAGAAGCGCCAAGACTGAAGGGAGGCAAGGGCAGGGTAAAGGATAGGGGCAAGAAATACCCCAGATACTAAGGGAATCTGATGAAACAATGGCTATTTCAACAATGCCAACCTCTTCCGCTACCAAATTACAGGTAATCAACCATTCTAATTATACCATGAGCTCTGTAGAGATTTCAGTACTTGAGTGTGGACTAATCTTTTGTCCTATAAACCAGCTCGACAAATTCACACTGATTAAGGACCTATATTTGTTTTGTCGCAAATTAATCTTTGCTGTTATGTACCGCCAACCAGAAACAATTGAGACGTTAGTGGAGCTGGAACAACACTATCCACACTCCCGGCGATGAACCTATTATTTGAGGCCACCAAAAGAGAGGTCAACAAATTAAAGGCCAACACGGCCAAACATAAGAACATGACGGGTAGCGAAATAACTGTGATCCTGCAATTAAAGACAAACCCAGACTTTATTATAAAAGTGGCGGACAAGGGCGGAAATGTTGTGGTGTGGCCAACAGCTATGTACCTTGAGGAGGCCCATAGGTAATTGTCCAATAATATATTCTATGCTAGGCTGCCATCTGATCCTACTTCTGTTTTTCCGAATAAATTCTCCAAGCTCCTGGAGTCAGCCAGTAGATATGGTATCATCAACAATAAAGAAAAGGAGTTCCTTTGGGTAGCAACACCAGTGACCCCAACATTCTACCTACTCCCCAAGGTACATAAGAACCTGACCAAACCCCCTGGCAGAACCATTGTTTCCAGCATGGGCAGCCTATGTGAGAAAGCCAGCGAATACGTGGACTTTTACCTCCAACCATTAGTACAAGATCTGCCCTCCTACACTAGGGACAGCGCCGACTTTATCAAACAAATATAGGGTCTGACTGTCTCATATGGGACATTCGTAGTGACTCGCGATGTCGAGTCGCTATATACCAACATTGCACACCAAGATGGTATGAGAGCAGTCATGTACTTTTTGGATAATCAATCTGGCTCGGATAGGATGCATGAATCATTCCTGGTGGACCGCTTAGATTTTGTGCTAACGCATAATTACTTTGTGTTTGATCATGCCTACTATCGCCAGATTTCTGGCATGGCCATGGGGGCTAAATGCGCACCAGCCTTTGCTAATTTGTTCTTGGGTTGGTGGGAGGTGACTGAGGTTTTTCAAACAGATTAATTAAAAAACAATAAGTGGGTGACACAGGTTACTTGATTACATCATCTTTTTGTGGCATGGCACTGAACCTTAGTGCATTCGTTTTTTGAACCACTTGAATCAAAATAACTTCAATATCTTTCTGACCTATTCAATCGCACCTGAAGAAGCCATCTTTTTGAATTTAGAGGTTTTGCTTAAGGAAGGTGTTCTTTCCACCAATCTGTACAGAAAACCCACTGCCACTAACGGCTTCCTTGCTTTTTCCAGTTTCCATCCCTACCATTTGAGAAGGGGGATACCGATTGGTCAGTTTCTACGAACAAGATATTGCACCTCAGACGGGGATTTTAAGAAACAAGCAAAGTAGTTGACGGAGAAATTCTCAAATTATTGTTACTCTAAAAGGATCATTTCTGATGCCTTCCAACGAACACAACAACATGACCAAAAAACGTTACTACAAGGACAACAGGATCATGATCATTACTGAGTACAACAACTAGTCGTCGGAGGTAGGTAAAATTATACACAAACACTGGGGACAACTAACCTTAGATTTCAAGATAAAACCACTTATTGAAGATCAACTTGCGTGATCGTTTGACAGTCAGTCACTTTTCTAGGCCAACTACTTCAAATTCAAGGGGCCAGAGACTAAGGGGCTCATTTCCGTGCGGTTCATGTAATATTTGCCAACACATGATTCCCACACAAAACATCTTTACCAATCTGCATGACTCAAAAGAACATCCCTGAGGCATTACATTAATTGTAATGTACTAACACCATTTATGCTCCTGTTTGCCCATGCAACAGGGAATATGTCGTGGAAACCACGCAGGAGTTGAGGAAAAGAGCACAGAAACATATCTCGACCATCAATCTTGCGTTTTCTGACCAGGAAAAAGGTATCAAGCGTTACATCTGTAGCTGCACACTTTCTCAGATACCATAATGGCAGTCCACGTGGCTTACAACTGGTGGGTTTGGATCGTGTAAAATTGAATATACGGGGTGGAGATATCAAAAAGCTGATCTTACGCTTGGAACCAAAATAGATATACCTGCTTAACTCCATGTCTCATTAAACATACTGACTCAGGTTATGGAGAGTTTCCAACCCAATGATTTTGAGCACAAGTTTGACTGCTTTTTCATAAAGATGCTTTTATTAATTCATCAAAAAGGTAAAATTACAGATACAAAGTGCTCAGTCATATAAAAAAGATTAAATATGGATCTGGATTACAGAGGACACTAAGGGGTAAGGGTCTTTTTGTCTCCAACTACAAGACCTGATTATGGTAGCAGTTTTCAACAATAACCATTGTGCCATCTTAGTTTAAATAGGGCCAAGAGCTGCAGCTTCAAGTGTATACAGAGTACAGAGGGTTAAATACCATGTTATCCGCTAACACATTACTGACTATTGTTGCTAACCCATTAAACATTATACAAAGCTACATGGTAATTGAGTCCAGCTTACCCATAACGGTGTCAACAGGTGGAGATGACCTAGGGGACGCCCCAACGCGTTTCCCTGATGCTTCCTCAGGGGGCATGTTTGGCCATGTCTCCTGTATCCTTATATACCCCCCGGCACCCCCTCTCACCACCTGCCTCTGATTCGCGCTGCTCCACGCCGCAAATGAGCGGCCGCGCCGCCCCGAGCAGCGGCTTCCGGCCTTCACACACAGGAAGCGCGTCAAATGACGCTCCTTCCTGTGTTATTGAAGCCTTCCACCGCAGCCCGAGGCAGCCCGACCGCGCATGCGCGGACCGCAGACGCCATTTTGGAAGAGGGCATAAATGCCCTACTCTCTCATGTATACTATCCGGATTGAATGACAAGTTTAATTAAACAAAGTACTATTGTGACCTCACTTGGTGACCCTGAAGTATAGGTGGAGTAGACATTGTACAGCCCTAATGTCGTTTTGATGACCTAGACACACCCCATACATGAGTTTGTGTCTTAACTTCTATGCAAGGATACCATATAGGCATAACATCTCAAGACACACCGAGTTATACAGATACAAAATATTACTATATGCCGCTCTCGTTAGCCATATGTTCAGAGGTCCTCTTTCATATGGCCATCACTAGGGGCGATGCAGGTTGCAATGTCCTGGCGCCATCGTAGAGGTCCACCTCGAAGTGCCATCCAGATAGTAAAGTGCAGGTGTAGAATGGGGGGAGGGGAGGATACAGAACAGCTAAAAACACGAACAAACAATAAAAAACAGTTAAAACCATGTTGAGAAAATACCAAAAGGAACCCTCAGGAAAAGGCTGGGGGTCCACAGCATAGTCAATGGCTCGGATCATACATATACAATCAATCAGAAAAAAAGAACATGTATCCATATTATGGGTGGGATATAAATCCTCCTCCAATTTTAGAGGTAGATCACATCCACGCCCTTCTATCAGAGACCTTAGTTATTCATCTCAAGGTCAGAGATATGACACAAAACTTAGTTTTTCATTCAGACCATCTGGGGACTGTGTCCCCAGACGGACTATCCATTGGCATTCCCTCCTTGCAAGAGCTTTTTTGTAGTCTCCCCCTCTCGCTCCCAAATGACACACGTCAATGGCTTTAAATTTTAAGTTAGTTGAGTCACAGTCATGTTTGGATTTAAAATGGCGGGGCAAGGTTTTTAGCTTAGGATCGCTAGGTTCCATCTTTTTAGCCGCCTCTATGTCCCTGATGTGCTCTCTTACCCTAACACGAAACTCTCGAGAGGTAAGGCCAATGTAAATCAGACCACAGGGACATGTGGCGTGATATATCACATTCTTTGTGGTACATGTCAGGTAGTGTCGAATATCATACAGCCGATCACTATTGGCTGCTCTAAAAGTCCTCGTTCTTTCCGTATTACGACACGCCAGACATGAACCACATGGATAGAATCCCAGCGTTCTCCTTGCCCCACTCACTACCGGTTTTGATTCCCTCGCATAATGACTATGTACCAACATGTCTTTTAGGCTGTTACTCCTTCTCGCAGTTAGCAGTGGTTTTTCCGTAATGACGTCACTTAATCCAGGTACTAGTTTCAGAATCCCCCAGTGTCTCCCCAGGATTCCCCCAATCTTGTTCCACTTATCATTGTAGGTTGTTATAAAACGAACCATCTGGGTTCCTTGATTTCCCCTCCTCTCTTTTTGCCGGTCACTCCCCAACAGAAGGGTATTTCTATCCCTCCTCCGGGCCTCTGTGTACCCCCGCTTAATGCATCGCTTGCTGTAGCCCCTCGCCAGAAAACGATCTCTTAGATCCTTAGCCTGTCCCTCAAAAAAGATATCGGTTGAACATACTCTCCTGGCTCGTAGGTATTGACCTACAGGGATCGCCGAGATCGTTGCTGGAGTGTGAGCCGAGGAAGCGTGCAGTAATGCGTTTACTGATGTAACTTTTCTGTACATATCAGTTTGTATAGATCCGTCGGGGTGGATGTAGAGTTTAATATCTAAAAAGTCCACCGATGATGTGTGATGTGTGTAAGTTAATCTTATATTATATTCATTAGAATTTAAGTATCCCAAAAAGGTCTCCAATTGGGATACTGATCCCTTCCACAACATCAACACATCATCGATGTACCTCATCCATGAAAGCACCTGGGTGGCGGCCCGGGCGCCCTCCCCGAAAACCTCTCTCTCCCAAAAGCCGAGAAAGAGATTTGCGTAGGAGGGCGCGCAGGCCGCCCCCATTGCTGTCCCCCGCTGTTGGAGGAAGAACCGGTCTTTAAAGAGGAAAAAATTATGCGTCAAGATATATTCTAGGAGGTCCAGGATCAAGGCACTGAGGGATTCTTCCATACTACTACTTTCCAAGTAGAAGGCCACAGCCCTAAGTCCATCACAGTGACAGATTGATGAATACAAAGATTCAACATCTGCTGTGACTAGACGTGTGTCAGAATCCACAAAGATCCCATCAACTTGCCTCAGGACGTCCGATGTATCACGGACATAGGAGGGCAGTGTTTCCACAAGTGGATGCAGGTAAAACTCGATAAACCTGCACACTGGGTCACACAGCCCCCCTATCCCGGACACAATCGGACGCCCCGGGGGGTTGAGGGGATCTTTGTGGATCTTTGGGAGAAGATAGAAGGTTGGGACTATAGGTTCCTTTATCAAGAGTCCTTCCCATATCTTTTTTGGGATTATACCATCCTGATATGCCTTATCCACAATCTCAAATAATTGGGACATGAAACTTTTTAGCGGATTATAAGGCAAGCCTGAATAATTTTCTTTGTTTTTTAACTGTTTGAAGGCTTCGCGTTCATACATTTGCACAGGCCAGATAACCACATTCCCCCTTTGTCCGCAGGTTTTATAACTACATCCTGTAGTGCCCTCAGCTCTCCCACAGCTATTCTTTGATGATACGATAGATTGTCGGCACCCTCACGGTGACCAGACAATTTTTTTAAATCTTGTGCCACTAGTCTGTGGAAGGTCTCTATTTCTGGGCAAGTGGACAAAGGGGGGAATGTGGTTGATCGTGGATATAGTGACCTAGGGAAAACATGGGAATTACCTTCTGCATTGTCCTCCACTCCTTCTTCTAGATCCTCCAAGATCCCAATGATGTCCTGCTCCTCTCCTTTCATGTCAACATCTATTTTTTCTCCTTTTTGATGAAGTTTTTTGAGGATTAACTTGCGGGTAAAGAGATGCAGATCTTTTAAAGCTATAAAAAAATCAAAATTATTCACAGGTACAAAAGATAACCCCAACCTCAGCACTTCCAATTGGTGCGGTGTAAGTACATGCGAAGAAAGATTGACTACCTGCAAGTTGCTGCCCCGGCTCTTCTTGCCCTGTGGTTCTGGAGGGGTTATACTTCGTTTGCCTTTCTCTTTACCCACATTGAAATCCTCTCTTGGTAAAGGTGGCCAGTTTTTACTGCCTCCTTGCGGTTCGTCTAATGACGATAATGAGGATATGGAGCTTGGACTCATCGGTGGTTCTACTGGAGGATCCTTAGATGGAATTTTGGGTGGACTTTTCGGCGTATTCTTAGGTGAGCCATTCGTGTTTATCCTGGATATATAAAAAATATATTTTCCTGTTTATCACAGCGGTGTTTCTAGGTAACATGGATCATAAGGCCAGGGAGACATCCTGGCGCTCGAAATTGGATTTGGTATTTGATGACACAACAGGGATACCAGTTAATCCCGACCTAAGGGCCACAGCAGGTCAGACAGCGAGGCTGAAGCAGCTACTCAATCAGAAAACAAGAATATGGTGGAACAAGGCGTTCCTTGAACGCTACCTTACTAGAGACCTAATACCCAGAGGACTTAGAATACAAGTCTTCCCTTCATTCAAGGTGGAGGATCCTGATATCAAGAGTCAATGGGAGGATCTGTCCACCAAATGCTCCAAGGGATACATGGGCCTTTTGGTCAAATTGAACGAAAGGTCTTTGGAGTCCATTGAAACTGAGATAAATCTAATTCAAGCCAAATTGAATACAGAACTGTCTGGAGAGGCACTGGCTAAATTAAATAGTGACCTGGAGAATAGTTTTCTAAAATGGGAAAAGGAGATACTAACCACAAAAACTAAAAAATATAAAAGGGATGTGTCAGACTATAAAAACCATACGGTGTATAGATGGAAGAGTGGGAGAAAAAAGCCGCATGGCTCACCTAAGAATACGCCGAAAAGTTCACCCAAAATTCCATCTAAGGATCCTCCAGTAGAACCACCGATGAGTCCAAGCTCCATATCCTCATTATCGTCATTAGACGAACCGCAAGGAGGCAGTAAAAACTGGCCACCTTTACCAAGAGAGGATTTCAATGTGGGTAAAGAGAAAGGCAAACGAAGTATAACCCCTCCAGAACCACAGGGCAAGAAGAGCCGGGGCAGCAACTTGCAGGTAGTCAATCTTTCTTCGCATGTACTTACACCGCACCAATTGGAAGTGCTGAGGTTGGGGTTATCTTTTGTACCTGTGAATAATTTTGATTTTTTTATAGCTTTAAAAGATCTGCATCTCTTTACCCGCAAGTTAATCCTCAAAAAACTTCATCAAAAAGGAGAAAAAATAGATGTTGACATGAAAGGAGAGGAGCAGGACATCATTGGGATCTTGGAGGATCTAGAAGAAGGAGTGGAGGACAATGCAGAAGGTAATTCCCATGTTTTCCCTAGGTCACTATATCCACGATCAACCACATTCCCCCCTTTGTCCACTTGCCCAGAAATAGAGACCTTCCACAGACTAGTGGCACAAGATTTAAAAAAATTGTCTGGTCACCGTGAGGGTGCCGACAATCTATCGTATCATCAAAGAATAGCTGTGGGAGAGCTGAGGGCACTACAGGATGTAGTTATAAAACCTGCGGACAAAGGGGGGAATGTGGTTATCTGGCCTGTGCAAATGTATGAACGCGAAGCCTTCAAACAGTTAAAAAACAAAGAAAATTATTCAGGCTTGCCTTATAATCCGCTAAAAAGTTTCATGTCCCAATTATTTGAGATTGTGGATAAGGCATATCAGGATGGTATAATCCCAAAAAAGATATGGGAAGGACTCTTGATAAAGGAACCTATAGTCCCAACCTTCTATCTTCTCCCAAAGATCCACAAAGATCCCCTCAACCCCCCGGGGCGTCCGATTGTGTCCGGGATAGGGGGGCTGTGTGACCCAGTGTGCAGGTTTATCGAGTTTTACCTGCATCCACTTGTGGAAACACTGCCCTCCTATGTCCGTGATACATCGGACGTCCTGAGGCAAGTTGATGGGATCTTTGTGGATTCTGACACACGTCTAGTCACAGCAGATGTTGAATCTTTGTATTCATCAATCTGTCACTGTGATGGACTTAGGGCTGTGGCCTTCTACTTGGAAAGTAGTAGTATGGAAGAATCCCTCAGTGCCTTGATCCTGGACCTCCTAGAATATATCTTGACGCATAATTTTTTCCTCTTTAAAGACCGGTTCTTCCTCCAACAGCGGGGGACAGCAATGGGGGCGGCCTGCGCGCCCTCCTACGCAAATCTCTTTCTCGGCTTTTGGGAGAGAGAGGTTTTCGGGGAGGGCGCCCGGGCCGCCACCCAGGTGCTTTCATGGATGAGGTACATCGATGATGTGTTGATGTTGTGGAAGGGATCAGTATCCCAATTGGAGACCTTTTTGGGATACTTAAATTCTAATGAATATAATATAAGATTAACTTACACACATCACACATCATCGGTGGACTTTTTAGATATTAAACTCTACATCCACCCCGACGGATCTATACAAACTGATATGTACAGAAAAGTTACATCAGTAAACGCATTACTGCACGCTTCCTCGGCTCACACTCCAGCAACGATCTCGGCGATCCCTGTAGGTCAATACCTACGAGCCAGGAGAGTATGTTCAACCGATATCTTTTTTGAGGGACAGGCTAAGGATCTAAGAGATCGTTTTCTGGCGAGGGGCTACAGCAAGCGATGCATTAAGCGGGGGTACACAGAGGCCCGGAGGAGGGATAGAAATACCCTTCTGTTGGGGAGTGACCGGCAAAAAGAGAGGAGGGGAAATCAAGGAACCCAGATGGTTCGTTTTATAACAACCTACAATGATAAGTGGAACAAGATTGGGGGAATCCTGGGGAGACACTGGGGGATTCTGAAACTAGTACCTGGATTAAGTGACGTCATTACGGAAAAACCACTGCTAACTGCGAGAAGGAGTAACAGCCTAAAAGACATGTTGGTACATAGTCATTATGCGAGGGAATCAAAACCGGTAGTGAGTGGGGCAAGGAGAACGCTGGGATTCTATCCATGTGGTTCATGTCTGGCGTGTCGTAATACGGAAAGAACGAGGACTTTTAGAGCAGCCAATAGTGATCGGCTGTATGATATTCGACACTACCTGACATGTACCACAAAGAATGTGATATATCACGCCACATGTCCCTGTGGTCTGATTTACATTGGCCTTACCTCTCGAGAGTTTCGTGTTAGGGTAAGAGAGCACATCAGGGACATAGAGGCGGCTAAAAAGATGGAACCTAGCGATCCTAAGCTAAAAACCTTGCCCCGCCATTTTAAATCCAAACATGACTGTGACTCAACTAACTTAAAATTTAAAGCCATTGACGTGTGTCATTTGGGAGCGAGAGGGGGAGACTACAAAAAAGCTCTTGCAAGGAGGGAATGCCAATGGATAGTCCGTCTGGGGACACAGTCCCCAGATGGTCTGAATGAAAAACTAAGTTTTGTGTCATATCTCTGACCTTGAGATGAATAACTAAGGTCTCTGATAGAAGGGCGTGGATGTGATCTACCTCTAAAATTGGAGGAGGATTTATATCCCACCCATAATATGGATACATGTTCTTTTTTTCTGATTGATTGTATATGTATGATCCGAGCCATTGACTATGCTGTGGACCCCAGCCTTTTCCTGAGGGTTCCTTTTGGTATTTTCTCAACATGGTTTTAACTGTTTTTTATTGTTTGTTCGTGTTTTTAGCTGTTCTGTATCCTCCCCTCCCCCCATTCTACACCTGCACTTTACTATCTGGATGGCACTTCGAGGTGGACCTCTACGATGGCGCCAGGACATTGCAACCTGCATCGCCCCTAGTGATGGCCATATGAAAGAGGACCTCTGAACATATGGCTAACGAGAGCGGCATATAGTAATATTTTGTATCTGTATAACTCGGTGTGTCTTGAGATGTTATGCCTATATGGTATCCTTGCATAGAAGTTAAGACACAAACTCATGTATGGGGTGTGTCTAGGTCATCAAAACGACATTAGGGCTGTACAATGTCTACTCCACCTATACTTCAGGGTCACCAAGTGAGGTCACAATAGTACTTTGTTTAATTAAACTTGTCATTCAATCCGGATAGTATACATGAGAGAGTAGGGCATTTATGCCCTCTTCCAAAATGGCGTCTGCGGTCCGCGCATGCGCGGTCGGGCTGCCTCGGGCTGCGGTGGAAGGCTTCAATAACACAGGAAGGAGCGTCATTTGACGCGCTTCCTGTGTGTGAAGGCCGGAAGCCGCTGCTCGGGGCGGCGCGGCCGCTCATTTGCGGCGTGGAGCAGCGCGAATCAGAGGCAGGTGGTGAGAGGGGGTGCCGGGGGGTATATAAGGATACAGGAGACATGGCCAAACATGCCCCTGAGGAAGCATCAGGGAAACGCGTTGGGGCGTCCCCTAGGTCATCTCCACCTGTTGACACCGTTATGGGTAAGCTGGACTCAATTACCATGTAGCTTTGTATAATGTTTAATGGGTTAGCAACAATAGTCAGTAATGTGTTAGCGGATAACATGGTATTTAACCCTCTGTACTCTGTATACACTTGAAGCTGCAGCTCTTGGCCCTATTTAAACTAAGATGGCACAATGGTTATTGTTGAAAACTGCTACCATAATCAGGTCTTGTAGTTGGAGACAAAAAGACCCTTACCCCTTAGTGTCCTCTGTAATCCAGATCCATATTTAATCTTTTTTATATGACTGAGCACTTTGTATCTGTAATTTTACCTTTTTGATGAATTAATAAAAGCATCTTTATGAAAAAGCAGTCAAACTTGTGCTCAAAATCATTGGGTTGGAAACTCTCCATAACCTGAGTCAGTATGTTTAATGTAATATGTAGGAGAGCCCTAAAATATTGTGAATATTATTCGTGTTTATCCTGGATATATAAAAAAAAAATTAACTCCATGTCTGCAACAGGGCTAAATGAAGAATTTCTCTTCACTGGATTCCTTGGATAGTGTTACTGGATAATGAAGTTTGACATCTGGATTCCAATAGCAAATGACGCACTTCCGGTCCCGCGCCCACCGCCGACTCCGAGAGCGGTAGTGATTACCTCTATTTATAGCTATACTGCTGACCTGCCCCAGTGGGGACCGTGGGGCACTCGGAACCGGGCCCTCTCGACGACGTCGGGGCTGTGGGTGCTGTCACAGTGGCGTGACCCGGTCCGTGGTCCCCTATTGGGCGGTTAGTATAAAGGGGTTTGTAAAGTCGTAAAAAGAAAAGTAAAAATAAAACTAAAAAATTTATTGTGTTGCCACCCGTGGAAAGCAGACGGTAGGTGCCGCTGCTGCGGCCTGGGACCTCTGGGGATAATGTATTTGCAGCTGTGATGGTGAAGCTCCCCACAGGAGGAGTGGGTCCTTAGGGCATCCGGAGTCAAGGTGATTCGGGGTGTTGGAGAGCCAGCAGGGCTGAGCTGGCTGCGGGGCAGGATCAGGAATACTCTCAGGCAGGCTCCTGCTGCCTGCGCGGCATTTCAGGCGCAAAATAAACAGTCTGACACAATGTTGAGTTTCCCCCCAGTTTACTTGGCATTCTTTTGTCAGGCACTTCAGGCTACAGGTAGTCCTTGGCAACCAGGATGGCTTGTCCAGTGCACCCCCTTTGTGTTCCTTTATCTTGAGCTTCCTTCCTCAGCGCTGCCTATTCTCTTCCTTTCTGCATGTGCCTCCACATGCAGAGCCCGATCTAGCAGCCACAGGCCTCCTTGGGCAACTGGCAGGGTCCCCTGGTCCTAGTACAGCTGCCTTCTGTGCGCTGCATCAGGAGTTGGGCACGACTCTTGGAGATCTTGTGGCCCCCGATTCTGTGGTTGGAGCTTGGAGCCTTCCCGCCACCTTCAAGGCTAGGCCCCTGGGTCTCGCCCTGTCCTTCCACTTCACTGCAGATTTGGGCGCACAGGAGGATCGCTCACTGCCCACGACCCTAGGACTCCCTCCGTCTTCCTGCAGTCTGTAGCCCTGGGACCTGGGATAGGCCTAATTATGGTTCGGGCCTCCAGGTCTGTGCTCTCTGTCTTCTCTGTCCCTTGTCCTCCTCCGATTGACTAGCTACTTCCTGCTTCCTGCTCGCTTCCCACACACCACCTGTCTCATCCCGCTATCCCACAGCTTCCTGAGCCATCCCACTACCTGGGTTCACCTGCTCACTCTGGGACCGGGGTGTGTTTGTGGGTGACTGGACATACCAATCCTGGTTGCTGCAAACTTATAGTGGCGCCACACGCCCCATGAGCAAAGATTAGCACGTCCTCATGCTAAGACCAGGTTAAGTGATGTGCAAGTGAAACACACACATAAATGACAATAAAATAAAATAAACAAGGTATTTCTCCCCGCAGCGGAGGTGCTAAATTACAAATACCACACTGAGTATAAAAAAGCTAGTACTATAAAAATAAGGCTATAGTTATAAAAATAAAAAAACAATTGTAGATGCAAAAAAAAATAAAATAAATGAACGGCAAACGAAAGCAAACGTGCAAGTCACACTCACGGGTGTGTCAGGAGGCATGGATGAGACTGTAGAGGCCACTCGCAGAAGGTCCCAGCGTTTGGTCAAATAGTCAAAACCCTAAGAAAATGTCTCTGCCGCTTTAAGAGGCATTCCCCTTTTTGTTAAAGCTGGAGGTCACTAGGACCTAGCTGATTCCTTACCTTGAGCTGCCTATATATTCCCCTTGACTCCCAGGGATGCACTGCTGGTGATAGCTGTTCAGGTGTTCCTGGTTGCATCCTAGCTCAAAGCAGTGTTTCCTGGAGTCTGTTGGTTTACTGCTTGGATCTGCTCAAGCTAAATGTGCCTTTTCCTTCTTTGTTTGTTTCCCTTGTGTGTTTCTTTAGTTGCTAGTGGGGCTGACTAGTGATCACCCGCTCTGATTCCAGGTGTAGTGGTAGTCCAGCGAAATTCAGGGAATAGGTATCCTGGCAACGACAGTTGCGGAAACTGTATAGGGACGTTAGGAGAACCTGGTGTCATCGCTAGTTTTTCTAGGGGTCACCATCCCCTCTTTTTGCCCTTAGCATCAGGGACTCCTTCCCGCCCCTCTGTCGTTGTCCAGTGCTGGGTGTCTCTCTACAACCAGTGTGACACACACATTGGCCTGGTAAGTATCCCTCACCAGGTAGTCTGTGATTGTAAGAGTTCATGCGAGTCTTTATCTTGGGGTGACCCACCACCAACAAACCCCCAGCACAGACCCTGGGTGTGATGACAGGGCTAGATGGATCGATGTTTCGGCCATGCCAGTGAGTTTTTCTTCAAAGTCTAGGGTAAAACATTTAGAAGCACACATTGGCAGCACGGTTTAAAAAACAACAGGGAGCACACCGGACTGTGCTAACCATGCATTGTTCATGATTAAAATGTTCAACAATAAACAGTAGCTACTAGGGTCCCAGCACTCGTCTACTCCCAACCTTCCTCCGGGCACCCTTGGGGTGGCGCCTCTACCTCTCCGACTCCAACTGACAAGCACGTTCACCTGAGCTCTGGTAAGCCACCGCTTCATCTCGGTGACTTCTGGGGTCATAAGGGGTCATAAGGAAGTCAGAAATCCGCACCATGTAGGATCATAGTGGCTGGTGTTCAGGCCACCGGTCTTGCGGGTTTCCCACCCCCGGGTGGGTCGGTGGCGCGTAAGGGCTACGCGACACACTAGGGCACCTCGCGATGCCATCAACCCCGATGCGGTGCTCTCTGCGAGTCTGCGAGTCACTGACCTCATCGGTTTCTGGGTCCTTTCCGGGTCATCTGGGGGGTCCGTCTCCTCGATCCTACGCGTTGGGGCCCTTCGAGTGCTGCTTGCCATGGCGCGGCTACAGTTCTTTGCTTGCAGGAGCCGACAACCCATCAGGGGCATCCGGTCGAGGTCCAGCTTGGGCAACTGGCACTGCTCCCTCTCTGGTGAGCTGAGGGAGTCCTCTGCTGCCACCCCACGCTCCGGGTTGCCTCGGACTTGCTCCGCCACCTTGGACTTCACGCGGATGCTAAAGTTCCCGCCGCTATGTTTCCAGTTTGCTCCAGAGTCTGCCTCTGACCCCTCCTTTCATGGGCATGCCTCTGCTCTCTGGCTGTCGGTCACACCCCTGGGTTGAGCGACACAGTTCATGGGTCTGCCCTCCCGACTCTTGGAGGGCAAAGGGGGCGTAGACAATCTTTCATGCTGCTTGCTGGCCTTGCCCATGATGGGGGACCGTGGCATGCCCCCCAGCCAGCACATGCTTTCAGTCTCTTGGGGCCACCATTGCCCAGGCCCAAAAACACAGTCTCTTAGTTGTAGTCCATAAGGCGCACAAGACCCGGATATACCGGGTCGGTAGTTCCTGTTCATGACACCAAATCCTGACTCACCCCAGCGCGGGGCCGTGGGGTACTGGGAACCGGGCCCTCTTGATGTTGTCGGGTCTGTGAGGTGCTGTCACGGTGGTGTGACCCGGTCCATGGTCCCCTATTGGGCGGTCAGTAAAAAGGGGTTTATAAAGGGGTAAAAGGAAAGTAAAAATAAAATAAAAAGAGTTTATCGTGACGCCACCCATAGAAGGCAGCCGGTAGGGGCCGCTGCTGCGGTCCAGGACCTCTGGGGAAGACGGAGTTGCATCTGTGATGGTGAAGTTCCTATGGGAGGAGCGGGTTCCTAGGGCATCCGAAGTCAAGGTGATTTTGGATGATGAAGAGCCAGCAATGCTGAGCTGGCTGCAGGGCAGGATCAAGAATACTCTCAGGCAGGCTCCTACTGCCTGCACAGCGTCTACCGCTCCTCAGGTGTGAAATAAACAATGTGACACAATGCTGAGTTTGAACCCAGTTTACTTGGCTTCTCTTGTCAGGCACTTCAGGTTACAGCACAAGTACAGTGGCGGCTCGGGTAGTCGGCAACAAGGATGGCTTGTCCAGTGCACCCACTTTTGTGTTCCTTTCTCTTGGGCTTCCTTCCTCAGCACTGCCTATTCTCCTCCTTCCTGTACACACCTCCACACGCAGAGATCCGATCTAGCAGCCACAGGCCTTCTTGGGCGCCTGGCAGGGTCACCTAGCCCTAGTACGGTTGTCTTCTCTGCGCTGCTTTGGGAGTTGGCCACGACTCTTGGAGATCTCGTGGCCCCCGGTTCTGTGGTTGGAGCTTGGAGCCTTCCTGCCACCTTCAGGGCGGGCCCATGGTTCTCGCCCTGTACTTTCACTTTACTGCGGATTCGGGCGCACGGGTGGATTGCTCTCTGCCCGTGCCCCTAGGGACTCACTCCGTTTTCCTGCGAAGAAATGGGGTAGACAAGGGCGCAATGGGTCAAATCTCCCAAAATTACTGGCAAGTCAAATAATTGAACTGCTCACCTTATGCAGTTGTGAGACCCATAACTGGCATCAGAGCCTGGTATCAGCTGCTGCAGGACCCCCGCTCAAGGCGGTGAAAGCACAGTAAATATGGACAGGTATGTTCCGCGCTGCTGGAAATAAAATGAAGGACCATATTTACTGTTTCATCGTGGTTTGGGCATCCGGGTCCGTGTGTGGCACCCTGCAGTATAGGTAGCCACAGAACCACCTGATGCACAGAGGGATTTCCATATCAGGTAAGCTTACACATGCAACACCTTCCACCCCAGACCTGAAGGGGGAGCTCTACTTGCTGACTTCAGGCAAGGTCCCCTATAAAATCCAGGCCTGGGGATGAGTTAGGTAGTGCATTTCCAGAAAGGACTGTGAAGACGTCCTGGAGAGCGGTGCTGCACTAGACCCACACCAGAGGGAAGCCTAGCCAATGTAAGGAACCCGAGGTTGAGGGTCGGAGGCAAGGCGAGGAACAGAGTGGGGGCAGAGGAACCATACAGGTTCACCCCAGCAACAGACAGAAGCAACCCGGATGCTGGAGTCCGAGTCTGCACGGGTCCAGTTAGCACAGCAGAGAGTACCGGAGGACCAGGAGACTTCAGGCTCCTGGCAGCACTTGTGGCACAGCAACTACAAAGAGCCAGGGACCACAGAGGAGTTAGCGGTGCCCAGCAGAAGGTTCATCTTGCCTGCCATACAAGTGAGAAATACAGGAGAGGTCAGGGCCCGGATTCAGTCAGGCCAGAACTTAAACGCACACACAGTACAGAGGAGGCCTCACAACTCATTGGGTGTAGAAATCCTGAACTGCTATCCGACCACCTGGACTGTACCCTGGATATTACCTTGAACCGGCAACATCAGTAAAGGTAAAGAGACAACAGTGTGTGTGTCCTTCATTTGTGCCCCTGATCCTGCCCTGCACAAAGACTGCATCAACATCTCCACCTGCAGAGCTGCCTCTGTGTGTAGAAATTCCCAATTCATTATCCATCTCTGCCCCTGGGACCCTGCTCCACCAACGGGGAGCGTCACCCCCCTAACTTCCCCATCCATCGTCCCCGGAGGCTTGCAGCAGTGGCGGTACATCACCGTCCATCCACCCAGACCAGCCACCATGCTGCTGCACTGACACAAAGGACGGAGTCATATGCTGAGTACCTCAAACAGGGTACTGGCCTGAGCAGTTGCTCATGTGGGAACTGAACCACAAACCCCCTTTCTATATATACAGAAGACTCACTTGAGAAAGGCTCAACTGGAGCCGAAACGTTGTGTGATACAACCTGTTTTTCACCTCCAAAAATAAAAAACACAAAAAGGATAATCATCTCTCTTCTTTTATTGTGTGCCGGGGATATATTTAAAGACTTTGTGGCCTATTTTTCCCTTGTGCACCTAAACGGTGGTCGAGCTATACTATATGCTCTCTGATCAGACACCGTAGGTGGCATCACGAGACTTTTTTTTTTTTTCTCGTTTGCTTTCCCCTTTTTCAGCGACCACCAGGGCCACAGGCCTGGTCACAGGCCACACATGACTACCCCTTTGATTATCGACTGGGACCATGTACTGGGACCAAGGCCCTGGGGTAGGTCATGTGCTCTCTGTTTTCTCTGTCCCTTATTCTACTCCGACTAACTAGCTACTTCTGCTGGTGTCTTCCCTTTGTTCTCTTCCTTTCCCTAACCGCTTCCTGCTCAGTTCCCACCCACCACTTGTCTCCCCCCGCTGTCCCACAGCTGCTTGAGACCATCCTACTTCCCAGGCTCACCCGCTCGATCTGGGGGGGGAAGTGTTGGGTGTGTTTGTTGGTGACTGGATGTGTGGCGCCCCTGCAACCAGGGTGGTCACATAGGGAACTGCAGCCAGGCAGATAGGAGATGGTTTGTGCAACAAACACCCTCACAGCACACATATCCACAGGAGCACAACGCCCAACCCGGAGCCCAGGACTTTAGGCGGGCAAGGAGTGGTAGGGCTAAGAGGTAAGTGGGTGGGAAGGAAGGTCAGGTGACAGACGAGTACAAAAGAGGAAAAGAGGAGGAAGGAGTTAGTAGGCCAGTGGGTGCCGAGAGGTAAGACAAGGTCAGTGACAGAAAGTGACACTTCCCGGAGGGATAGGGCTCCCTGGAGACGCAGAATCCAAAGAGACATGGATCCATGGAGAGAAAGCTCGTCCATAGCCTGTAGCCCAAGGGAGAGTGAGGATAGAGACCGGACCAGTGCCATCGGGTCCAAAGAGTACGGCAGCACTGTCCAACTACCGGCGGGATAGATTCCCTGATTGTACCGGGAAGCTACACGGGTGAGAAAGAGCCGGTGATCCCTTGCAAGACAGGGACACCTAAGCTAGGCTAGAACCAGAGTGTCAGCTCTGAGGGGGACTGCTGCTACACGCTGGATCCCCAGACAAACCAACGGGTAACATGGATTCCAGATCCGTATTCCTACTACCAGGGTTGGAGGCTCAGCAACACTAAGGAGGACCCGGCTTACTGCCCATACACTTAGGAGGAAGCCATTCTAAGGGACCGAGTTGCCGTCATACAACTTACAGAGAAGAACATAGAAAGACAAGCCTGAAAGGTCCAGTAGAAGGAGTGAAGGGTCAGGAAGATAGCCTGACTGCAGAGGGTTCAAAGTGTCCGGAGTTACCCGTGTAAAGTTGGTAAGAACTGAACTGTGTTGAGAACTGTATGACTTGGAAGAACTTGCAAGTAAACCTGGTGAACCCTGCTTCAGTTTCCCGTGTCTGATTCCAGGTATACAGAACTTTGCATTACACCTTTACACCCTGTCAGGAGCAGCCCGACTCGCGCGGGCTCATCCACCTTGCTGCAGCATCCATCCATCCTCCTGACAGAAGCACACTGCAGCGGTGGTCCCCTTACTGACCACAACCCGTGGGTGGCATCACGACAAACAATATTCCCTGTATATATTCCCTTTTACTTGTGAGAACCTGGGACACAGTCCGGACTAAGACCGCCGTAATATCCCCAGCAGTACCCCGGTCCGGTACAGAGTACCCCGTCCCAGTGGACTCCACAGATGTACCGATCCTGGTTGCTGCAAACTTATAGTGGTGACCGGGCCACAGGGGCGCCACACTGCACTACACGGCGGTCATCCCCTGATGAAGCTTCCACCCCAGCAGCAATACATGTGGGGTAAGGTCTTGCTTGTGAGGGTCCCTTTACTATGTGATTGACTAGATGCTCACACCATATTTGACCTAACTCACTGGACACAGCTCTCGTAATCGCCAGTACTTGTTTGACTTTATGACTGTGTTAACCATTGGGCTGCAAATATCTTTGAATGATACGCGGGGTATTATTTATTATTGATCCTTGTGGCTCAGCATCTTACATTGCAATATTTAATGTGCCTGTGCCCGTTAGCCTGACTGATCTATACTGGTAGTTTCTACTAGCTATACTGTTTGTGAGTTCTTGGTGTGTGGATTACACTTGAGTTGTTTTTGAGCAATATGCTGCTATTAATGTGTTAACCAACTGTGAGGTAAACACTAGGTTGTGTCCTGCTGGACCCGTTATACTAACTTGCAGTACTTATCAACTGGTATCACTATCTTAACCAATAATATCTGTTAACTAAGTGTGCCAACCCATATTGTCCATTGCTACTGACCTGCCCCAGGGCCGTAGGGTACTCGGTTCCGGGCGTTGGTTCACGGGGGATGTCACGGGGCCAGTGCCCACTCCCGTGGTCCTGGTGATCGCTGAAAAGAGTAAGTAAAAATAATAAAAATAAAGATAGTTTGTGACTCCACCTACGGTTCCAGTATGGATACCGGTGCTGCGGGTCAGACCTCCGGGGTGATGGTAAAGCAGCCAGATGGTTACGCTCCCCGTAGGTGGAGCGGGATCCCCGGGGCAGCTGCAATAGTTTTTACACAGGGAGGCAGCTTACCACATGGCCTTGTCACTTGTCTAACAATGCAGCAGTATGTGGCTCCTCAGGCGAGGGAAATAAAGTAGGTTACACCAGGCATTAACTCTAATCAGGTTTACTTTCAGTACTTCAGGCAAATTGACAGATGTTACAGTCACTCGGGTCTTTCTGGCCTGGGTAGTCAACAGAGAACCGGGATGATTCACTCAGGACCCTCGGTGGTGTGCCTGCCGTTCCCTGCCGGTCCCTTGCCCGCAGTACTTTCTCCTCACAACCGTCTAGCACCTCTGCACACAGAGCCTCAAGCCAGCTCCCACGGGCCTTCGGTGGGGGACTCCCCTTTAGGTCCCCCTGACCCTAGTTCAGTATGCCTTTTCAAGGGATGCGCCAGGTCTTTGGCCGTGACTTCCTGAAGAAGCTCGGGGCCTACAATTTAAAGGCTCAGGGTTGAATTCCTGTGGCACCCCTATGAGATGGTTGCCACAGGAACACCTGGTGCAGGGAGGGATTTCCACATCAGATAAACTTACACATGCAACACCTTCCACCCCAGACCTGAAGGGGTTGCTCTACTTGCTGCCTTCAGGCAAGTTCCCCTATAAATTCAGGCCCGGGGGAGCAGTTAGGCAGTGCTGTACGGAGCAGTATTGTAAAGATATCCTGGTGAATACAGCCGCACTAGGCCTGAACCAGAGGGGATGCCTAGCCAGTGTAAGGGACCCAAGAGTGAGGGTCGAAGGCAAGGCGTGGAACAGAGTGGAGACAGAGGAACCATACCGGTTCCCCCCAGGAAGCAACCCGGACATCAGAGTCCGAGTCTGCCAAGGACTACATAGCCCAGCAGAGAACACCGGTCAACCCAGGAGACTTCAGTCTTCTGGGACACTTGCAGCACAGCAACCACAAGAGCCAGGAACTGCAGGAAAGATAGCGGCAGCCAGCAGAAGGTTCTCACCACCTGCAATACAAGTGAGAGACACAGAGGAGGTCAGGCCAGGTTCCAGACAGGCCAGGACTTAAAAAACACACTAGGACAAGGAGGGCTTACAACTCACCGGGTGTGGAAGATCCTAAAGTGCCTCCCAACCACCTGCAGTGTACCCTTGACGTTACTTTGCAATAACATCAGTAAAAGGTATGGAAACAACTTTCAGTGTGTGTGTGTGTGTGTGTGTGTGTGTCTGTTATTACGGTCCCTGATCCTGCCCTTAACACAGACAGCCTGCCAGCATCTCCACCTGATGAGCCGCCTCCCCCTGCAGCACCAGAGACATGGCTGAGTGGAGAGCTGCCTCCCTGTGCAAAATCCCTATTCTACATCACTGCCCCGGAGACCCCGGGGAGTGTTATCATCTGGCTGCAGCATCACCATCCCCGAGGTCTGAAAGCAGCACTGGTATCTTTACCGGGTACCATAGGTGGTGTCACAAATCCTTTCCATTTTATTTTTATCCCCTTTTTCAGCGACCGCCAAAGCCACGGGACCGGGCACAGGCCGCCCGTGACATCCCCTGTTAATCAATGCCCGGAACTGGATACCCCACGGCCCTGGGGTGGGTCATTCGTGTCCAGAGCTGGTCCTCTGCCCGGGACCAGACCCTTTTGGTCGGTAGTGCCGGGTCCAGATTCGGGCGCACCGCAATACCTGGTGCCACTAAGGTCTCCTTCTCACTTACTGTCCCCAGCCAATGTCGAGCTCCAGGCTTTGGGGTACTCGGGTATCAGGCTCCAAGGGGTTAATGCTCTTTTGTCACGG
Source organism: Allobates femoralis (assembly GCA_033576535.1). Taxonomy (NCBI): domain Eukaryota; kingdom Metazoa; phylum Chordata; class Amphibia; order Anura; family Aromobatidae; genus Allobates; species Allobates femoralis. Next base: position 229,177,798 of record JARQOC010000001.1, on the reverse strand, counting down.
GGAGTGGTGGCCGCGCCTGATCCCGTGTCCTGGGGGACTTCTTTGAAAAAGGGTATTATTTACAGGGATTATATTTACAAGTTGTCGTGCCGCCACCTGTAGTTTCTGGTGAGGAGTCACCAGTGCCGCCACAGTCCGCCGGAGGTAGATGGTATTGCGGCTAGTTTGGCAAAGTCCTCTATAGGTAGGGCCGGACCTCCGGGGCAGCGTTCCTGAATGGGAAACAAGTTCATGCAAAATGAAACAAAGGCAGAGGCAAAGTCACTTTTCCTCCGGGTACTTTACTGTTAGTTGTAGCAGTTGCAGTTACAGTTCACAGTTCAGCACTTAGATGTTACAAGAACAGGTAGCAAACGGGTGGCTGCAAGTGGATCCAGGTGGTATGGTGGAACCATTGGTGTGCCTTCATTAACTAACCCGTGTCCGTTCTTCCCTGCTTTCCAGTTTGTTATGAAGCCTGGTTGATTTAGAATCCACCCTGACCTCCTGTCCTCTCTCACCTTCGCTGTCGTCGGGTAACCCTCTACTGGCTGGCCGCTTGTTCCCTTGGCGGTGCCTGGTGCCCTTCTTGTAGACTACTCTGGTGTCCGGGAGACTTGACAAGACTCCACGGGAATCCGGATTCTCTACTGTGCATATAGCTCCAGCAGTCTGCGGGCTCTGGTGCCCGGTAAGCTGTCTGGGAGAACCTATCTCGCTGGTTCCTCTTTCCCAGACCGGCTGCTCTCCTGGAAAGCTCCTTTCACATTCTCCTTAAACCTTCTCTTCTTCTTCCATCTCTCCTCCCGGTCCCTCAGCCGAGTGATCTAGAAGCAAAGAAGTAAAGGCCTCCAAAGACCTCAAAAGACTTAAAGACTTAAAGACCTCCTTGTTTACCCTAGAGGTGAATTTATTCCCTCCGGGGTAACCTCCTACCCTACACTAATGTGGGAGTGCTGGGAATGGGTCCCACCCACCATCCTAGGGTCCACCTGCAGCTGGAGCATCTGCACCTCTTTTACGGGTGCAGTACCCCTCTGTGACACCTGCATTGTTGGGGCGCCACACCAACTCTCTCCAACTGTCTAACTGTCATCCCACCCATACACTAGTTCTACCCACGTGACTCCTCCCTTGGGACTGGGTCTTCCCTGCAGCGGGTTCACCCACGGTCCCCTACTCTAGGGTGTTCATGTATGGGTGTTGTGAGGGTCCCTTGCTTACATCCCAGTTCCCTTAGTCACAGGAATACCACACACTCTTATTTGAGTGCAGTACCCCTCCATGGCATCCCAACCAGTGGGGCACCACACTACCAGCAGCATTGCTCTCAGTTATTGAGGGAGTTCTGTCTATCAATTGGTCTGAGTCGCCCACCAGGGCCATGGGGTACTTGGGACAGGTCCCCTTCAGTTTCTGTTGCCTGGTGGTATGTTACTGTAGTGGCTGCGGACCGGTTCCGTGGCCCTGGGCGACGTCAATAGGAGAGGGAAAAATAAAATTAAAATGAAAAGGGGAAAGTGTTTGTCATGGATGTGACGCCACCTGTGATTAGTGGCCAATATGAGCCACCACTGCTTGTCACGGTCATGGGGATGATGGCAATGGGTAGCGAGGTGTTAAGCCCTCTATGGGCAGGGCTGGTTATCCACTTGGCCGGTATATAGTCTATTTGTGTGTGCGTTATAGGATGACTTACTGACATCAGCGGGATTCCTGCTGCTTCCATGGGGTTAGCGTCTCTGCTTCTTCTCATGCAGGCTGTCTCTGCCTGCACTGCAGCTTCAAGTTGGTGGCTCTGCAGGTGCCGGCGAGCCCTGATTGCCCTGCACTGTAGTGAAATCAGGCGATATCCACCAGGCGATTTCAGCGCATTGTGGCTTGTGGCTAGCGCCGTACACAGCGATCCTGAAATCAATCCCATAGGCGTGCTTGGATGGTGTTTTTCTGCGCCGCATCTGCGGCGATTGGTGGGTCATACTGTGTTCTGATTGGCTGGCCGTGTCCGAGGCGCCTTATTTGATGACCCATGCATTCACGCAAGGCTGACCAATGCCAGTTCCGTCCACCAATCGCAGTGATAGGAGCGCGGTAGAAACACACTCTAGCACACCCCTATCGAAACAGTATGGCCACATCGCTGCTACTATTGTGGCGTGTGACGCGGCGATGTGTGAAGGGAAGATCACTTCCGGTCTTCTGCAGGCGATTGCCCGGATGCAGGATCGCCGAAGATCGCACGCAAGATCGCTACGTGTGACATCTCCACAGTGATGTGAAAAAAGTGCCCGAAACGTTAAATCGCCGGCGATATGGAAGCTATATGGCGGCGTGTGACGGTACCTTAAGGTGAGGTTCACGTGACCATATTGTAGCTATACCAGAAGGTTGCCAGCAAGACTGATGGTGTCGTGACCTGAACGAACATCATCATAAATGACAATAATGTAGTTAGTTCGGTTCTTGATGTTAAAGATTATGGGTTGATTAACTTGAACTGCCTTTTCTTATGATAGTTGGTGCGTTCACACACTGCGTATTTGTTGCGTATTTTTGCGCGAGTGCTTTGCAGTTTTTGTAGCCAAAACCAGGAGTGGAACAATCAGACGAAAAGTCTAATAGAAACAAGTGCTCCACTTCTGTATTTAATCACCCATTCCTGGTTTTAATCACTCCTGGTTTTGGCTACAAAAACTGCAAGAGCACTCGCGTAAAAATACGCAGCAAATACGCAGCGTGTGAACGCAAAGTGAATTCTCCTTCAGTACAAAGAGGCAAATAAAAATGTGATGCATCTTAGGATGTCCATGCTTCAGAAATTGAAAATATTGCCACAAAGCTTTCTTAAATTCTCTACCTTCTCAATAGAAACGTTAATATAAATGATTAAAGAACCAAGATTTTCCCAAAGATTTTAAAATAGTACATAAAGTTCTCTATAAGAAGAAAAGACTGGATGGCATGGACACGTATCATGAATGTTACATCTTTGTTGTCTTAGCTGGGTGCAGTTATGTACATGGCTTCTATCCAGTTTCGATGTTGCCTGTGCCAAAAACAAGAATTACTTATTGCATTCATCCTATTTACTAGTATTTTTTCAATAAACAAGCTCTTCATCTTTGTAGACTACTAATCATAGATTATATGACTGGTTGCAATTGTGGAATTTGTGGGCTCACCTCATTTATTTAAGACTTCTGTATTCTAATTGTTACCATCAGCTTTGCTCCAGGTAAACTGAGGATCTGTTCTGTGTTTTTGTAGACATTTGGCACACACTCTGCCAATCTGACATATGCGCCTAATTGAAAGCTTTAAAGATATAGAACAGTAGACTATTCTATATACCATTGTAAGATTTTTTTTTCAGTAGCTAAGTATAGAAGAAACCTCAAAAGGTTGCGATCTGATTCAACATACAGTTGTGGCCAAAAGTGTTGACACCCCTGCAATTCTGTTAGATAATACTCAGTTTCTTCCTGAAAATGATTGTAATCACAAATCCTTTGTTATTATTATCTTCATTTAATTTGTCTTCAATGAAAAAACACAAAAGAGAATGAAGCAAAAAGCAAAACATTGATCATTTCACACAAAACTCCAAAAGTGGGCCAGATAAAAGTATTGGCACCTTCAGCCTAATACTTGGTTGCACAACCTTTAGCCAAAATAACTGAGATCAACTGCTTCCGGTAACCATCAATGAGTTTCTTACAATGCTCTGCTGGAATTTTAGACCATACTTCTTTGGCAAACTGCTCCAGGTCCCTGATATTTGAAGGGTGCCTTCTCCAAACTGCCATTTTTAGATCTCTCCACAGGTGTTCTATGGGATTCAGGTCTGGACTCATTGCTGGCCACCTTAGAAGTCTCCAGTGCTTTTTCTCAAACCATTTTCTAGTGCTTTTTGAAGTGTGTTTTGGGTCATTGTCCTGCTGGAAGACCCATGACCTCTAAGGGATGACCCAGCTGCAAAATTTGTTGGTAGTCTTCAGACTTCATAATGCCATGCACACAGTCAAGCAGTCCAGTGCCAGAGGCAGCAAAGCAACCCCAAAACATCAGAGAACTTCCGCCATGTTTGACTGTAGGGACCGTGTTCTTTTCTTTGAATGCCTCTTTTTTTCTCGTGTAAACTCCATGTTGATGCCTTTGCCCAAAAAACTCTACTTTTGTCTCATCTGACCAGAGAATATTCTTCCAAAACGTTTTAGGGTTCTCAGGTAAGATTTGGCAAACTCCAGCCTGGCTTTTTTATGTCTCGGGGTAAGAAGTGGAGTCTTCCTGGGTATCCTACCATACAGTCCCTTTTCATTCAGACGCCGACGGATAGTAAAGGTTATATAAAAATATATAAGGGGAGACAACAGAGGCGCAATAGTGCCCTATCACTGAGTATGAACAGGGTCTTATAGATAATCAGGTTTGCACTAACCTGGTCCAGTTGTGATTCCCACAACTGGAGTAAAGGCGTTGGTTTAGTAATGTAGGCTGCTGCTGGACTTCCACCTCCACAAGATAGTGGGTACTTCCAAAGTTCTGGGATCAAAAGGTGTGTTACAGTCCGCGCTGCCCGGTCATCCAAGGAAACACAAGGGAAACAATGTTCCAAGTACAAAATTTCTTTATTCTTCAAACCAACGCGTTTCGGCGCTCAATCCTTGCGCCGTCCTCAGGGTAAGGATTGAGCGCCGAAATGCGTTGGTTTGAAGAATAAAGAAATTTTGTACTTGGAACATTGTTTCCCTTTGTTTCCTTGGATGACCAGGCAGCGCGGACTGTAACACACCTTTTGATCCCAGAACTTTGGATAGTACAGGTTGACACTGATGTACCCTCGGACTGCAGGGCAGCTTGAACTTGTTTGGATGTTAGTCGAGGTTCTTTATCCACCATCCGCACAATTTCTTGTCAATTTTTCTTTTCCGTCCACATCTAGGGAGGTTAGCCACAGTGCCATGGGCTTTAAACTTCTTGATGACACTGCGCACAGTAGACACAGGAACATTCAGGTCTTTGGAGATGGACTTGTAGCCTTGAGATTGCTCATGCATCCTCACAATTTGGTTTCTCAAGTCCTCAGACAGTTCTTTGGTCTTCTTTCTTTTCTCCATGCTCAATGTGGTACACACAAGGACACAGGACAGAGGTTGAGTCAACTTTAATCCATGTTAACTGGCTGCAAGTGTGATTTAGTTATTGCCAAAACATGTTAGGTGCCACAGGTAAGTTACAGGTGCTGTTAATTACACAAATTAGAGAAGCATCACATGATTTTTCTAACAGTTCCAATACTTTTGTCCACCCCCTTTTTTATGTTTGGTGTGGAATTATATACAATTTGGCTTTAGGACAATTATTTTTGTGTTTTTTTCATTGAAGACAAATTAAATGAAGATAATAATACCAAAGAATTTGTGATTGCAGTCATTTTCAGGAAGAAACTGAGTATTATCTGACAGAATTGCAGGGGTGTCAATACTTTTGGCCACAACTGTAATAGATTTATTATTATTGTTATTATCATTATTATTATATATTTATATAGCGCCATTGGATTCTATGGCACTTTACATATGAAGAGGGGAGAACACAAACAAGTACAGTAAATTTGGACAGACAAGTTTACAGATACAGGAGGGGACCCTGTCCACGAAGGCTCACAGTTTGCGGGTTTGGGTGAAGAAATAGTAGGAGGGGGGAGCGCCGATCATGTGACGGAGGGGCGACCGGGCCTCAGTGTAGGCTGTAAGCTTGTCGGAAAAGTTGGGTTTTCAGATTTCTCTTGAAGGTTCCCAGGGTAGGTGAGTGTCTGATATGATGGGGGAGTGAGTTCCAGAGTGGAGCAGATACATGGGAGAAGTCTTGAATACGGTTGTGAGAGGATGAGATAAGGGGAAGTAGAGAAGGAGCTTTTGGGAGGATCATAGGTTGCGTGTTGGCTGGTAGCGGGAGATCATGTTTGAGATGTATGGGGGGACAGGTGATATGTGACTTTGTATGTCAAGGTTAAAGTTTTAAATCAGGGTCTCTGAGAGTAGGGGAGCCAGTGAAGGGCTTGGTGGAGGGAGGAGACAGGGGAGTAGCAGAGAGAGGCGAATTAGACGTGCAGCGGAGTTTAGAATAGATTGGAGGGGCACAAGGGAAATAGCAGGGATGCCGGTGAGCAGGAGGTTGCAATAGTCGAGGCAAGAGATAATGAGAGCCTGAACAAGGATCTTAGCCATATTGTGGTAGAGAAAAGAGCGGATTCGGGAAATGTTCTTGTGCTGAAGTCGGCAGGAGTGGTGAGGGCTTGAATGTGTGGTTTGAAGGAGAGGGAAGAGTCGAAAGTAAATCCAAGGCACTTGGTGTGTGGACTGGAGAGAGTGAGCAGCCATTTACAGTGATGGATAGGTCAGGTACAGGGGGCAGTGACTTGGGGGGAAGACGATGAACTCTGTTTTGTCCATGTTCAGCTTGAGGAAGTGAGCGAGAAGAAGGATGAGATGGCAGAGAGGCATTGCGGAATTTTGGATAGTAGGGAGGTGATGTCGTGTCCAGAGAGGTAGATCTGTTTGTCGTCAGCGTAGAGGTGGTACTGGAGGCCATGGGACTCAATAAGTTGTCCAAGGTAATGTTTGCCAAAAGGATATCATTTGGCTTTTAGGGGTCTACGAACCTGTTTAATGTATGAACTGTAGGCATCAGTTCAATATAAGTGGCCCCAAGTTATGCTGCTAACATCTACATGGCTGTCCTCGAGAGCGAACATGTGTACAATTCTTCATCTTGGCGCCATGTCAGAGGATGGCGTCGTTACATCGACGACATCTTCTTTGTTTGGGATGGTGGCAGGGATGAATTAGATATTTTCTTCGAGTCCCTCAATAACATCTACCCAAAATTAGGATTCACGATGACGTGTTCACTGGAGAAAATGTAGTTTTTGGACACTATGGTTTATAAAGAACAGGGTTCATTAAAAACGGACCTCTATATATAAAAGGTACGGATAGAAACAGTACATTGCATTTTTCCAGTGAACACCCTAGAAAGATGGTTGAATCACTCCCTTGGAGTCAGATGTTGAGGGTTCGGAGAATTGTATCAGATGATACAAGGATTGATGATAGACTACAGGAGATGTGTGATAGATTTCTGAGAAGGGAGTATCCGAAACGTAACTTTATGGAATTCAAGACCAAGACATTAACAATTAGTCAAAAAGATTTGTTAAGCCCTAACTCTAAGGTTGACCAGCCTAAAAGAATCCCACTGGTAACAACGTATAGTGGTGTGAGCAGAAGGGTTATAGATGTGGTTAGGAGACATTGGCCACTTTTGACAAAAGGTCATACAGATGTGGATGAGTTCAGAATGTTTCCCCTGTTTTCTTACAGGAAGGGTCGCAGTCTGAAAGATGACCTGGTCCGGACTGATATCGGGAGCTCTAAACGTGATATTCAGACAACTTTTGCCCAACCTAGTCTTGGCAATTTTTCTTGTCTGGGTTGTGCCTGTTGTGGGAACATGTTAAAAGGACGGAGTTTCTGATATCCTCATTCCGGTAAAAAATAGACATAAAGAGGAGATACACGTGCAATAGCAGCTTTGTGGTGTACACCATTTGCTGTCCATGTGGTCTCCTCTATGTAGGTGAGACTACAATGGAGGTCAAATCACGAATTGGGAAACACAAAAGTACAATCCGGACGGGTATGACGGTTCTTCCGATTCCTAGGCACTTCCACGATTTGGGACATACAGTTAATCAACTGAGATTTAGAGTGATCGATGATGTCCCTCCGCTTAGGAGAGGGGGTGACCGGGTGGCCCTACTCAAAAAGAAGGAGTTAAGGTGGATATTTGAACTTGACACCTTATCTCCCAGGGGTATGAACATCGACTATGACCAACGTGGTTGTTTATTGAGGTAGATCTGATGAGTCCTTGTACATTCATCTGTGTTTTTAATTTGTGGTTTTAAACTTTCTCCCATATTTTATTTTAGATTGGAAGAGTTATGATTCCCTTGGAAATTACTATGATCCAGAGTTATGTCAAAGTATAACATTGACTCTCTAATAACAGTAAAGATATGGGATACGGGTCGAGGTTTGGATCTACCCCGGTGTAGGGGTGGATTTAGGGAGATTTTGCATATTTTTTATTATGGAACCATATAGGGTAATGTATATACTGCCATTAACTAATGGAATGATGTATGTTTCAACATATGACTTGATGTAGCATGGTGAGTTGTTGGTCCATATTTCAAAGACCTATATGTGTTGAAACTGATAGATGGACAGTTAGTCCACACTCTAAAAATAAATATGTACTGATATAGGTATTAATATGGTGGCTCCTGATGTGAGTCCACTGTGAGTATAGTATATTAATTTATTATAATACTATAGTCTGAAATATCTGATTGTATCAATTAATCTGATGGTGCTGTTTGGTTAATTCACCATGCTGCGATCTGTAGTCATTATACTTGGGGGTGTATGTGAGCAAGGGCTTGTTAGGATATAGGATATACAATTTATATAAAGTGTTTTCACATTATCTTATATCATACAACTGTCATTATATTGCGTTTTTTGCTTTCCCCTTTTTTTGAAGAAATTAGTTAATGAGATAGACATATATTGCCCTTTATGTGAATTCACTCATGATAAAGTTTGTATGTATTTTGTACTTATGATATGCTCCCTGGATCCTTGTCTAGATCCTTTTCCTTTTTAAGACTGTTTCCTTTGGTGTATACATTGGTGGTGCTTCAGATGCCGCTATTATACATCACTGTGCATTATTATCAACGGAGGCGTGCGCACAGGAATTACGTCATCCCGCCGCCTACATGTGTAACAGTGATGGACGGACGCTTCATCCTATGGGCAGGAGATGCTGGCGCATGCCCAATGAACACAGGAAGCTCTGGAAGGAAATAGAGCTCTCATTGGTAAGCGCGCTCCGATGACTATGAGGACGCAAGGAGTATCTATGACTACCGTGAATGCAGTCCCCTGATTAGTGGGATAACGCTGGACGGACAGAGAATGTTTTCACTTGATTATAAGGTCGGGGTAGGGCGATGAGCGATCAACCTGTACCTTAGGCCTGGATTTATAGTTTCCTTATGGGGATCATGAGTAGTAAGTTTATGTATAGTCTCTTTGGGAGATTTTTACCTTTGTTTACTATCTATTTGTATGTGATTGGTGTACTACACTTTGGGGGAGGAGCTACACTATATAAATAAC